>JAYEPQ010000014.1:25034306-25396806 GCA_036321105.1 Dracaena cambodiana | reverse complement strand
ATTAAAATTTGATCTTCCTTAGCAAAAATCATGAGTAGCTAATTAGATCAGCTCTAGGATGTAGATGAAGTTAAGATCCACCATGTAATTATTTTCTAATATTTTTCTTCTTAAATAAAATTAATAAAAACCATGATTTTTCAAATGAAAGATTAAAATATAAGGACCGAATTTTAGAACTTTGATAGGTTATACTTGAATTAGGATTCTTGATAATCTATACTTAGTTAGGGATTAGGATTGCTGGTTTTGTCTTTTTATTTGACTTATCTAAAAGATTTAGTTTATTTTTATATGAAGTAGCATCTTTTGATGAGCTATACTTGCACAACACTTGATAGCTCATGCTTAGGGCACTTTAAGTAAAAATTAAACTAAAAAGATTAAATTTTTATTATAGAAGAAAATAGTAGAAGTAAGAACATGGTTGGAAATTAGTGGATTCTATATTCTAGGCTATTTAGAAGAATCCGACCTCAACCTAGAACCTTTGGTTAGTCTGGTGAACTATAGAGAAAGTAAGAACGCAGAAACACCCTAGATCCCTGTGAGACAACCTGTACAGCGCTACAATGATACTGTGCGCTTGCAGTAAATATAACACATCAAGTTTTTAGCGCCGTTGCTGGGGATCAATGGTGTTTTTCTTACTTTTTATAGCATTTTACGGGTTAATAGTGTGTGTGAGTGTGCAGGAAATAGAAAGTGCAGATACAGGAAGATTAAAAGTATTAGAAGAGCCTCTGGACCAAGTGGAAAAAAAGCCGAAATCAAATTCCCTACGTTAGCCGCTATTCAGTGGTTGGAACCGGCATTTGGCGGCCAAACAGGTACGTTCTGAAACTCAATTTTCTTTGTTTCTGTATTTTTGTTTCCTGGTTGTGTAGAAAAATTAAAAAAAATATATAGAAAATTAGGAACAGTAGAAATCACATTTTTAGTTGATCATATCTATTCCACCGTTTTATCTCTCCACCACACCCCACTTCTTGCATTAGTTTAGGAAGTTCACGCATACACTCACGGTCATTGGTTCATGCCACATTGGACCCGTGATCAATTTGGTCGACTTGTGAGATCAGATTTGTTCATGGGAGACAAGATGGACCAGCCGATCCCGATCCTTTAGGATCGATGTTACCCGTTGCGTACATCATTACCATCTTGCATCAAACTTCCACACGTAGCGGGTAATCACTACGAATTAAAACCGCAGTACATTAGTATGCTTCCCAAATTCACTGGTTCTGATTCAGAAGATGCATATCTCTTTATCAGTGAATTTCAAGAAGTATGCGTAATGATTAAACTACAAAATTTATCGGAGGACGCAATTAAGCTCCGCTTCATCCCTTTTGCACTTAAGGATAATGCCAAGAAGTGGTTGTACAGTATGCCTACTGATTCAATTACTACTTGGAATGAATTCGTTACAGTGTTTCTCAAGAAGTATTATCCTACGCACAAGATGGCAAGAATCAGAAATCAAATCAATCAATTCCGTCAAGTGCTAGGAGAACCATTCTGGAAATACTTAGAATGGTTTAAGGATTTATTAGCTCAGTGCCCCCACCATGCAATAGAAAAGTGGCGGTTGTGTCAAATCATATACGAAGGACTTGATTACACATCCAAAACTCTTCTGGAATCCATGTGTCAAGGGGAGTTTATGAGAAAAAACGAGGATGAAGCATGGGACTTTCTTGAGAACTTATCATGGAAGACTATGCAGTGGGAGAGTTCCACTGAGAAGCCCAGTATATCAACTTCTGCTAATAAGAGTGGGATCCATAGCGTCGACAGCTCTATAGCTGCTGAAGCAAAGATCGCAGTCCTTATAAGAAGAATTGAGGCACTAGAGATTCCTAGTGCTCAGTCTCCACCAGTGGGTCAAGTGAATCAACTCCAAAGTCCCATATGCTTTAATTGCGGAGCTCCCAATCACGTTATGGAGGAGTGCCCATTGTTAGTAAATCCTATAGGTCCCACACTTGAGCAAGCTAACGCTACGTATCAAAGACCCGTTAATAATCCATACACTCCGACATACAATCCTGGTTGGAAGAGCCATCCAAATCTCTCATGGGGTCAAGGGCAATATCAGGGAGCCCCGAACTCCAACATGCAGCCTCCAACCGCTGGTCAGTTCCCAAGACCAAATATGGGTGCTTATCAACACCCAAATCCTTCAAACCATGGGAACAACCAGAATAGACCACCTGCACCAAACCATTCATATCCACAACAGAGGTCTAATAATGATCAAGAAAAGCGACTTCAATCACTTGAGAAGAATGTTGAAACTCTTCACAAGTCTCAGTCTAACCTTGACACATACATGCAGAATCTTATGAAAGTGTCAACTGATTTCATTCAAAGAACAGATCAGCACCTGCTCGTAAACTCTCAATCTATTAAGAATGTAGACCAGCAGGTTGGACAACTAGCAAATCAAATGAGTGAATGTGGTAAGGGCACTTTTCCAAGTCAACCTATAACAAATCCTAATGCCAGTTCTTCAAATTTGAATCAGTCGCATGTCAACCAAATTAATGCCATTCACACACTTCGATCTGGCAAACTGGTTGACAATCATGTAGCCATGCCACCTGATTCCACTCCTATTGTACGGCAAGCTACACTCCCTGATACCACGGTTCCATCACCACCTCATGATTCATCATCATCATCCCACGATCTACCCACTAGCACGACAGAAGAATCTGATCCTTCTAATTCTGATCCTCCTATTGACCATACTTATAAGCCAAAGGCTCCCTATCCAAATTGATTGAAGAAAAATTCTCCTCAGGTGGAGCACATGCTTGAGTTATTCAAGCAAGTTAAGGTCAATGTTTCTCTTCTTGATGCAATCCAACAAGTATCTGCTTATGCAAAATTCTTAAAGGATTTATGCACAAAGAAGAGAACAACCAATGTTCCAAAGAAAGTCTTCTTAGCTGCTAACATATCTAGCATCCTCTCTCAGTTAGCACCTATAAAGTATAAAGACCCTGGAAGTCCTACTGTCTCCTGCACTATAGGGACTACAGTGATTGAAAGGGCTTTACTAGATTTAGGAGCAAGTGTCAACTTGCTTTCTTATTCAGTATACTAGCAGTTAGGATTGGGAGAGTTGAGACCTACAAGGATTACGTTACAGCTAGCTGATAGATCTGTAAAGACACCTATGGGAGAGATTGAGGATGTCTTGATTAAGATTGGGGAGTTTATCTTCCCAGTTGATTTCATAGTCCTCGAAACTCAACCTATGGTGAATCCACACCATTGTATCCCAGTTATTTTTGGACGTCCATTCTTAGCCACTTCCAATGCTGTTATCAATTGCCGAAGTGGATCGATAAGACTTTCCTTTGGAAATATGACACTTGACTTGAATATATTCAATCTAGGGCGCCAACCACGTGATCCACATGACGAGCCCCTAGAAGTGAATATGATCCAAGGGTTGTCTAGTGAACACCAAGAGGAGAAATTCTTTGATGAGCTGAATGGTTTAGTTGATGAGAGTGTATTCTTGGAGACGCTCGGTGAATCATCTAATTATGTGTCTTCCACTCAATGGAAACTTCCACCTGAGCCATTGAAGACTGAACCACGAGTTCAGTTATGACCATCTATTGAGTGTCCACCTGAGCTTGAGATGAAGGCCCCTCTGAGTCATCTCAAGTACGCTTTCTTGGGTGAACACGACACACTACCAGTCATTATCTCTGCAGAATTGACTGACGCTCAGGAAGAAAAACTCATATCAGTGTTGAAAGCACATAGGGAAGCCATAGGCTGGAGTATGGCCGATATTAAAGGGATAAGTCCTTCTATAGTGCAGCATAGAATTCATTTGCTAGACAATGCACGACCTACAAGAGATCCTCAGCGTAGGTTGAATCCGGTAATGAAAGAAGCTGTGAGGAAAGATATTCTTAAGTGTCTTGACAATGGGATTATCTATCCTATCTCTGATAGCGCATGGGTAATCCCAGTTCAGGTAGTGCCTAAGAAATCCGGAATCACTGTAGTCAAGAACGATGCAAATGAACTTATCCCGATGCGTTTGCAGACGGGACGGCGAGTCTGTATTGATTACAGGAAGCTTAATGCTGCAACTAGGAAGGACCATTTTCCCTTACCATTCATTGATCAGATGTTGGAACGGTTGGCCGGACATGAGTTCTATTGTAGATGGGTACTCTGGCTACAACCAAATTCCCATCGCTCCGGAGGATCAAGAAAAGACTACGTTCACATGTCCATTCGGCACCTTTGCATACAGATGCATGCCCTTTGGGTTATGCAATGCACCTGCCACGTTCCAAAGGTGCATGGTAAGTATTTTCTCTGACATGGTTGAACGATTTCTTGAAATTTTCATGAATGATTTTTTTATCTTCGGAGATTCATTCCAAGAGTGTCTGCATCATCTAGAGTTAGTTCTCACGCGTTGTAATGAGAAGCATTTGACACTCAATTGGGAAAAATGCCATTTTATGGTCAAAAATGGCATAGTGCTAGGGCATGTCATCTCGAAGAAAGGTATTGAGGTTGACAAAGCCAAGGTAAACCTCATCAATAATCTGCCACCTCTGCGATCAGTGAAAGATATACGATCCTTCCTTGGTCATGCTGGTTTTTATAGAAGATTTATCAAAGACTTTAGTACAATTGCTAGGCCTTTGATACATCTACTAGCTAAGGAAGTACCATTCAATTTCACGCCTGATTGTCTAAGAGCATTTGAGCAGCTCAGGAAGGCGCTGACTACCACTCCTATTATTCATGCGCCAGACTGGAGCTTACCCTTCGAGCTCATGTGTAATGTATCTGATTACGCTATCGGTGCCGTCCTTGGTCAACGTATTAATAAGCAGCCACATGTGATTTACTATGCAAGTAGGACACTTAATGACGCCCAGTTGAACTACTCTACCACAAAGAAAGAGCTTCTGGCAGTCATCTTTGCACTTGAGAAGTTTCGTTCCTACTTGATTGGATCACGAATTACAGTATACACTGATCACGCTGCTTTGAAATACTTGTTAACCAAGAAAGATGCAAAAGCAAGGCTTATTCGATGGATCCTCTTGCTACAAGAGTTTGATCTTGAGATATTAGACAAGAAAGGTGCGAATAATTCAGTAGCTGATCACCTGTCTCGTCTGCCCAACGCTCCAACTAATTTGTGCCCCATAAACGAATCATTTTCTGATGAGCAACTATTTGCATTGATGCACGAACCATGGTTTGCTGACATTATGAACATCTTGTGACTAAGGAGATTCCATCTCATTGGTCCAAGTAGGATCGATATAGATTCTTATCCCAAGTAAAATTCTTTTACTGGGATGAACCATATCTGTTCAAATGTTGTCCAGACCAAATCATACGTCGATGCATACCTAACGATGAGATACAAAGTATCCTCTCTTTCTGTCATAATCTAGCTTGTGGAGGACACTTTGGTCCCAGGAAAACGGCCGAAAAGGTATTGCAGAGTGGTTTCTATTGGCCATCTATTTTCAAAGACGCTGTGGAATACTGCAAAGCATGCACACGATGCCAATTCGTCGGCAAAATTTCACGGCGCAATATGATACCTCTGCAACCCATCATTGAGGTCGAAATCTTTGATGTATGGGGTATAGATTTTATGGGACAGTTACCTAACTCATTTGGAAACCAATACATATTAGTTGCTATTGATTATGTTTCCAAATGGGTAGAGGCAATAGCCACAAAATCGAATGACAACAAAGTAGTTGTCAAGTTTTTGAAAGAGAATATATTTTCTCGATTTGGCGTTCCTCGAGCTATTATTAGCGATAATGGTACCCATTTCACCAACCGGTCATTTGAGGCGCTTATGCGGAAATATTCCATTACCCACAAGTTAGCCATACCGTATCATCCGCAAACTAGTGGGCAAGTGGAAGTTTCCAATCGCCAAATCAAACTGATTTTGGAGAAAACAGTAAATCATAATAGAAAAGATTGGTCTTGTAAGCTAGCTGATGCATTATGGGCTTACCGTACTGCTTACAAGACTAATCTAGGCATGTCTCCATATCGTTTGATATTTGGAAAAGCGTGTCATTTACCGGTGGAGCTTGAGCATAAAGCTTTATGGGCAATTAAATTTCTAAATTTTGAGCTCGAAAAAGCTGGCGAGCAGCGGAGATTACAAATTAATGAGCTTGATGAGATAAGACGGGACGCATATGAGAGTGCCAAGATTTATAAAGAGAAAATAAAAGTGTTTCATGATAAAGCAATCATTCGCAAGTCATTTACACCTGGACAAAAAGTTCTCTTATATAATTCGAGGCTACATTTATTCCCAGGAAAATTGAGGTCAAGATGGAGTGGACCGTACATAGTACGGACAGTGCACCATCACTGTGCAGTTGATCTCGAGGATCCTAAAAATGGTAATTTATTCAAAGTAAACGGTCACCAATTAAAACCATTTTTAGAACCTCGAGTGAGCGATAACGTAGAGGTCGTGACACTTCACGATCCAATCTATGCATAAAGGCATGTAGTCATGTGTATAATAGCATGTATATTATGTTACTAACGTGATGCAGGGTTTTAAAGCAAAATTAGGGAAAGATGAGGAGCTGACGGTAATTTTCCATCCCTATATAAACCCAAGCAGCCCTCATCTTCCCCAAATCATTTCTTCCAAAACCCTAGCTGCCCCCCCTTCCTTCCCCACTTCCTCTTTTGGTTTTTGCTTCTCTCTTTGTAGGATAGTGTAGGATCTTCAACTTTTCTTCGACCAGAGGTGCTTCAAAGGTCCATCTCACCAGCGTAGACAACCACCCCGAAGCTCTCGGCCAGCCATGAACACCAAGCCGCCAAACCGCGGCTTTCACCGCTATTTAGCGGTCCATTTGTGGAGTTTCCCTCTGAAACTTCAGGGGAGGTACTATTTCTCTCTTCTACATTTACTGTGTTGATCAGATTGTAAATTTATAATTACAGTACGATATCATGGGTAGATTTGTTTGTGAGAAGTTTTTTGGAGAAATTTTTGCAGCATTTAGTGTTTATTTTGCCGCTGCAATCGAAACTCTGGGTTGGAATTACCTCATTTATTCATCTAATGCATTCTACATCCCAGAGTTGGTGGAGGAATTTTATGCGAGTTTTGCGAAATCCGACATTTCGGACGATCGAAAAACCATAAACCTCCATTGGCGCGGCCAATTATATGAAATGAATGCAGGGGCCATCTCGGCTTCTACGGGTATCCTCCTTCACACCGGGAATCACACTCCCGGTAGGATTGAGAATTATCTTACACGGATGGGCCCAAACTGCAAAATAACACGTGATAAAGGGATCAGCAGTAAGACACTTTATCGCAATATTTATGCAACTTGCCGCTGGGTCAACACTAATGTTATGGGCATTACACATATGTCGTCTTTTTACACGCCCACACTTTATGTTGTTGACTGTATTATACATCAAGATTATCACTTCTGTATGTGCACACAGCTACTCGACACTATTATTGATGCTAAGATGCGGTCGAGGACTAGTTTGCCTTTGCCGTGTTTAATTACACAGTTGTGTCGCAAGTTTATATCTGGTGCCGAATTTGACGCATACGCACCCTCACGCGGGTTTATCACTACCGAACATATTTCAGTGACATATCATCCTGCTGTTCCAGAAGATTGGAACAGACATGCTGATAACGAGAATATATATGCCACTGACTTGACACAAGAGGAGGAGGATGATGCCTTTTTTGACCAAGACTTGCCAGCTGATCCCACTGAGAAAATCAACGTCGTCTGGCAAGGTCTTGGAAAAATTTGGCACCGGTTGAAACAGATTGATAGGGGTGAGTCTTCTACAGCACGAACACGTCCTGCACCTGGTGAGTCTAGTAGAAGGCAAAGAGGACGACACTAATGATTTGTGTATAAGGGCATACATAAATTTAGGTGTGGGGGAGTGTATTAAGAGATTTTTATTTTATTTTTTTTCTTTTTTTAAGATTTTTAGGATTTTATTTTTATTTTTATTTTTTTTTAGGTTTTTGGGTTTCTTTATTTTACACTTTGGGTAGATTTTAGGGTGACCAACAAAAAGATTAAAAAGATAAAAAAAAAATTTGTTTTCATCAATAGATCAAACTAATTACAGATAAAAGAACAAAATTTAGATTTGAAATTGGATATGAGAGTAGATTGGACGATACACTTTGAATTTTATGAAAAAAAGATTAAAATGAGAAAAATAAATATCGCCAACAGTAGTTTTGAGACAATTATACATCTATTTTTCACTTCACAATAGTTTATTAGGTTAAGGATAAAGATAATAAAGAATGAGTAAGTCTTCTCTCTCTAAAATAAAAAAGGTGAGAATAAAATAATGGGGTGCGCCTGGTATTAAGGCAATAGCCTCAAGAGTGAAAAAAAAAAGAGAGCATGATCCAAGTAATCGGGTATTTTGCACCTAAGCAAGCGTGAATATTTGCATGAAAGGTGAAATATTCTTAAAAAGAAAGAAAAAAAAAGAGTATGAACTAAGTAATCAGGTATTTTACGCCTAAGCAAGAGTGAATACTCGCATGAAAGGTGAAATATTCTTAAAAAGAGAATTTTTTTTTATGAGAGAGGAGATGAATCATGAATTAGAGTTGGAGTCCAAAAACCAAAGTAGACTATCACACATGCACGTAGATGTATAGGAGCCAATAAATTATCTGTTAGTAGGTATTGAAAGATAAGATTTAAATTTTTGATTAAAATGATAAGTGTATCTGATATGATGCTCGATTTAAAAATTGATAATCTAAATGCGTTCTTAAGTTTGTATATTAGTGAGACCAATTGACGAAAATATAAAAAAAAAAAAGATTTTTTCTTTCTTTTGTATAAAATTTTTATTTTTCTTGATTTTCGGTTATCCTTATTTTTCTTTTCTTTATTCCTTAATCTATGTTCTTCTTGAATTTTGTGGGTATATTTACTGCAAACCCTCATGAGACACAACTCGTCCACTAGGGTAACCTAGAGGTTTAAAGGCTTGTTGCACGTGCTAAGTGCAATTGCGATTCCTGCGAAAGTGAGTTAGGATTTTTGTTTTTCTTTTTAGGTTTAGGTTTTGCTCGAGGACTAGCAAAAGATAGGTGTGGGGGTGTGATGAATATCATATATTGTATTTTTCCTCTCATACTTTATCTGTTTTTGTATATAAATAAATGCTACTTGGGTATTTTTAGTGTCTTTTGCAGGTAATCCAAATTATACAAGGAAAAGGCATGAAATCAGAGTTGGACTAGGAAATCAAATGCCGAAAAGTTTCTAAAACGGGCGAGACTACAACATCAAAGTACTTCAGGAAGTAGAAGTCAAATACAGTGCAGAAAGTGAAGAGTACAAGAGAAGATACTTCTGTAGAAGAAACTGTAGTGCAATTGCTCAAAGGTTAGCCGCTAAATAGCGGCTTTAGCCGCTAAATAGCGTCCAATAAGTGGGCTTCTCAGAGTAATTTTTGTCGTGGGCTTAATTGTAAATTGATAGTTTTTGTGATTTGGCTGGAAATAGGGTTTGGTTTCCGAGGCCTATTTATTGGCCGACCCTTGTATTTTGACGATATTCTGGATTCTGGAATTTTTGTATGCGATTTTGCTGTTCAATAAAGTTGGGGTTTTTGCTGAAGGTCGACGGCCACAACACCGTGTCCAGAGGTAACCCATTGTTCTTGAGATTCTTATTTTCTTTCTCATAGATTTGATTGCATTCTATTTAGGGTTTACTGCTTTCTAGATTTCTAGATTAGGGTTTATCATTGTATGAATTAAAATTTGATCTTCCTTAGCAAAAATCATGAGTAGCTAATTAGATCAGCTCTAGGATGTAGATGAAGCTAAGATCCACCATGTAATTATTTTCTAATATTTTTCTTCTTAAATAAAATTAATAAAAGCTATGATTTTTCAAATGAAAGATTAAAATATAAGGACCCGAAGTTTAGAACTTTGATAGGTTATACTTGAATTAGGATTCTTGATAATCTATGCTTAGTTAGGGATTGGGGTTGCTGGTTTTGTCTTATTATTTGAATTATCTAAAAGATTTAGTTTATTTTTATATGAAGTAGCATCTTTTGATGAGCTATACTTGCACAACACTTGATAGCTCATGCTTAGGGCACTTTAAGTAAAAATTAAACTAAAAATATTAAATTTTTATGATAGAAGAAAATAGTAGAAGTAAGAACATGGTTGGAAATTAGTGGATTCTATATCCTAGGCTACTTAGAAGAATCCGACCTCAACCTAGAACCTTTGGTTAGTCCGGTGAACTATAGAGAAAGTAAGAACGCAGAAACACCCTAGATCCCTATGAGATGACCTGTACAGCGCTACAATGATACTGTGCACTTGCAGTAAATATAACACATCATCCTCCATAGCTACATAAGAACCCAGTCTTAAACAGAGGAAGTCTATCTTCCTCATCTTCTGTAAATGGAAAACCGTTAGATTGTAACCCTCTTATTGAAAAGACTTCGATATAAAGAGCGTTCAACTTTTATGGCGAACAGAAGATTGGCGACTCCACTGGGGACAACCATCACCTTCGGTGATCTGGTGGTAGCTCAATCCGACAACATTCCAGTTGGCAATATGGTCGACTCACTCACCATTCATGTCGACCAGGGAAGGTACGAAGAATTTCTTTCTTTAGGCTCTAAGAGCCCTACTTCCCTAAGGGGATACCGTAAAGTCTCCAAGGAGGCTTCAATGGTAATCACTCAGTCAAGGAAGCCGGCGGACCAAGTTAGTCCAAAACCCTCTTCCTCAACATCGGACTCTATACCAGTTTCGACTAAGGCTTTTTTATCTCTCAAGCCGAGTGGACCAAAGTCCCCGCTTCGATAAGGGGGAACGACCACTATCCGCTCCGCGAGACTGCGATACGGAGAAGGAGGTTCCCCTTACTCGTACAACAAGAAGGAACCTAAGAAGAAGCAAAATTCGTGCCCTTCACAGGATTGCACAACAAAAGGAAACCGCTAACTCAACCCGGCAGGAACCTACCACACAAATATGGAAGCCAAAGGGTGAGGTTGGTCGGGACACGGAAGGATTTACTCACATTTCCTACAGGAAGTGGAGTAGGTCCATCAAAGTTGTCCATGATCACATACGAGGAGCATGCATCCACATCCCTCGTGTTCTAGGGAGAAAGTCTGATCACGTGATTGAAGAAGCTCGCAAATCTCAAATTCGCGGAAAGTGCATGCCTATCTGCAAGGCTGAGACTGTGCCTTTCGTGAAACTATCTCTCACAAATGAGGCCATCACAAAGGACTTCAGTGCAAGAGATCTCAGGGAACTTCTAAACAGAAGAAGAGAAGAATACTATGTATCTCACTGTCACTGTGAACAATTGATCAATGCAGTACTGTCTCACTGTTATTCTTCAGCCCATGCCCCATCCTCCGTGTTTCATCGATTATCGGCTCCGTCAACATCTTCATCCCAATTGGCGAAGAGGAGACGATGCGGGCTTGAGTTTTCTGAGCCAGAATATCCTACGGTGTCATCCAATATGATAAGCGTTGGAGAAAAGAAGAAGAAAAAGAAGGCGAAGAAAGTCTCCGAAGAAGAAGCTTCTGACCCAGAGCTCTCTTCGAGTTCGAAGGACCTATTCAATGAAGAACAAGGAGCTTTTCGGAACACTCGACTCAAAAGTGGGGCGGCGGTCTCCATGAATTATATGCAGATGGCGGGAATCTCTTCTGATGAAGACGATATAGCCAAATCTGTTATGACTGAATTGCAGACGTCTGACTCATTCTTAGAAGACTCCGCCTCTGTATATATGACTCAAAACAATATCTCAGAAGAGTTCATGCGGAGAATGGACAAACAAGATAAGAATATCCAACAACAGTAGGATGCTATCAGCGAACTCAAAGATATGCTACATGTCCTGGTGGAATTGGAAAAGACTAGAGTAAAGAATACATCTTCGCACTTAAAGACTGACAAGGCGGAAGAAGAAGGTCCTCATAATAATGAAAAAGAAGAACATCATGAGGACTATGGCAACCATTCTGTGCGTCAAGAATGGAACGCGAATGCTGTTTGGATAGAGAGCTTCCAGAATCAACTGAATGCTCTCATGCATAAGGGCGACCTACAAGAGCTGGATGTGGTAAGGCCATATCCCATGGAATGGGAAATAGTGTCGTTCCCAGAAAGCTACAAACCATTGAAGCTCAAATCTTCTGATGGTAAAGGATCACCAAACTAGCACCTCTACTATTTTAAGTCGCAGATTGGGCATTAACCAGAAATGACCCCATTATTACGAGGGTATTCGTTAGTACCTTAACTGGACTAGCTTTTGAATGGTTCCGGAGACTAGAGCCGGAACTATCAACTCATGGAGCGATATGGAGAAAGCCTTTCTCACAAGATTCTATGAAGATGATATGGAGGTGTCAATGCCGGCGCTTCTAACCACTAAACAGAAGAAAGGAGAGTCAGCCCGGGACTTCATCAAAAGGTTCCGAAACGATTCTCTCAGATGTCCGCATGGGATGCCGGAAAAGACCTTGGTAGAAAATTATCGACATAATTTATCGACTAAGGTTCTAGCCAGAATGGGAGCAGTGAAGTCCTCAACTTGGAAGGATCTTGCCCTGCAAGCTGAAGAAGCTGAAGAAATTGCGCAAAGATTTGAAGAAGAAAGAGGCGAGGAGAAACAGAAGCGAACTGGCGATAACAATTATAAGTCCCGACCCCGAGGGTATAAGGAAAAGGAGACAATGGTCACTGATACGCCACAACCCGCAAAGACTTCCCCGAAACTTCCTCCTCAGACGCGAATGCTGCAAAAGCAATACTCCTTTAAGGATGAGCACACGAAGACTATCTTTAACCTCTTCATGAGTAAGAAGATGTTGAAGCTGCCGGAGTCTAAACGTCCCGAGGAAGCAGGGAAAGTTAATGATCCTAACTACTGTGTCTACCATAATATCATTAACCACCCTACCTAAAACTGCTACATCCTCAAGGATAAATTTCAAGCCTTAGTGGACGCTAACGTCATCAAACTCCAAGAACACCAGAAGAAGGTGACTGTGAACATGGTGACTGTCAAGTTCGGCAAAGCGCCCAACTGGATAGAGTAAACTGTTCAAGATGGAGTGCAACCCATCCCTAAAGGCATAATGCACGTCGTAAATTTTGATCCGCACTAGCAGCGAAAGAAAGGATTGTTCCCCTTTGAAATTGATAGGTGGGAGATACTATGGGTACATCCAGATCTCCTAAGTGATGAATAATGGACTTCCAGTTCATCTGGGAAGAAGCGAAGAGAGAAAACCTTCACCTCCAATGTCGTCTCTGTGATTCCCGAAGATGATGGAATCATTCCTGCTTTGACTAATTCGGAAGAGGAAATTGGAAATTCTTTGGTGGCTGACGCAGATCCTTCTCCCGCAGGAACCCGCTCAGGAAAAGATTACTTGAAGAACTACGGCCAAACAACAGATTCTCAATCACCTCTAGAGAAAGTAAAACAAAGAAAGTTTAAGTTTGATAAAGTTCTGAAGAAGAATGGGACTTGATTCCAGAAAAGGATAACTTGAGAAAGTCTTCCGAGGCAAATACAGTCTCGAAAGGTGTATGGCAGCTTTTCTTTGATGGTGCCTCCTAAATGGGATCCGAGGGAAAGATGACAGCGGGGGTAGGAGTTGTTCTCGTCTCTCCTCACAACCACATCATTTCTCAAGCTTACTCATGAACAAGTTTGTGCTCCAACAATGTCGCAGAATATAACGCCCTCCTAATCGGCTTAAGAATAGCCAAACAACTAGGGGGTCGAATATTTGGAGGCATATGGGGACTCTCAACTTATTGTGAATCAAATAAAAGGGGAGTACGAGGTCAAACATGAAGACCTCCTGCCGTTTTATCGTGCACTGATCAAGATCGCCGATGGTTTCGATAGTTTCTATATCAGCCACATAAAGCGCCACCTAAATAGTTATGCAGATTCGCTAGCTTCCTTAGCTGCTACATTGGCCTTGCCCAAGCATGCTAAAAGGCAAATTATGGTAAGCAGTAAGGAGTTGTTTTGTTCAAAGGACAAGCTCAAAGAAGAAATGAAGAAACCACAGGAAGACAAAGCTGACGCCTTCGAATCAAGCCTAGAACCAAAGGATTGGCGTTTTCCTTATATAGACTATGTCCTTTACGGGATATTACCCAAACGTCCAAAAGAAGCCAAGGCCATTCAGAGAAGGGCTATCCGTTTTTACTACAACACAGAACTCCAGACATTGTATAGAAAATTCTACGACGGTGTTTTACTTCGCTGTCTCTACAACCACAATGCACAAAAAGTACTCGAAGAAGCTCATGCTGACATCTGCGGGGCACACCAGCTAGGGCTAAAACTCTGGGATAGAATCCAAAGAATGGGTTATTACTGGCCCAAGATGATGAAAGAAACGGTTAACTATGCCAAGAAGTGTAGGGCCTGCCAAATACATGCAGACTTTATACATAAAGCTCCGGAGTATCTTCACCCAACAGCTACGTCATGGCCATTTGAACAATGGGGTATAGACATCATAGGGCCAATTTCTCCACCATCAACGAGAGGACACCGGTTCATTTTAGTCATAACTGATTACTTTTCAAAATGGACTGAGACCATTTCCCTAAGCGAAGTAAAATCGTCAGATATTATCAAATTCATCAAGCACCATGTGCTTTATCACTTCGGGGTGCCTAAAAGAATAATTCATGACAACGGATCTCAGTTTGTGAGCAAGTGTATTCCAGATTCTGCAACAAGTACATGATCGAGGATGTGGCTTCATCGCCATATTACCCTGCAGCTAATGGTCTAGCAGAAGCCTTCAATAAGACTATTGTAAAACTTCTTAAAAAGTTTGTATCATCCAATCAATGGAATTAGGACGAAAAGTTCAGAGAGTGCCTGTGGGCATATCGCACCACAGTCCGAACTCCCACCAATGCCACGCCCTTCTCCTTGGTATATGGATCAGAAACGGTCCTGCCTTTGGAAATCCAAATCCCGTCATTACGAGTCGCGTTAACAACTAGGATGACGGAAGAAGAAAGGCATCAGCAAAGGCTCCAAGAGTTAGAAACCTTAGATGACAAGCGCTTGGAAGCTCAACAAAATATCTAGCTATGCCAGGCACAGAACTCGAGAACCTTTAACAAAAAGGCTAAACGAAGAACTTTTAAGAAGGGTGATCTGATCTTGTCAGTTAGAAGACCGATCATAACAAGCCAGAAGCCTAGGAGAAAGTTCCAGCCAAAGTGAGAGGGACCCTTTGTCATTGATACGGTCTACTCCAACGGCGCGTATCGGTTGACAAAGCCTAATGGCGACAAGGTCCTGATGCCAATCAATAGCAAATTCCTAAAGAAATATTATTCTTAACAAAATTGCAGAACACCAGTTATAATACAGCCTGAGTAGTTCTATGCAAGTTATGAGCAAAAAGTTTCTCTGTAATCAGAAGTTCATTAATGGAAGTTCTTGGGTCCGGACTAAAAGCCTTTAGTTCGCGAACCAGATTTTCCTTTTATCAAATTTGCCAAGTTAAATAATACCTCTGGCGAACCAGATTTTCTTTTTATTTAAATTTGCCAAGTTAAATAATACCTCTGGCGAACCAGATTTTCTTTTTATCAAATTTGCCAAGTTAAATAATACCTTTTGCGAACCAGACTTTGTTTTTATCAAATTTGCCAAGTTAAATAATACCTCTGGTGAACCAAACTTTCTTCTTATCAAATTTGCCAAGTTAAATAACACCTCTGGCGAATTAAATTAGTCAACAAGAAGTTCTTTCATCCACAGTAATTTCAGGTACTTAGAAAATTTTGATTCATTTTGAGGTTATCAAGTTAATGTTACCTCTGGTAATCAATATCAGAATTATTCTTCAGATACTCTTAGTTACGTAAAAAAAAAAGAACTTCTTTATTCATCATGAGGACAAAATTACAGAGAATTCTCTAAGTGCTATACAGTCAACAAGAGTGGATACAAATTACCGATAAAAAAAAAAAAGAAAACTTGCTTCTGTAACCTTCTATTTCAGCATGGTTCAAATCAAAAAGTTTGCTTCTGCAGGCTCTTCTTCTAGAATGATAGACTTGCTTCTGTAACCGCCTCTTTCGGCATGGTTCAGATCAAAAAGTTTGCTCCATGGCCTCCATTTCCAATTTGCTCTTGTAGCCTCCTTTTTAAGGACGACTTAAAAGGCATAATCTTGTTTCTTCTTTCCGATCACAATCAGAGACATTCTGATTGGTTCCCCCAGTGATGATACCAGTGACTTGATTAGTTCAAAACTGGGCATACCAAATGTACACCCCAAACGTATAACATGAGGGGTTGCACAAATTCAAGGTCCTGGTCATTAGTACCCCAATCTTGTGGGATACTAGGAAAGAAAAAAAACAATGCCCAGATCCAAAATCTTTTCTCTCATGAAAGATACATGAGACTTTCCAAGCCCCTTGAGGCAATGGAAGCAATTACGAGCTCATTGGGTCTGGGCCATTGTTAAGGAGAATGACTACAGTTATCTAATGCAGCTGAAGCAAATTCTTGTTAAAAGGGAAGAAAAAGAAGGAAGAGGAGAGTATGAATCAGAAGAAGAGATTTACCTTAATTAAGGAAAATGACTACGGTCAGAAAGACCTTTTCGGTGAGACACCCCACTGGATTGGTACAGTCTGGAGGTCTTGTGACATGCCACCTCTTATCCATCACTTCGATTGAAGAAGAAGAAAATATGGTTGCACTGATGGATCGACTACAAAAGAAAGAAAGAGAAGAGAGTTAGGAAGAAATTCTCTCACGGCTGAATGATCTTCCATTGAAAAAATCATGTGTCTTATATAGACGAGCTGGTAACCGTGATCTCCAGTTTAGAAGAGATAAAACCGAAATCTTCGGCCAAGATCTTCAGTTCAGATCTCAACAGAATTTATTGTTGTTGCATGGGACGCTTAGATATCGCAATCCGGAGATCTCGTCATTAATAGAGACATGCAACGCTTGGAATTCCATGCCCGACGACTTCATCCCGAGACTCGCAGAAGTCTGTACAAATTCTGAAAGAGTCTACGGTCTATTCTGCGAACCAAAATTCCGGAACTAGAGTCGCGGGTTAAATATGAATCGTGTTAATCCAAGAACCCCTAAACTTCACGTGATTTAAGAAAATTGCGAAAACAGATATACAGATACCAGAGTCTTACGGGGGTTCGCAAACTTCAGACAAAAGATGGCAGGTTCGTTACAAATTTTTGAAGAACAACTACAAAACCGTACCTTAGAAGGCCAAAATCAGGTTCTCTATAAATGACAAGGGAACTATTACAAAACAAAAAAAATAGAACTAAAATAAATGTATACAAAGTTTTACAGTTCAATGATTCAAAAGGGCTTTTATTTTCTCCTCCGCATCGTCAATGTCTTGTTGAAGGGTCTCATAAGCTTGAACAACGGCTTGACGACGCAATTCCTCGTCACTGGCGATAACAATCTGCGCTGCAGCAGCCTCCAGTGTGTCCAATTCAACTTATATCGCCTGGAGATCTCTGGTTGTATTGTCCCTCTGGCGCGATAAGTTGGCAAGGTTCCTCATTGATTCATCGCGCTCCTTGATAATTTTGGCCAAGAAAGCTTGAGCCTTAGCGATAATTTCTTGAGTCCTGGCAATGGCCTGATCATGGTCCCTAACAATTGACGCAGCGGCCTCCACTTGAAGAACTAGAGACTCGTGGTCTGATCGACCCCTTTCTAAGGAGGCTTTGCAAGCATTCACCTTCTCCTGAGTCTCCTTCTGGAACTTAAGCTGTTCCTCCTTCAACGTCTGAAAAAAGATTTCCATTATCTCAGACTTATCAGACTTCTAGCTTTTGACAGGGATTCAGCATGCTTTTGAAACTGAGTTATCATAAGCCTGAAAGGAGCAGTTTTATCCTCTCCACCGATGCTGACAATACCAGTTAAATAAATATTGAGAACAATGGCGAGTGAAGCAAAAGGAAATCCCTTTAGTACCTTGTCAATACAGCGATCAAGGAAATGGAGGAAAGTTTCCACCGTATCCTTTAGCAAATCAACCTCAAAAGCATCAACCTCTGCATGAGAGGGATCAACACTGGTCGAGGCAGAGACAGTTTGAACCGTACTCTGCTGCACAGAGGCAACAATGCCAACATCAAGAGAAATGGGACCTCTGAGAGCTTTGGCAGAACTATCAGCTGCAACATCTTGAACCAAAGTAGCGGACGGAGCAGCTATGGCCGAAACCATGGACGCAGTAGTCTCTGGAATTGCTGCTTCTGTAATACCAACAACAGAAGTTGTAACCGTGGTCACTTCATCCGTGGCAGCTTCCGCGACAGTGTAATCTAGTGGAGTTACCCTCGCACCCATGCACTCTAAGTCTGGGGTCGAAACTGGGTCTGGCAAAGAAGGAGAAAGTCGATATAAAAAAAGGAGTTATGGCATCAGCTGATAATAATGCAATTGTTGAAAGAGAAAAGATGCAAACCTAAGGGTTGAACACTGGATTCTCCAGGTCCATACACTTCCGGTCCAAACACTTCAGGTCCGTAAACCTCAGTCCGAACGTCTTCACTCAAGTAGACATACTTACTATGGTCCGACGGAGGGGTTGAAGATAGAAGTTTATCGTTGTTGACATCATAGTCATCTTCCCAGTCGCCCTGATTTTCTGGAGGAGGGGCTACTTTTGGAGAACCTGAGGTGCGGGTTTCCCCAATTACCTGTACTTCACCTTCTGTGGGGCTTGATGCACAAGAGCCATATGATCCTCCCGTGTAGCAGAAGAAGCCTCTACTCCAATAACAGATTGATGCACGAGAGCTACAGGATCCTTCTGTGTAGCAGAGGAAGCCTCTACTCTAGTAGCAACCTGGAGTAGGAGAGTTGCAGGATCCTCGTGAGTATCAGGAGTAGGATCACTGCGGAAAACGGGTCCTTGACTTCGGCGTCTCTTAAGAGAGCGCAGAGTTAAAGATGAGTCGTCTTCACCCTTCTCAGGTTCCTCCACGAGGATCTCGAAGACCAAATTGGATGCAGCAGCACCAGCCCCAGATGTGATGTCCTGTGGATCAACGCCCCGCGGAATGGCAGGTAAGTCACTGAGGCGCCTCAGTCTCTTTCGCTTATGGGAAATCTTCTTTGGAGGAGACTGCGGTTGAGGAGAAGTTTCCTTCAAAGTTGACAAAGGAGAAGCAATAGGAAAAGCAGACTGAATTGATAAAGCCAGTGCATTGTTGTCCTCCTCTCCTTGTTGAGTCACCGGTTCCGACTCATCAAAAGCGCTTTCTGCCCCCAAAGTCTTCCATCCCTGCTACTTTGGTGCTGCCAGCCTTTTTCTTCTGAGCATACCAGGCTCTGATCTCCCTCAAGCAAGTAAGATTTACATTGAAATCATGAGGAGCGGAATTAGCATCCGCGAACCACTCACAGAAACTGAAGCTCATAATCGAATTTGGGGTCTTGAGTGGAAGATCAAATCGGGCCTGAGTTCCACCTGCGACGAAGTGAAACCAAGCTCGAGCTCCCTCAAGAACATTCCCAACAAACTTAGCTCTCTATTGGGATTACGAACATAAAGCTGATCATACCCGAACTGTCGAGCAAAACGACTAGGGTAATAAGGCTCTATGTAGCAATGGTTCTCCAAACGAAGAACCAGATGTCCTGGACGGATGTTTATCAACCACCAGAAGCACCCCGAGGACAGAACAGTAAATTTATCGGCACTGGCAGTATCCGCGAATCCTCCCCGTACCCGGTATTTGGGAAGTATGGAAAATATCTGAACAACTCGAAAGTTGAGAAATGACAAAGGGTCTTGCGGATCGCGGCCATGTAGCCTCCTTTCTACTGCGACCTCTCGTACTGCTGCACTTTTGGAGCACTTAAGTCAATCTGCGAGTCTGCAGGACTCATCAAAGTAGGACAATGTAGAACCAGCCGAGCCATCAAATAAGTATAAGGAAGTTCTACACGCAGATTGGGAGTCTTAATGACCGAATCTCCTTTCTTCCTTGGCTCCTTCGTCACCTGGCAGAATTTATCAGATACTCTTCTCAATCCGCTTTGGATGCTGCAGACCATCGCAGACAACAAGCTGAGCCACCTACCAAGAGCTAGTAGGACGGCTGGGTATACGACCCTAATAGGTATGTTTTCCTGCGAAGGAATGACACACTTCTTCAGCCACACCATCAAATAACCCACCAAGAAGGCAGGATCAGACAAAGGCTGGAGGGCCTGATAGTGAAAACTTTCAAAGGACGTTCCAGCCTTGAAGACGTCATCATCAGATTCAGTGATATAAGCATCTGTCCCGAAACTAGCGATTCTTCTCTCAACTTCCTTTTCAGAAACCGGAGGAAGGCGAGTAAAGTTCAGATTACTCCTAGAAAAATTGGGCAGAAGATACTGCAACCACTTCTTTGGCTTCAAACAGCGGGTGCCAGATGTATGGGTGCAAATATAATAATGGCAGAGCAATTCCCAGTAAGTAGAGTAAGCCAAAGGATCCTAAGTTTTCAGTAGATGAAGTTCTTCCCCAGTAGGGACATATTCTTCATACGGGATGTCTCCCATGGGTAAGCCCGAAATTTCATACATTTCATGGAGGGCAAAACCTAACTCACCACGAGGGCTAAAGACAGTACAAGTATCAAGATTGTGCAGTTCCATTAAAGCAAAAAAATGAAATCTACTAGCAGGAATACCATGTTGAACAGCCCTGATAGCACGGTGTAGCCTCGCATAATGAAGCTGATCCCCGAAGGTTTTTAAGAAGAAATCAGTCAAGACTGCCCACTCTCCTCTTGAGGAGCAGTGAACCCATCCAGGAGGATGAAAATCTTGAGCAAGAAACTCCCCTTGCACATTAGTAAATCGGTGCAGGAAAATCTGCGCGATTATGGGAACCTCGCCTCTGGGGAGGTCATTTTAAGCAGTCTCGGAAGCAATCCACAAAGTGTTTTCCACTACCACCAGGAAAAGCACCTTGAGCGTTGAAGCCCCCAACAAGATGTTGTCTTGCGGCCTGTTTATGTGCCAGTCCATTCGTCTGGGCACGGAGAGGGATTGAAAGAATAAGAACGGATAAGACTTCTCCATGTTGGGGAGAAACAAGTAATGACCTTCAACTTGACAGAGCCACTTGTAATCTCCATCTTCCAAACTACTATCAGGCACGGAAATATGGTACCCAAACAAAAAAGCGGGTTTGCGTAGCGGAGATCGATCATCTCCTTCGAAAGGTGCATTAGTCATCAGTTCTCACAATACATAGTGAGAGGGATGAAGAATTTTGCGTTCTCTCTCTTGGTTGTCTGATGCTGTACAATGTGGAAAGACATGACCAAATATCAACTCTTTCTCCCCATCATAGCCATTAGAGTATCCGAAATAATGGTCTTTAGGCCAAGGATTCAAGGCAGAGTCGATTGCAAAAGACATTCAGATTCAAGGTAAAGAAAAAATGATAAGAAAGAGACTGTCTTTTGAAAGTTTTCTTTATTATCTCCAATCAAGAGTTCCTGCCAAACCACTATTGAACTGGAGGTTGCTCGAGGATCTTGACGACTACTGGCGATAGCATCAGAGGAAGAACCTTTCTTTGGCATCTTTTGCAGATTGAGAAAACCCTTCGAATCAAAAGCTAGGGAAGATTGAAGACGAGTAGTCTGAGGAGCTCTAACGAAGAACCCAGATTTCAAATTTCTTGAGATAAGGGTAGCCTCTCTCGTAAAGTTGATGTTATATAGCTGATGATTTGACGGCCGAGATCTCTAGACAGACGTGATATCTGGCTCGAATCTCGTGAGTACCTTTTCATTTGATGCGGCTCAGAGAACGTCTCAATTCTTATGCCTAGAAAACAACCGCCTTCCGGCCTTCCCGCAACAAATAAAAAGAAGTTCGCGACTCTAATACAGAGCCGCTTTCTTCTTAAAAAGCGAAGTTTGCGACCGTAATACAGAGCCACTTTCTTCTCAAAAAGCAAAGTTCGCGATCCTAATATAGAGCCACTTTCTTATCAAAAAGCGAAGTTTGCGACCCTAATACAGAGCTGCTGTCTTCTCAAAAAGCGAAGTTCGCGACCCTTATACAGAGCCGCTTTCTTTTCAAAAAGCGAAGTTCGCGTCCCTAATACAGCAACGTGTCCCTTCCGAAGACAGTTTGTGACCCTAATACAGAGTCATTTTCTACTCCAAAATGAAGACTCGCGCCCCTAATACAGAGTCGCGCTCCTTTTGAAGACAGTTCGCGACCCTAATACAGAGTCGTTTTCTACTCAAAACTGAAGGCTTGCGCCCCTAATACAGAGACGTGTCCCTTCAAAGGCAAAAAAAGAAAAGAAAAAAGAAGCAACAGTGGTGCTAATACAGAGTCACAGATTTTTGCAAATGCAATGGAGATTCTAATACAGAATATTACATCCAAAGTATTCCGAAACTCCTCAAGGAATCATGAGAGCTTTGGAAACTTTGGAGGGGATTTTGTCGGTGAAAAATTCTGAAAAACTAAGCAGATCCACGAATTCAGAGACAGAAGCCCGCAACTCATCGGATCCGTGAATCTAAGAGACTGAGGTCCGCGACCAAGACGACAGAACAGGTTCGCGAATCTAAAGTTGAGATTCGCGACACTACCTATAACTGTCGGGTAGGGGTTTAATATAAAGTCACCTGACCCGAACAGAAGAATTGCCACCTCAGATCGTTGGGCTAACTGCCAAACGAATGTAGCGGCATTACTTCAATCGTGAGAGCAATTATCTAACGAATATGACGGCACTTCTTGAGTAGTGGGAGCTAATGGTCGAGCAAATATGGCGTGACGTTACTCTAAAACCCCTATAAAAGGCGGGGAAGCAAAAGAGATACAAAGACACGAAGACAGTAGAAGACAGGCGGAGATCTTCTCCTAAGAGTGACCCCTGTGATCAAGAGCCGAAAGCCTCTTTCTTTTTTTTAGCCAACTGAGAGAAATTATACGGAGTGTCAACGGAGAGTAGGATCGTCCTCCATAACTACATAAGAACCCAACCTTAGACAAAGAGGAAGTCTATATTTCTCATCTTCTGTAAACGGAAAACCATTAGATTGTAACTCTCTCATTGAAAAGACTTTGATATAAAGAGCATTCAACTTTTATGGCGAACAAGCTAAAATTTATTTTATAATACACTCTGATATCATGTCAAGAAATAATAAGAACCAACCAGTCTATTTATTATGAGTCAAGAGATACATATATTTATAGGTATCTCAATAATATACAAATAATCCAACAAGCGATGTAGGACAAAAACTAAATTAAATCCAAATACAAGATAGTTTTGTAATCTATCAGGGAGTATTTGAAATAGCTTTATCAACATAATAATAATAATAATAAGTAATCATTCCTCTCGTGATAATAACAATAATATCATTCATATTCAAAACTATAATAAACTATTTATATATTATTTATATTTCTATATACAAGTATCAATTTTCAGATATAGGAAGATGAATGTATGATATAACAAAAGTACAGGGAGGCCATGTACATTAAAGAATATATAATAATAATTTGTCGGTGAATCATTAATAAGGATAGTAAAAGGTAACTCTTTGACACTGCCATAAACTACGTAACAAATTATTCTTGCAAGCTAAACTTCTTCAACACCAATTCAATAAAATATCAACTCATATAAGCCCTCTCCATATCTACCTTAAGACTTACAAATAACTCTGCTTTACCAGAGTAAGATATAGAGTGAAGGATTTTCTACACAAATAAGATTTAATCAGATATACTCTTTCTAGACATGAATGCCCTTGCTCCCCAGCAATCAATTTAGGCAAGAAAATTTTCAACCTACTAACAAGAATATTTACTATAAACTTATAAGAAAAATTACACAAACTAATGGCATTGTATTCTTTGAGCAGGTTCAGATTGTCCACCATTGGTATCTATGTGATGAATGTTGCTTTTCACTGCTTCATTAGTAATCTAGAGAAAGTATTGGATAGCCATCACAACATCACTCTTAATAATCTTCCAATAATGTTGATACCTAATTTTGTCATGTGATATTTTTTTTTGATTTTCTGATTTATTTAAAATAAAATTTTGTTTTTAAGATGAATTTTAAAATAACAACTGAAAAGTAAAAGAAATTAACAAATATGTTGAGACCAAGAATTGAATCTTGACGTTATACACCCAATCCACACCTAAACTAACTTGGCTAATCAAGTAATTGTGATTAACAAAACGAGTATGATTAATTAATGTAGATTAATCTTATCTAACAATTAAGATAAAAATTGATTTGATTTCCTTTAACCAATAGAATTCTAGTTTAATTAGATATTGGATCTAAATAGAAACCTAATTCCTATAAAATTGGATAACCACATCAGCCCTCCTCTTCCAAACGCAGCAAATGAGAGAGAAATCGCATGAAAAAGAAGAAATGGAGGAAGGAAAAGAAGAAGTTCAGACGGAAAGTTTTGAAGCACCCTTAAAAATTTCAGTATCCCTTCAAGTCAAAAATTTAGATCTATCTTAAATGAAGGGCAAGATAAGTCCAACTTACTCAAATAACATACTATTATATGTTTATATTCTTATTTTCTTTGTTTTTTTACTTTTAAGTTAATATAAGAGTTTTAGACAAACATATATATCTATCAGAAAAGTTATATATAACATGGTTTATGAATCAAGTTAAGATTTTTATGAAAATAGACTTTGATCCACTATATTTATGATAAAAATCATGTCTTTTATGTTTTATAATTAATATTTCTATATGATCTATCTCTAAAACATATGTTTATTATAAAGATGAGGCTTTTGTCATAAAGAGATTGGTAAATGATATATTTTTGATAGATCAATGTAAATATAAGATTTTTATTTGTTTAAAAGCTTGATATCATGTTTATATTGATGTTCTACAATTTCAATGGAAAATATACGGCTCAAAACTAAATCTTTATCGAAGAATTTTTTTGAAAGGGTAGAGAATAGCCCTAGTATACTGTTCGGCGAGAGCACTATCGATAGCCCATTTGACAAGCCTTTGGTATACCTGCTTCGGTACAATGCACACTTGAGTGTCATCGACAATTGCTTCGACAATAACTGTGACAAAGGCTCTTTGTCACAACTAGAACAACAGTGTCACAACTAGAACAACAGTGTTTGAGGGCCGCTGTCGACAACGGTCATGCCTTGTCGCAATGACAATGTCTTTGTCGATAGTGATCCCACTCGCTGTAATTTGATAGAATTGCTAAAGATTACTTTAATGTGGTAGAGTATTCAAAATTAATATAAATGATGTGATGAAAGTATTAAATCACTATGATCAATGATTGAGCTATTATTACTTAATTTGAAATGCAATGAATACTAAAATATGACATGATAAGTTACTGATTGAATGCCAAACTATCACAATAAGTAATTGGTGATAGATTATTAATTTTGTACTATTATATATTGATCCCTATTGTTATTGTTACTGTTACTAGATACTGACTTTAATCATGATCAACAATCCATATTCTAAACTGAATTTACAAAGCTAAATGACTTATGCAAAATTAGACAAACACTGGATTTTCGGGAAAATTGGAAATTTATATGACTTGATGGTTGAGTGTAACTATGGCATAGTTTCTCTTTTTTGAGTATCAAGATAAGCTTTGATTACAATTGCCATGATTTTCCATACAGAGGATCGGAATAGATTTTGATCAAAATTACTGTATTGTTTTTGTAGGAGTAAGTGATGATGGATTCATACTAGACAGTTCATATTATTATGAATTTCCAAATACCATAATTAAAGACGTGAACTAAATAACTAATGATAACCACATAATGTTTTCAAACTTTGAGATTTTTCATTATTTTAATTCAACATTTATTTAATGTTACTCTGATGTAATCGTTTTCACAAGTTTTACTATATGCTATTAGATCGCTTTACTGATGATTTAGTTATATATAACCAAATACAAATTTTTATCTAGAGGCAGATCTACCAGGGACTAAGTATGACAAAGTATTTTTAGGAGCAGGTGGTGGTATAAGATTTGCTATTTTTTTTATTAAAGGACTATTTCTTTATAGAAAATGTAATTAGTGCATATATGCATTATTTGTTTTTATTGAGATCTTCCATTTTTCTACATATAATTACCGTACCTAGTTTTCATTGGATTTTACTTAAGGCAAAAATTATATTATTATTTTGGCTGGATATGTTGTTAATTATTACTATCGATGTCTATTTTCTGTTATAATGTTACTATAATACTTGTTAAGGCTTATCAAATTATCACTCGTCACCGTACATTCTACCTATCCACATTGCAGATATGGAGCATTATATTTATAGAAGTATCTGAGAAACCATAAGACCGTGGAGCTTTGTTAGCATTCACTGAGTGAAGAATCTCCGATCTCTATCACTGTAACAGTCTTACAAAACTCTATATTATCATTTGCAAACACTTTCCTGTAAATCAGGTCATGAATCATATCATGTGTCGCTGTTATTATTGCATCCCTAGCCCATCTTGACTTAAAATAAGTCTGAAACTCCACAAAAATTTTACCTCCTTCAATATGCAGCTCCTTATGAACACCTTGAACACTTGTAATCAAGCTCTTGGACTTACTAATCATAACAGTGCAATGAAAGAGCCGAGATTTAGAATCTTCTTCCTTGAGCCAAGAACACTTGTAATCAAGCTCTTGGACTTACTAATCCTGACAGTGCAATGAAAGAGCTGAGAATTAGAATCTTATTCTTTGAGCCAAGTTAACCATGATTTTTGCCTCCATGCTAGATATTGGAAGTTGAACCTCAAATAAGTCTTTCCTAGTCGATTGTAAAGCTCCAAATTCATACGATGTAAGGACATCATCCACCTCCTTTGTTTCCAGAATCTCAATTCGTGACTGAAGAACTTAACTTTCATAAAAAATATTACCAACTTCTCTTTATTCCAATGTTGCAATGCTTCCTTTGATTTTTTGTATTTCAAACGAGAACATGGGTGGGAGAGTCACGCTCCAATGTATCCCAACTCTCCCAAATAATATTAAAGGAATGTGACATATGAATCCATATGCGACCGAACTGAAAAGGTCTTGGACTCCTAAAAATCACGTTTCTCTGTGTTAAATAACAATGGACAATGATCAAAGACTACTTGGGCAAAAGTGATGAACAAACATGCAGTGAAAGATCTTAAGCCATCCAATAGACATGACACGATCCAATTATTTCCAAATTCTTGTAAATCTATGCAGCTCATCACGCCAAGTATACTTATTACCAATTAATTATAGATGTCACAGCTAAGCCTTCATAATAAAAAACCAAAATCATAAACTTTCTGATTGACCAAGAAATGACATTGCTTTTTCTCATCCTCCACAATAGTAGTATTATAATCACATAATCATGACTGGAATATCCTGATATTTTAAAAGTTATTTCTTAATTTATTCTTTATTTCCACTACTTTTAGTGAGCCAGATATGCCGTTAAAATGATTGAAGGACAATAGTTGTTTCGAGTCAAACCTACAAAAATTTTTTTTTGACAAAATTATTCAAATTGAATCCTATTAAGAATCGAACTCGAATTTTTCTATAATTTAAGAAGCGTAATATCATTACTCCTTAGCTATACATATAAAATTCAAAATTCGAGATTCCTTTAGATCTAAGGTCAGAAACATGCGCAAAAAAAATTTCATTAGAAAGGAAAAAAAAAAAAAAAAAAAAAAATCAGAGAGATATGTCGTTAAGACATCCAACGGTCTCCGTTTTTTTAACCAAAAGCTTCCGCCAAAAAGCGCACGGGGAGGACGAAGTAGGCGAGGGCGAGGGTGTTCTCTCTCTCTCTCTCTCTCTCTGTCTCTCTCTCTCTCTCTATATGCCCCGTCCGCTCTCTTTCTCTCTCTTCGAGGCGAGGAAGGCAGTGGAGGCCACACAGGTTTGTTCCTTCTTTCAATTTTCCCGTTTTTCAATTTTGGAGAATCCTGTCCAATTAAAATAATTTATTTAGGATCTATTGCAAATTCTTGTTTGGTTCTCATATAATTCTGTATCTATAAGCTTGCTTAATCCGTTAGCGGAGTGGTTTCAGCTGAGATTGATGGCATTCTCCGAAAGAAATGATCTGGGCTTGTGATTAATTATGGAGTTTATGTAGCCCCCAAACTAAAAACCCTAGATTGAGGTGAAACCATAGCTGCAGATTGTTTGCTATGTTCAACGTTATCACTGTTGGTAAACACTTTCAGTTATCGCTAATTTCATCATTATTCATCATAGTTAAGCATTTTACATAACCAGACATGCTGTACAGCATAATTCCATGCGAAATAAGATCCATTAAGGGGCTGAATCCATTTATATGTCCATTCATGAATCTTGCTTCCATAATCAGCCATTTGGTTCCATGTTCTTAGCTGTGGCAACCATGGACATGAGATGTTTCATCTGACCTAAGTTTATTTTCAAAAAATAGGTTCTATAGATCATATTCTTAATGTATTTGTCTTGGGGTGCTGGATCCATATTTTTTTTTGAAGCAAAACATTAAACTAATGTCCTCCGCGTTCCATTAGCAAAAGGTTAACATAACTACAATATATAGTTGCTAAGTTAGGTAAGAAAAGGAAAAAAAAAAAAAGAAAGATAGAAAAATCAAAACACAGAAGGCTCGTGTAGGAGTCCCACATTACAAAATCAACCACAAAAGTTTGGGCTTAGGCCCTTACAAACTGCATAAAGAGAACAAACCTAAACGAAAACATTGTAGAACTAGAGATCCTCTCCCTCCTCTACAGAGCAAGCCATTAACCCTGCAAAACCGTCTGTCTGTGGCCCGCTACTCCATAGATGGCTGAGGACTGTAGAGATCCTTCTCTGCAGAGCCGCCTGATAGATGTAGTCTCTTCTCATCTGATGTAATACCGGACCAAAGAATAATATCATGAGTGATATGTCGGGTGCAACAATCATCAGTATGAGACACAGAATTAAAAGTCCTAGCATTCCTTTTGGCCCACATATGCCAGCAAAATACAACAAACAATATTCTCACTAATGGTGTATGGGTATCTTCTTTCCTGAGATAGTCCCAAAGTTTATTCTCTAGCCTAAATTTAATGTTAATCCCCAACTTCCTTGCGCAACCTTCCCAAACTTACCTGGAGAAGGAACAGGCAAACACAATGTGATTACTTGATTCACCATCTTGTTTACAGAGGATACACCTATTAGGTCCTATTCACCCTCTGCGTTGCAACTGTGGCTAAGTTAGAATACCCTTCTTATCCAATAGCCACAAGAACACTCTTACTTTGGGGGGCATTTTGTCTTCCAAAACCAACCCGTATTGGATGATGAAATATCACCATGAAAAAAATATCGGTATGTTGATTTGACCGAGAAATCTCCTCCTTTACTCCACCTCCATACAGGATGATCTACTTGTACATCATTCGGGGTAATGTCCTTGAGTGTTTGCTTAAGCTCCCTAATTTCTATACAGGCCTGTCCTGTTCTAAAGATAAATTGATTCCATCTCCACCTCGACCTGCCCCAGCACTCCCTGACCACTGTCTCTTTATTGCTAGCTGACTCAAAAGTCCTTAGAAAGAGAGAACTTAACGGGATCCGGGAGCACCACCTATCATGCCAGAAAGCGATCCTTTGGCCATTACCCAATTTGAACTCCAAACTGTGCCAGATCATGGTTTTAGAGGTCATCACTCCCAAAAATTTGATGCCTTGGATGGTTTTCTAAAACCACCATACCACCCCATCTTTCTGGGGCCATAACTCTGGTTTAGAAAACACTGTAAAGCACTATCTGGCCTTAGGATTAGATTCCACCACCATTTTGCTAATAAGGCCATATTAAATGTTCTAAGGTCCAATACCCCAGTTCTCCCATGTCCCTCGGTCTACAGATCTGCCCCCAAGAGACTAAGTGGTATTTGTTACTTCCATATACCGTTCCATTTTACAGAAATCTCTTTCTAATGCGATCAATTTTCTCTTTGACCCAACGTAGTAACAGAAAGAAGGACATATAGTAAAGCAGAAGAGAGGAAAGCACCGCATTGAGCATGACCACTTTACCCCCTAGTGACAGTATTGCTCCTTTCCAGCCCTCCAGTTTCTTCTCGAAGGCATCAAAAAGTGGTTCCCAATCCGACCTATTCAGTCTATCCACCTTTAGTGGGACTCTGAGATATTTTATTGGGAGTTGTTCTTCTTTACACCTGAAGATATCCAGAATTAGATGGAAAGAGAGGTTTTTCCTACCCAACCAAATGAGCGAGCTTTTGTTGAAGGTTATCTTCAACCCTGACCAAGCCTCATAACAATACAACACCCATTTTAGAACCAGGGCCTCCCTAATGTCACTCCTCCCAAATATAAGTGTATCGTATTGGAGATTGATGATCGATAGTTGGGGGTGCCGCTCAACCCTCGCACTAGTCCCTTTTTCTTTGCTTTTACCAACATATTATTCAACCTATCGACAACAAGTACAAATAGGAGCGGGGATAATGGTCACCCTGTCTTAACCCTCTTCTCAATACTATCTCTTTCCTAACCTCCCCATTAATTCTAATCTGCGTTTTTGATGAATTGAGCCACATAATAATCCATGACAACCATCTCAGTCCAAAGCCCCTTAATCGAAGTACTTCCAACAAACAATCCCAATTTACAGTATCATAGGCCTTTTCGAAGTCCAGTTTTAACATAAATCCATTCCCTCTAGTCTTCTTACACCGATGGATGACTTCGTGTGCCGTTGCTGCCTCCTCTAAAATATTTCTTCCTGTGATGAAACCCGTTTGATAATCCTCAACCAAATCATGTAGTTTAGGTGCCAGTCTACTGGCAAGGACTTTTGACATGATCTTAATTGCACTATTCAAAAGTGCAATAGGGCGGAATTCCTCAACTCTCTCTGATCCAGTCTTTTTAGAGATTAAAGTGATGAGAGAGGAGTTGAGCCTATCTATTCTTGCATCTCCTCTGAAAACCTCACAGAGCAACCATATCAGGTCATCTTGACTATTGTCCAAAAGACTTTGAAAAGGAAAATTGGGAAGCCATCCGGTCCTGGTGCCTTATCCTGGCCCAGATCCCATATTGCTTTTTTAATTTCATTTTTCCTGAAACTCGATCTCCAGGTCACTCATATTAAGGGACTGATCTCAAGCATTTTCAGTAGGCTAAGTCTGAAATTTTCCTTCCAAATAGTTAAAGTGCTGCAGAACAAGTCCATGTATCGCCTAATTTTGCACTAAAGCCGCTTCCGTTTTCAAGTAATGTATCTTGTTCCGCTTACGCATATTGGCACATTTGTAGAAAAAACCGGTGTTTGCGTCGCCTTCTTTCAGCCACCTATCTCGAGCACGTTGTCTCCATTTGATCTCTTCCCTCTTATATATATTATTAATCATTCTTCTGAGCTTTGAGAGTCTTAAATTTTCATCATGGGACAGACTCCTGTTCTTCTGCTTCTCTAGAGCATCTCTCCCCAAGTATTTGACTCTTTTGGGCCCTTGTTTGCTCAAGGAATCGTCTTTCCCATCTTTGTAGGACTTTACGCAATCTGCGTAGTTTCCTATAGATGTTATCTACTGCATCGTGTGCACCTATAATCTGACACCAGCTTTTCTTGATTAATGCATTTACCTCCTCATGTTCTAGCCACTATTTTTTGAAACAGAAGCATTTGTGTGCGCAAATTGTTCCCTTTCTTGAGTAGAGGCATATTGGGGTGTGATCAGAGCTAGGTCTTTGCAATGAGAGTACTTCCGCCGATGGAAACTTAGCATCCCATATCTCTAAAACTAGGATCCTATCTAGCTTGATTAGATGAGGGTTATTATGCATATTGGACCACGTGAAGAAACGATCATTAATGGGTAGGTCAATTAGTTTTACATGACTGATTGTATCATTAAAACCCTCTCGATCTCTGTGGTTTCTGTCCCCTCCCTGTCTTTCATCAGCAAAACGGGTGACATTAAAGTCTCCACCTAAAATCTAGGGGTCAGTGTACCGACCTCTAATCCATTTTATCTCCTCCCAGAAAGCAGTCCTTAACTAGCTCTCATTAGGACCATACACTATTGTCACCATTTATAACCACCCATCACTATGCCTTCTCATTTTTATCGTTAGTGAGTAATCACCCCTCCACAAATCCAACACCTCGAAATTCTTATTGATAGCCATTAAAATCCCATCTGAAGCACCCCTTGCATTTTTTATTATAAAAGTAAATTTATTCAAAGGGGCAATAGTCCTTAATGCACTATTATTGGGGTCCGTTAGTTTTGTTTCTTCTAAACACACTATGTCTACCTTATTATTGCGAATCCCCTCTTCGACCATACGTCGTTTAGTCGGGTGAGCCATACCTCTCACATTCCAAAACATACAATTCATGATAACGGCTGATAACTTCCCCAAACAAAGAGCGAAGTTTTTCAAGACTCAGTTGCTCTTCTCGAATTATCCATCCTTAGAATCATCCATCCTGGATGAGTCTAATGCCCGTAAATGTGCTAAGTTGTGCATGTGTTCGCTAGAATTACTACTCATATAAATGTCACAAGTATCAGCGAGTGATAGGAGCATATCATTTGGTATAATGTTAAAAATATTCAAAATAGATTCATGAATATCTGTATCGAGCTCTGTCTGTAGTGCCTTCCTCTTGGAAGTCGAATTCGCGAGCAGCCCATTCTGGTAGACCTGTCCTTCCTTTTTCTCTTCTAATCTCTTGCTCCTTCTGGACGGAGTGATCGCTGCCATAAGCCTGCTGGTCTCCTCCGCTTTCCCTGTCATCTCTTCAAGGGTTCTCCAACCTCCTTCTGGCAATCCCGTTCCTCTGGCAACCTTTCCGCACTGTCTTTATCCTATCCGGTCGTCGAGATATCCTCCAACAGTTGCCGCTAGTCCTTTGTTTTAATATTTGGCTGCAACGTACTTGCTTCCTCTTGATTCTTCAAGTCGAGAGATCGACGCTTGTCCCGAATCCGTTTAGGCAAACATGATGCCTGCCTTCTTCTTGGACGCTTACCACTTTTTGTGTTCTCTCTCCACATCACATTCTCCAACAGCTTGGCAATCGTGTCCCTAGCAAAATTTTTGTCAATAGTCTTCAGGGTTGTTATTAATCCCGTATAGTTTGCCCTTCCAGGAGAAGAACATGTTTCTCCATCTTCGGGAATGTCTTTTTTTTACGGACCCTTCCTCTATATCTCTTTATATAATTTTTGACACTAGTGGTGGCCCTCTGTCATCAACTTTCAGAACTAACCCCTGCAACTCCCCTCCAGATACTGCTTTCAAAGCAGATCTAGACCCTTCTTCCTCAGCCCCTTTGTTTGATCCTGGCCCCACAATTTGCCCTTCGGATTTAGAAATTACTTCAGTTTTCTCTCTGCAGAGTTGCCTGCCTACCCCCAAGGAATGAGCTGGTCTGGGGCCCACTATCTCCTCTCCAAACCCACGGATGCACTCAGCCAAAAACCCCGACTCCCAAGCCTTTTCCTCAGAAACGATGTCTCCTCGAGATCCGCAACCCTGCCCTTGGAAACCCACTCTCCCCTCTCCTTTCTCTATCTAGCAGTGTCCTCTTCTCTGCAAATCCCTCATCTCCCTTTCTCCGGTTCCTTTCTGCGACCCATCAAATTAGGCAAGCAACATCATGCGCCACTGACCATCTTTGTCCAACCTACCAAAATTTGTCCCTCTCTGATCTATGTCGATTTCCTCATCTTCACTCTTTCCTTCTCTAGTGAGGAAAGAGAACTGACCCCGATCCTCTTCTGGGGTGTTTTTTGAGCGCTGTAGCCGCTGGCGCTCTAGCAGATCCCAGTGCTTCGGCTCTTTTGCCTCTTGTTCTTTTCTCGATTTTTCTGTTTGACTTCTAACCGGATCTATAGGTTCGGTAAGATCTACTCTTTCTGGTAAGCTCTGCTCCTTCTCCCCTGATCTGAGAAATCTCTCTTTCATATCTGTTGATCTTGTGTTGCCATTTTGGAAAATTTCTCCTGCTGGATTGAAACTTGTCGAGATCTGGTCTAACGATAAGTTATTGCTCTCCACCCTTTTCCATATGTAGCTTCGTCGGTTCTCAGCGGGGTGTAGTATTACTCTAGCATACGACTGATTGGTTGAATCGACTAGACTGACTTTTGAATTTCCCACTTCCCCTACCGATACCGATGTGGCAGTGAGCACATCCACGTCCCCCTTGACCGAAGAGTTGGCTGTTTCTTTGGGCACCCCCCATGAGCTTTTCACCTCGATTCTAATGGCGCATAACTGCTCCCCTACTACAGCGGTGAAGTATTGCGGAATGTCTATTTGACTCTCACGCCCCACCAGCACCCTTGCATAGTCCAGGAAGGATTTCGTGCTAGTCTTCTCACTGATGTCGATCAAGTGAGCAGACTTAGCTATGAGCTTACTAATGTCACTACGGTTCCAATAGTGTAACGGAATACCGTGAATAGCCAGCCATGCTTTTGTCGAAAAAGTGTAAAATTGGTCATCTTCATTTCCTTTCCACTTGCAGACTCTCAAACCAGCCTTATGTTCTCTACACGGCACCGACGTCCTTCTAGCCGCATATGACAGCTCCTCTGAAGAAGGAAAATGAGTCAGATACTTATCGCTGTTCTTATGAAATAGCCAATTATGCTTCCTGAAACCCTCAGAGATCATTCTCAGTCCTTCCATCATATCAGTTGCTGAGTGATTGCCATGGCCAGGGTAGATTACCCCTAAAGTCTTCTCTAGCTTCATTTGTTCCTGTAACGCAACCTCTGAAGTGGAAATGAAAACCGTCGGATTCATCCTTGAAAGGTGCAGTCTCGGTTCCCTTCCCATCTCAGGTCTTTGTTCATGCTAGTTCGACGGATCCCTCTGCCCTTACACATCCCCCTTCTGTCGTCCCTGTATATTCGGTTTGTATACTTTTGTACTTCTTTCCTCGTTGGAGCAATTGGGCACTCACTAACCTTGTGTCCAAGCACTTTGCAGAACCTGCACCTAACGAACAGACATTCATTCTTAAAATGTCCTTTCTTCCAACATACCCAACAAGTCTTTGGGCTTCTCGGTGCTGGCCTTTTCACCGGAGAGAATTTTCTTTTCTGGCTTTGTCTGTTTGCTTGGGTGGTTCTGACCTCCCCTTGCTGTTGCTAGTAATGCCAGCACTTCCTCACTTGAGTAAGTAGCGTCCGCAGTGATTGATCTCCTGATGATAGCAGCTGCCGCATGGGATTGGAGGATGAAATCTCATCCCCCTTTACCGGCGAGCCTCTGACTATCTCGGACCAGCTCCTTCTCCTATGTTTCGGATTCTTATCCTCATCACTCTGTGCCTCCTCCTTACTCTTTCCTTTCCTGAGCTAGTCCCATTAGAAATCCATCAGCGGAGATGGTGGTTGGTTGCAGATCACCGCTAGCTTTCTAACTGCCCCCGTGAAGGGCTGCCGGAAACGGAAGTGCAGTTTCCGAAGGAAGAAGCTAATGATGAGAAGCACTCTAAGGCTACTAGCTCCTCAACTATTCCTTCTCCTTTACTTTTTTTTTTTTTTGGATTTTTGTTTCAGCCTGTCCTGTGGATCGCCGGTAAGCTTTCGCCGTCTCGCCGAAAATCGCCTTCTTACCTCCTTTCCTCGACAGGTCACCTTCTCTCGACTAATATGTGGCTGACATCTTGTCCTGTGGTGCTGGATCCATATTAACACCTTGAACCTAACATGTGGCTGACATCACCACAATATATTTTAATTATTGGCAAACTATCAACATACAGTACGTGATTATAGGATGGAGAATATTATTATACATGTATCATAGCCTCAAGCAATAAGTAAAATTGGAAAATTGCTTTTTTACTTTTACTAAAACATGGAAGACTAACAATATAACATTAACATAGCCTGTAATTGCTCCTATCCACTCTAAACCCACCATATTCTAGAATTTTATTCCATTTTGGTACTTAGCGTGAATCTGTTCTAGAGTTCCAACAGCTAGATAAATATTCTCAGCAAATAACATATAACGTGGAATCTCATCTTTTATACCCGAGTAAGTTCTCACAGAACTATTACAACACACGTTTATTTCAATGTTTTCATTTTTCATTCCCCATTTTCAATTGGAAAGGAAGCAAGAATAAAGATTCATGCGCAACTAATACAGTCTTTAACTATTCTAGCTGTATACATACCAATTGCTTTAACAAAATGCTCTTTATAATAATATCGTGGATGGAAATTTTGATTTTCTACTAATCCGATTTTGATGAAATCTACATTTAATCGGTGTTTTAAATATCAGTTGTAATGGATATATATGACTGAGAAATTTCATAGCGAATATCAGTTATCGAAAATAAATCAAGAATATTTAATAAATATCAGATATCAGTAGCATACTATAATATGCTTATCCACATGTTTTAAATCACATATGAATAAGATAATACATACATCATGTAAAATTACATAAATCATCATGTTTATTATTAGTGTTTAGGATATGTGTGGTAAAAAGTTTGTGAGGATTGATTGGCCGTCGCCTAAAAGAAACGCACCATGTCTACACTCGGATGTGATATTAAATGTGAGGGGGTTCTCACATCTTAATGAGCGGGTGAGGATAAAGAAATTAGTCCATGAACATATAATTTGGTTAGTCTCATTGAGTATAGATTCCCTGATATGTACATTAGTATAGTTAGTTGATGTTGTGATTAGAAGGAGGGTTAATATTTTGTGTATGCAGGAAATTAAGTGGGTAGGTGAGAAAACTAGAGTCATAGAGCATTCAGGTTATAAACTTTGATATACGGACAGAGATAGAAATCATAATGGGGTTGGTGTGATCATAGTTAAACAGCTACCTGGAGATATAGTGGAGGTTAGAAGGAAAAGTGATACAATTTTATTAGTTAAACTTATATTAGATAGACAGATTCTTAATGTCATTAGTGTTTATGCACCACAGATATGACTTAATGGATTAAGCAAATGTCAAATTTGGGAGGATCTAAATGAGATGGTACATGAATACCCATTAAAGAAGAACTCTTTATTGGTGGTATTTCAATGGACATATAACAACTAGTCATAACGAGTTTGATAATATATATGGAGGATGTACTTTTGGAGAAAGAAATAAAGCAGTTAACTCGATTCTAGATTTTGTTTTATTTTATGATTTGATTTTAGCTAATATTTGATTTAAAAAGAAAGTTTCTCACTTGATTAGTTTTAGAAATGGATCGAGAGCGAGCTAAATAGATTTATTTTTAACTAAGAGAATAGACAGAGGTAGTTGGATCGATTGTAAGATAGTGCCATGTGAGAGTATAGTAATCCAATATAGGCTCTTAGTTTTATAGATTCTGATTAGAAGGGAATTGGATCCTAATATAAAGTGGTGGCAGTTTGAAGATAATCAATTTTTTTTTGTAGACAAAGTTGTATCGGAAGCATATTGGAATGCCCATGAAAATCACAATGCAACATGAAAAAAATGGTTAGTTATATTAAGAGAGTAACGAAAGATATACTTTTTTAGTTAAGGAGTGGTGCTCCACTATGTAAGAATATATTATGGTGGAATGAAGAGATAAAAATGTTATTAAGTTCAAGTGGGATTTTTAGAGATATTCAAGACGAACAGTGATAGTACGAGCTTTGAGAAGTATAAGCTAGTTAAGGAGAAGGTTATGAAAGTGTTCGAATGCAAAGCTAAATTATATAAAAATTGTATGAGAAGTTAGATAATAAAGATGTTAAAAAGAATATATATAGATTTATTCAAATAAGAAAAAAGTCTAGAGACATGTAAAAAGTGTGTTAAAGATGAGCATCAGAAAGTTCTAGTTTAAGACGAAGAGACTAGAGAAGGCAGATTATTTTGACAAATTATATAATAATAGTTTTGTTCAAGATTTGAAAGAGCTTGTTATTCAGTGTGAGAATATGAATCGTAGTTTTATGTGCAGAATTAAAGAATTTAAAGTAAAATTAGCTTTGATGAGGATGAAATTAAGAAAAACTATTAGTTCAGATGAGATTCTTTTTAAGATATGAAGATATCTAAGAGGGACGGGTGCGAGGTGGCTGACAGATCTCTGTAATAAGTTTTGACAAACTAAGATGTTAAATGGATGAGGAAGAGTACTCTAGTATCTCTATATAAAACAAGAGTGATATTTAGAATTATTTTAACTATCTTGAAAGCTTTGGGAAATGATAATTGAACATATGTTAAGACAGACTATTGGAATGTCATAAAGTTAGTTTGGGTTCATGCCGTTGCAATCAATGATATAATTTATTCGTTTGTTTCGTCAACTTGTAAAGTGATTTCAAGAAAGAAGTAGAGATTTGACTTTTGTTGTTTAGAAAAAGCCAATGATAAAGAACTACTGGGAGAGGTGCTATGAGAGAGATGCTATGGTGGATATTGATAAAGGAGTCTATCAAGTATATTGACATAATTATGAACATGTATGATGAGTAGTGGCAAACGTTAGAATTTGTGCCTGCCTAATAAGTGATTTTTCGATTGCAACTAGATTGTATCAAGAATCTGTATTGAGTCCATTCTTATTTGTTATAATAATTGATGAGTTAACTAGTGCTATTCAGTCACTAAGTATGTCCTTAGTCTAGATGAGGTTGAGCTGGACTTTGAACTTCTAGATGGAGCTCTCAAAAGAGACTCACCTTGAGAAAACTCGGAGCTTCTCTGTAGGCAAATTTTGTGCCTTGTTGTATGCAACCATTGTCATGGTAACCTTGTGAGCCTCACCATACAGCCGTTGGTTGAAATAGAAACATTAAAACTATTATCCCTATTAAGGAGATTTTATGGGGGCAGTTACACTCACCACTTTCTCCACTTTATGAGAAATTTTAGGAGATTTCTGGAGGTGCTTACACCCAAAAGCAAGTCCTTAGGGCACTTATAAAGAAATCCCTATAGGGCTAATTTGATGGACCTATGAACTTGGGAAGAGAACAGAGACCTCCTGCTGCAAGTGGCCCATGTCTTAAGCTTTTTTGAGAGACTTATTCCCCTTGTTGCATGGCCAAGAAAATTGTCTCTTGGTTACATCAAGTCTTGAGCTTTTTAAGAAAAGGGAGAACCCTTGCTGCAACTTGGGAAGAGATTTTATCTCCTAGCTTTTTGGGAGATTTATTCGTAAAATCGAAGATTCAAGCGGGAGAGTCGAATCCATTAAGGGGAGACAAGATCGACTCCCATAGGCACAAATGTTTCCATAAATAAAATAAAAGGATAGATAAGATCATTCTCTCTTATCGTTGTAAGGAAATATTATAATCGTTCTGCATTTGTAAAAAGAAAGAAATATGCAAGATTGTTTGTCAAACAAAAAATGGCGACTTTGCTTTGAAGATAACCTTCTCCACTAATGAGAAAATTTTGTCACAGTCCAACAACAATATCTTAGGGTCTTTTGTTGAATTCTTGAGCATCGAATTTTGTCAAGCCAACAATGAGAAAATAAGCCAACAATGAGGAATTTATTTTCTCGTGTGTTGAAGTTGGACGGTGGTTTAAAATACGGCAAAGTCTCATGTGAGACTCCTTCCATAGCTTCTGCAATAACTTCTATTGAACAAGTTTCCAATGAAACTTCAATCGCACGCGAGGATTAGCAAATTGTTCAAGTCGATCCTATTGTCCCTGCTTCATGCAGGATTGACTCCAACTACGTAACTATTGTTGTACAAATGGTTTCCTCTTCTAGGACCATCCTCGAAGCCTCCATCAAGGCTATCTCCAAAACTTCCCGTGAGATAGATTTTTTTTTTTTTTTTTTTCAGAGCCTCCCATAAGGGTTCCCGCAAAGTCTTCAACGAGGTTCGTTGCAAAGCTTTTATGCAACTTAAGCAGATGAGGTAATTCAGCCTTGCTGAAGAAGCCAACCTCGCAAGTTGAAGTTGACAATCACTGCCCCAGCGAAGCTAAACCATTTTAAGGGGAAACTCTAGCAGGTAGTCCTAATAACGCTGCCTTTCAAGTAGAACTAACCAGGGCTGCCAAAAATGATGTATTGATCGCACGTGTAGCGAAGCTCAAGCAACTCATTTTTGCTTGAGCTTCACTGCACTAAGATTGACTCTTAACATAATTCTATTGTAATCAAGAAGAATTTAGCTCTACTTAGAGCCCAAGAGCATGAGGCTATTGCCTACGATTATAATCAACCTCTCTCTCTTAATGCTTCCTTAGTTGACTTGAGGGGCTACTTGACTTATAAACACAATATGTACTATGATGTTGCTCGATGCCATTATAAGGATCTAATCTCTGCCATACTTTCTAATTTTCGCTGTAACTTCCAATTGACAAAATCCGCGATTGCAGTCGATTATCTGAGAACAACCAAGCGTCCACAGAGGTGACATTTCCATGAGACGAAACCCTCTGCTGACTAGATCATCCTGCAGTAACTGCTAATATGGCATGTTGTGATAATAGACCTGTGTAGTCCAGAAGAAGGGAACGAGAATCTAGTCTTATCCTATTTTCTTCAATATATCCTGATTATACTCCCTGCAGGAGGTATCCTTACGGAGCCCGAAGGTATTTTCCAACATACACGGTCCAATTAGGGTAGCCGTATGATTAAGCTATGATCTCTTCTAGTATTTGGGCGGGTTGTCATCTTTCTAGCATCGGTATGCACTGTTAGACGATGGAGACATGAAAACTTCATTATAGTTGCATTCTATGCTTTGAGTTCTGTTCTAGACGAAAAAGTATCCATTAACATGCAGAAATGGACCTTCCTGTTGAGTTTACTTATCAATTCACAGCCCAGGAACCATTAACATTGTATTTTAGGTTTGGTATATTTATTTGAATACGTTGCCTCACATTCCCCATACCTTGGGATACGGGGTGTTACAATCCTGGACTTAAGAAGTTGTTCTACATCAGTTGGTCCTAAGCCCTAAGGGGGTTAACCTTATGGGCCAAAAGTGGTCTCAGCTCATTATCTATGTCTGCTAGGTGACTCCAAAATGGGTTACGAACAAAACAATAGATGTGAGGTTGGTATTTTCCTTATCCCTTCTTTTGAATTGAAGTTTTAAATTATCGTGATTCTCTTGATGTTCTTGTAACATCATTATTATGAGATTTTTGGATCATCTAGTGAAAGGATACTTCCTAATATCTTGCAAAATTTTATGGCCTACTGTTAAGGTGGAAATTCATTGCAAATGTGTAGAATGATCAAAATCTTTTGTAGAGAAATTAGTATTCTAAACACAGTTTCATTATGCTCGGTCCGATAGTGAGGAGTCACTACGCGGAAAACTCGGTGAGTATTAGGATTATTCATCCAGAACTTGAAATATATACTTTATTATCTTAATATATATATATATATATATATATATATATATATATATATATATATATATATATATATATATATATATATATATATATATATATATATATATATATATATATATATATATATATATATATATACCAAAACATTAAATATGCAATACAAGGACATGTAGTCTTCATACTCAAAAATAAAAAACTTAAATGTAATAAATTAAGCTTCACATCTTACTAATATTCAAGAATTGTTCCCGATCTCGATTGGATTTTTTTGAAAATTGACTCATTTCCTGACTTGATTCTCGACTCAATCTATTTGAAAATTTTAATTTCAAATTAATGAGTAAAAGGAGGAAATAAAGAAACGAAATTGAAAATATTAAGAAAAAGGAAAGAGGGAAGGAAAATAAAAACAACAATCTAAATAAAGGACCAATTTTACCTTCTTGATGAATTCGAACCATCGCGGGATGTCAATTTGTCATTGCCTCTACTCATGTGACTAATTAGTGCAGCCATTTCACTAGCTCATGTCGATATTGCTTCACTGATTGTCAATTTGCCGCAGCTACATAAACTATCTTGAGTCCTAATCTTTCTCCCAAGAACTTTTATAACAAAACCTGATGTGTCGGGTTTGGGGAGAAACATTACGAATTTTTGGCCCATCATGCTCTTGTACCCTCTTCATAACTTATACTCGGCCGAGTCAAACAAATACTCATTTTGGCCGCTTTTTTGGGCAAGTTTCTTGTTCTTGGCGCGTTTGGAGAACAAATCCTAGTACTCGACTTAGTAATTTGGCGAGTTCTCTGGGTTTTATTTGGGTTTTAGAACACGGAGAAAAATTATGATTTCTCTTATTGGGCTTATTATCTTTTAATTTAGTTTCTTTCAATTGCCTTAATGTACATTCAATAAGCCAAAATTTAGTCCTTTCAATTTTTACTTTGAGTTCTTTTTAATTCCCAGCTTCCTTTCATTTTAGAAAAATTCACCTTTTCTTATCTCTATTAACTTCAACAGATTATGACTTGTTATTTATTAACTTCAACAGATTATGATGTTATTCAATGCATTAGAAACACTTAATCAAGTGCCTTTACATATAGTTTCTTCGGTTTTGATGGCATATTGATATACATTGGCTGTGTTGCATGGAACTTGAATCACAAAGATGGATCAGTATCTTATATGTATCTGGCAATTGAATATTCAGATTCTTACCAGACACTCTTATGGCGCTTTATAGCATATCTTATATGCATCTAATGTACTAGAGATGTACCCAGGTCCTGAGACGAAGAAGTTACTAATGCATAGATTACATTTTTGATTTGTGGATGCATTTGTATACTTTGCTCACTTCTTAATGAGGAATTCTTAATATTTTAGTAACTATTATTTAATATAAGTTAAAAATATTATATTTGACCTGAGTTATTGTGCAACCATTACGAACTTACAAGTGAATGTTCTGTATCATAAATTACTTAACATGAACATAATTTTATCATCATATTATCCATAACATACACGTTTATGGATTTTCAAGATTTGCAGTATTCGTTCCTTTATCTTGTTGTCTATCTAAATAGCCATAAGTATTATTTTTTTAAGTTTTGCTCCAATGCTCAAAAAATCCATTTTTATTAACTTTTAAAGGGTTAATTGCAACAACTAGCCCTGTACTATTGGAACTGTATCACTAATATCCCACTATTTTTTTTATAGAGACCCCTTGATGGGGGGGGGGGGGGTGTATAAGTGCAACAAGAAAACAACAAATTTTGTCGCACTTATACCCCCTATCGGGGGTCTCTCTGTGATTTTTTTTATTAGGAGGTATTAGCAATACAACCTCAATAGTTCATGTGTAGTTGAAGTAGTTAGCGCTTTTTAATGGAAAAAGGGTAATATGGGAAATCATGAAATACTCTATCCTCCTTTTTACACTAGCGTCCTTACCACAACCATATAACCCAATCAAGCAACCCATGAAAAGAAAAAAACCAAGTAGGAAATACATGGAAAAATTGGTATGATATTTTGCATATGTGTAACGACTATAATTCTTAAACCCTTGTATCGGTTTATTCTCTGTCACTTGTACCGGCCGGGAGCCTGGACATGATATGGGCAGACATTGAATAAATTGAGTTATATATTTTAATCCAATCTTCAATTTCAAATTCCGCAGAGCGGAGACCTCTTATCTTATTATTTTGGATTTTTTCATATTTTCTTGAATTATTCCGGATTAGTCGATTTTCTGGCAAATACTCGATTACAATAATTAAATTAAATCAAAAATTTTAATTTTACCCTTACACCAACTCCAAATTTATCTCCAGAAGCCTTGCAGCCTTTGTTGACCAAATTTGAGTTGAAATTGACCTAATGACAATTTTGTAAATAAGATGAAATTTAAGGGTTTTTAATATGACTGCATACCTATTTTCCAGCCGCAGTTTGACCCATTAAATAAATCCAGAAAAATCTGAAAAAATCGAGCTTCTTTCTCTCGAGTTTCTCTTCATTTTCTATTCAGACTTCGAACCCTAATTTCTTTTCCATTTTCCTCAAGTAAATCGTCAAATATTCAGTCTGATAGTAGACTGAAAAATTACTATATGGCCAAGAAAGCTTTGTTCTTGAATTTAACCTCTTCAAATCAACTCCAAACTTCACTATCAATTTGAGGAAACCATCTCCAGCACCTGCCCTTATTTCTTAGAACGATTTTTGGGAAAATTTCTCCACTTTTGAGGAGCAATTGCATCAATATCTGTTCGTTTCCGATTTTAATTTAACATGAGATAAGAATACACTCTCAAACCCTTCAAACTTGCAATTTCTTGATATAATTTCTTTTCATTGGATCTTAGATGTATTATTAACTAAATTTCATGATTATGAATGTCCAAACTTGCATATAGCTTGAGTTTCATTGCCTGTGTCACCTCATGCATGTTATACATGCACATAACGTATAGCTGTATAGACATAAGCAACAGTCCATCTTAGAACTGCCATACTTTTGCGTTAAATTTGACTAATCTTATTCCACTGCCATTAGAAAAATGATTATTAAACTACAATTCTTCCAATTACAAGGGACCTAATTAGCCATCTACCTACTCAAAAATAGTATGGAAATTCTGCCGTAGCTGTTATACTAGGTCAGCGGCATTGCAGCAATAGATCAATGAAAAATTGCCTATAACTTTTGTTCTATAACTCTGATTGAGCTCATTCAAGTTTCATTAGATAGTTAATTGAATTATCTACAACTGTCCAAAATTTATGTTCTAATTTAATTCTTATTCTGGCCAAATCAAAGTTGAAAGTTCCCTTTTGTACCAGGTCCATAGGAAAATAGTCCATGGTAAATAAATCATAAATTTTATTTTAGAACTCCAATTAAGCTCATTTAAAATTCATCAGAAAAATGATTTAATTCTCTATAACTATACAAAATTTAGCCTCTAATTTCATTTTGTGCTAGTCTATAAATCTAACATGTTCACTGAGTTGCAGCAACATAGGCATGCATATTATATCCGTGCATATATCTTTTAATTTATGATATGATACCTATGTACACATGTTCAATCACTTTTGTTATTACCTGTATATGGTGAATTCAGATATGTCATAACTCATGATAGAGATAAGATTAGTTATTTAGTTGGATTTGATTTAATTAGATTAGGAATTTAGTTGGATCTTGGATTTTTAAAGATTTATTTTTATTTTGTAATTTGCTATAAATGTTTCTTGTAGCTTTGATTTTAGATATAGTGAAATATGATTTATAAAAATTGAGAGCATGCGATTTGTTTTTATCAAATCTTTCCCTCGAGTGATTCGTGAGAGAGTGGGCATGTGATTCGCCTGGGCGTGAGGTCCAAAACTCCCAATTTATCACCAAAACTCCATCACAAATCCTAAATTTCGCTTCCGTCCTGTGTCAAATTGGTGTCAGAGCCTAAATCCATTTTTATCTTCTTATCCTTCCATCCTCTATTCTTTTATTTTATTTTAGATTTGAGAGAAGAAAAAAATGACAAAAAAAAGAAAAAATCTGTGAAAAAATTGAGTGAAAAATGAAAAAGAAAAAAATCCAAAAAAAAGAGAGAAACAAGCAAAGTAGAAAGAAAGGAACATAAGAAAAAAATAAAACAAAGAAAAAAAGAAGAGGACAGAGAAGCAGAAGAGAAACAGTAGCAGAAGAGGGAAAAAAAACCAAAACTCTCTTCCTTCCTGTACGGCAGTACCCAACAACTCTCAGTCCTTCAACAACCTCCTCACCCTCTCTCCCTGAGCAACGAAAACAACAACTCCAACAACTTCCCACGGATATCCTCTTCACCTGACTTCAAAGTCGACCCGGCAAAACAAACTCAAACCCAATCTGAACTGGGTCAGTCCAAAATAAAACTAGCTTTAGCATCCAACCCGATTATAGCCACAACCCCGTTAGGGGAAAGTAGACCCGTTAAGAGTTCAAACGGAATTTCGAAGCAGTTTGAAGCCCAATTCGCATTAGATTCGATCTACAGTTGAAACGTTATAATTCTTTGGTATTTTTCGAATTCTGTGCTAAAATTTTTTACAGTTAATTATTATGAGATTCATATTTTTTGATAAATATATCAATACTGGTGCTGATTTCAAACAAATAGAGTGTGATATATATGATGCAATCCCATATTTTCATAGTTATAATTATCCTAGTGGTATAAAAATTGGGAGAGACATTGACAACAATTTTTCCGTTACTTTCCTTTAACTTCAGTACAACAATACAATTATGCTAAATTGAAGTTGGTTAGAAAAGTTTCTGATTGGTATATCAGCAACTATAACTCTCGTCCAACTTGGAATCGGTTGTAGTTTCTTCTTCGTGTATGGTATGCTCCGCATCTCGTCCCTAAACAATACTCTAACTATGAAGGATACGGACACTCTGCTTACCAATATCCTTTCATTAAGTGTTCAACATATGGTGAATTTTGACATTATAAATATCAATATCCTTCGAAGAGTCCAAATACCGATATATCAGCTTTCGAGAATTTAGGTGAAAATGTTATAGTTGAGACTGAGTCCAGTATACAACTTGCTATAGATCTAGAAATTGATGATACGGTTTTTTTGTTAGAGCCAACTAATGACGGTTTTTCTGTTAGAGCCAACTAATGAGGTACTCAATAGTCATGTTCATGAGGAGAACTTGAGGCCTGGCACACTTGCAGAGATGCATAGCGAAGTGCAGGAATTTTTTTTTTGGAAGGTCATGTTTTCTTTGTCACTCCAGCTTCCATTCCAAATTCTTTATTTTCTGCAGAAACGATAGATTTCAACTTCTCTCCAGACCTTCCACAATTATTACTATCGCCACCATTAGAGTGTAAGGCAACGAATATTTGGCTACCGATTTGTTCGATTTTCTTATATTTAACTCGGTGGAAATGTTTGCCAGATCTCCAGAAAATTAACCAATTTTATTTGGCCGTGCTTGATTTTCTTCTTGTCGCCATTCACCGGGTGGTGAATATTTCCAATCGGGGGAGAATTGATAGAGATAAGATTAGTTATTTAGTTGGATTTGATTTGATTAGATTCGGAATTTAGTTGGATCTTAGATTTTTAGAGATTTATTTTTACTTGTAATTTGCTATAAATTTTTCTTGTAGATTTGATTTTAGATATAGTGAGATATGATTTATGAAAATTGAGAGCATACGATACGTTTTTATCAAATTTTTCTCTCGAGTGATTCGTGAGAGAGTAGGTATGTGATTCGTTTAGGCGTGATTCCAAACCCTAACTTATCCCCCAAAATCCTAATTTTTACCCCAATTTCCCACTATAAACCCTAAATTTAGATTCCGTCCTGTGTCAACTCATGTCTAGACATACATGCCATGTTCGTGCATATACTGCTTGATTCAAAACATGACATATATGCACACATGCATATTTATATATGCTATTACATATACATGTTATTCTTATTTGAAAATGATACCTCATTCATGTAAACTTGTTCCATAACTTGTGTGCTAGCCAGTATCACTGTGCATGTCATTTCATACTACATAATTATTGTTACATGTTTGGTGTGTGGAATTAAGTGCTACTCGGAATAAAGTGCCACATAAAGAGGGGCCACCTCTTGAATCTGTGAGAGTCATTTCTAGAATCCCTGGAGGCCACCTCTAAAATCCGACATCAGAAATTAAAATCGCCTAGTGTAGTGCCGTCCGGTTCGTGTGGAGACTGATACTTGGGCCGTGGTCCCAAGCATACATGGGATATCTAAAATTGTCTAGCAACGTGCCATCCAGTTCGTGTTGAGACTGGTACTTGGGCCGTGGTCTTGGGCATGTACAGGATATCTAAAATCGCCTAGCGGTGTGCCATCGGGTTCGTGTGGAGACTGGTACTTGGGCCGTGATCCTGGGCATGTACAAGATATCTAAATTCGCTAGCGGCGTGCCATCCGATTCATGTGGAAACCGACACCATAAGATTATTGTTGAATTCGCCTAGCAGCGTGCCATTCGGTTCGTGTGTAAACCGGTACCATATGATTCTTGTTATATTTGACATATTTTGTTGCTTGATCCTTGGATATCATGATTCACGTTATATTTAGTTTTCTTTAATCATGTTACATTTTACATACCATGTAATTCATGATCTAAGTTATATTTCATACTTTGTACTTCATAATTTATTCGTATACATCTTTTGTGTTGTTTCTATTAGTATGCCCCATACATATTCTTATCTAGTTCCTATATAGCTGTACGAGTTTGAATTTGTATTCTTATTTGGATTCTGTCCTCTAGGATTATCACACCCCAGATTTAACAACATAGATAGCATTAGCAGAGGAGGAAAACCTCTTGCGGATTCACATTTTTAGGAGTAGACCGAACCAGTATCCAGTCTTATAGGATCCTCATCTGTTTTGTGTATTTATCATTTTGACTAGTATGTGCATATATATCCTATTTCTTTTTGTTCACGATATCCGGATACTCTTGTATAAATTCAGTATTTATGTTGCTCTGTTCAGATACTGTACTTGACTCTAAATGAGTAACCTTTTAATGTACATATTGCCTATCATTTCCAAATATCTGTTTTTAGATATTGTTATATTTATGCCTGTGATGTTGTGGCGGATAGATTCAGACTTGTAATTTATATCTTGTATTTATGCTTCGATATCTCTTACCTGTGATTGTTTGAAAAAGAAAAAAATGGCCTCATGCACTCCGATATTGAAAGTGCTCGCTGGTGATATCCTACCCATTATTAGGACACATTCTTGAACCCACCTGTGTGATTTGGGTTTGTCACAAGATATATTGTCAAATTTGAAAGTTTGCAGATGTATTGTCAAATTTAAAAGTTGTTTTTAGTTTTCTTAAAGAAAAGTTGAATAGATATGTTGATTCTGTAGATACAAAAATTTCTGGAAAAATGGCATGCAAGGAAGGGTGACATGAGCCAAAAATTGTTGTTGTTGGCATGTAAGGAAGGTGGAGGAGGAGAATCAAGTAGGAAGTGGAGTTCATTACTGACAAATGGCAAAGAGATCTTTGTCATGGGGAGGCCACCAGGTATGGAGTCATCGTTATTCAATTTAGAGTCATAACATCCATTGCATGGGGAATGGGAAAGAATTAAGTTGGAATGCCAACTACCAAGAGCCTTTAAAAGTCATACAAATTACAAACTAATGCCAGATTGCCAAATACCATTATTCACATAATTTTCAGAGTCTAGTGAGCGAAACTTGTGGGAACTATTTACAAGGAATGCTATAGTTAATTTTTGGACTACTAAAGTTGTCTCCTTTATTTTAACTGAACCAAAGAGAACAGTTTGGATGTTTAATGTCCATTTTCATCTTAATCAATTTTCTTTTATTGAAGCCATGTCAAATGAATTTGGTACAGCAGCATGCCTTAATTTTTCTTTTTACCCTCTTATGCTCTAATTTAGCCCCTTTTGCTTTTATGCTATGAAGAATTCCATTATGAATGTTTTAGTTGTGTATTTTTTGTATTTTGTTTCACATTTCGTGAGCCTAGTTTAATTGTTCCAAGAATGACGATTTAGGTGTTTCTCGCTTTTTGTTTTCATTAATTCTTCCTGTGAATGTTTATGTAGTTATCTTCTAAAGTCTTTGATGCTTGTCTTGTTTCTTGAAGTGAGTAATATTTTACGCTTTCATCAGGGAATTATCAAGAGCATGCAGTTTATGACTCATGAATTAAATCTATTTATTTCACGTTATTAAGATCTCATTTTTCATATTTATGGTAATAGGAGATCATCAATGGAAAGATATAACTGCAGTATTCAATTTCCTATCCACAGCAAAAAGTGCATCATTTGTTCTGTGCAAGTACTATGTCTCTTTTGCTCACTGTGAGGAGACATATTTCTTTCGATCACTGGGGTGGAGTTCACCTCTAGCTGGTTTGTACTTGATGCAGCTGTCACCTTTCTTTCTTTTAAAAATTCAGTTGAGACCTTCTTATTCAATTTGCATATTGCAGCTTCCTCTAATACATTGTCAGCCATTTCAGCTCCAGCTGAGAACTCGGCTGAGCCCATCTTGCGAATTCTTCAAGCATGCCTAGTGTTTGAAAACGCAAAGGCAATGGAGAGCTTACATATGCAGGTTTCTTGTTTCCTTGCAACTATGTTTTGATGGCTTTTATCTGATTTATATCTTGAAATTACTTTTTGCTTTAACTTTGGCATGCAAAAATCTTCAAGCAATGTGTATAAGTGGACCAATAAACCCTATACGTTGAGCTTCATGCTATCTGTGGTATTGATGGGTCAGTTGAGCTGAACTAAGTTGAAAAGAATCTATTTGGTTCCTGTGTAGTTTTTAGGACCCTGAGTTGGGATGATCTGTTGATCAGGAATTGGAAAAAAAAATGGATCCAAACAGAGGAGCTCAAGTTACATAATTTGACCTGGTGAAGAATATTTTGGAAGGTTGTCTTAACCATAATATTGACATTGATTAGAATGGATTTCAAAATTCCTTGTCCGGGACCATTGATATCTTTTCCCTAAACAAAATTAGGTCTTCTGTGATTTTTTCATGAATGGAGGTTGGAAATGTATGCATCCGGTTATCAAGATGTCATTTTCCAAATACCCAACCTCTTTCAACTTCATATATGGGTTTGAGCTCATCTCCAGTTACCTTTTCATTAGAAATCTTTAGCAGGAACTTATATCGGTTTTCTTTTTTATATTTTATCTTGTTGTTTGTAAAGAAAATGTGTTGTTTTATGGTAATTTGTAGCTACTGCTCCCTTAGGTGTCATAGTCTTAACAGTCTTATCTCAATTCTACTCTAAATTCATGTCTTCTAATAGAAGCTTTCATGGTTCTCTCGAACTAATTTATTTTTCTTTTATATGTTCTAATAATCTATGATCACAACTGAGGCAAACTTTTAGTTTTCCCACTTCTGAATGCAGTTTGAAGTTGGAACTCAACTTTGAAAACCAAAAATTTTGAATGTCTAGGATTTTTTGCATTCCATGCACATGTATTTGTTGTTCACTCCTGTGATTCTAAAACTTCATTGCTTTTTGTTCTTTTTTTTTTTTTTCAAAAAGCAATTAAGACATTGAGCACCAGTGTTTTAAAAGGTGTTCGGCAGTTCGAGGCACTAGACATGCCACCTATCATCCCTTGCAATTCCTTGGTGCAGGTGGTAAAGTAAATTTAAAAAAAAACCTCTATATTTATAACATTCACCATTTTCTATGTCATCGTGCTCTGGGCTTGCTCGCTGCCTGTATATGTCATTGCCTCTCATCGAAGGGATTGAGATTCGAGCTCTAATCCCTTGAATAAGACATGGGGTCTCACCCAACCCACTTTATTGCTCAAATTGTAACCTCTCTCTTTGATTAGAATGGTGATGGATGCATGTGGTAGCTGCAAGGGATGAAGCGGAAGGTCCACTACGGCAATGGTGAGCTGATATGACAACGAACGATACAGTTGGATAACACGCCAATGTAAACAATATAGTATTTTTTACTTGGAATCCTTCTATCTGGAACAATCGAGGGCACTTGACTCGTCTCTGGTGAGTTCTCTTGCAAGCTTTGTTCAATTGCAAAGCGTAAGGGCAACTGGCCCAATCCAAAGAAATGGGGCCTACCATCCACCAACTGTTTGTCTTAGCCTATTTAGATCATTTTGGGGACAGCATATGTGATCAACCTAACTGTCTTTTATAACAATGCTGTGTATGAATCTTGCTATAGTCAAACCCAAGGTTCTAAGTATCGCATATCGAGATCATACAGGATGGGTTATTTTGATAGCAGATATTTGCAGAATTTATTGGGGATATAAGCTCATATTATCTGTCTTCATCAAATATTCTATATACACATTTGAGTAAATTTGATACCTTAAACATAGTTTAAATTTTTTTATCTAACTAATATTGTATAGAGATGAGAATGAGTACGTCCATAGGTCACTTTTTGGCCTGTCCTATTCAAAATTTTGAATTAAAAATAAAAATTTCATTTTTCTAATTCAAAATTTTGAAATCTTTATATATATATATATATATATATATATATATATATATATATATATATATATATATATATATATATATATATAAAAGATAGTCAAGAACATGTTCATATATTTAAGCATAATAGAATAAAATAAACTATACAACAAATTTAGCTGAAGTTGAAAACATAGATTATAAAATAATTGAGATTCAACCATGGCAGAAAGAAATAGTGGTTGAATTAGAGTAGCTTCAGTAAGAGTAACAACGAGAACAATAACAACAATAATGACAATAACAATATCTAAGCAAACCACATGGATAAAGAGAGAAGGGGAAGAAGAAGAGAACCTTAAACAAGATTTTAAGTCGTTAGTAGTACTTTACTAAACTCTGTAATGTAGATGTCTAACATTTTTAACTTTGACATGTTGGAGAGTTTCTGTCACTCAAGTTTCCATGGTGGTACTTAAAAATCTGGTTGATTTAAGCAGAGTTGAAAGGATTTGGATTTCTCTTATACATAGGAATGATATTGGATATGAATACCGAATCTAATTATTAAGTTATTGAAAAAATGAACAATGTTAGCTGATATGTCATGGTGATATACAGGCTTATATTTCGAATAATATTGCAAATGTCGGTCGATATATACATAAAACTATATGATCTCTTTTTTAACGTATCATCGTAGCTGGCCTCGGAAAACGATATATCGGGGGGATATATTGGCCTTATTGGGGATATTTAGAACAATATTAAATTATTGTTGCTCTCATGGTAATGATGCAGTTCACAAATCATGCATAAGTAGTTATTCCGTGGGCATTTTGTAATTAAATTTGAATACGCAGGAAATTTATCAATATTTTCCTGTTTCCAGGTAGGTGTACTTGGTTCCTTAATAAATGTTAGTGTTCATTTTATTGATTCTTTTAAAACCCGTGCATTAATTTCTTCATCCAGATTCTAGAGAATTACAATGTCAGTTTGTCCAACTCACAATTAGAGTACTGATTGGTTATCATTTGTCATCTTATGAGTCAGTGGCTGAAGAAAATCCCTAGGAGCCTCTAGAATTTTAGACACTGTCTATTATGATTCGTGGTAGTTGAGCAACCTTGCAACAGCATGAGAGATCATCTCAAATATGTCATTACCACTCAACTCCTACAGGAATTTTCATAGACATTGTTAAAGAAATTGAATCAAGATGCTAAGCACGAGGATTAATTATCTGCAAAGAAAATATACAAGCCTTATTGTGATGATCATGTTGATTCAAAATGATGAAACAAAGTACTGAATCTGTTGTATGTCCCTTTGAAATAACCAAAGTGCCCCTTGGAAGTTGGTTCATGTGCCACAATGCTTTAGATGTAGATGTAACAAGGTTATTTGGAACTTGGAAAGGTGCATTCACTTGTCAGCTACCATAAAAGGTCAATCTAAGGGCGTATTTTCACTTGCTAGATAACATAATAGATCAATATAAAGAGATGAATAACATGGAGTTCAGCCTTTTCGAGTAAAATTTTGGGTTTTAACTTAGTTTTTAGATGTAGGGAGGAAATTTCATTTGGAGAAGTTGTTGGCTACATTGAGTTTAAGGGATCCTGCAGTTCAGTCAACAAAGTAAATTATGTCTCGCTTTGTCAAGTAGAGGAGCTTTCACCATAAGCAAAATGGATGTCTAAATCAAAGTCAATTCCTTCTTTTGAGTGGAAGACAATATGGTTGTTTTATTATGATGGTGTAAGAAAGGGTTATATATTTGTGCCCAAGGTTAAAAAATACCAGCTATCAAGTCCTTACCAGATGGAGTGTTTTCATATTGAATAGTGGGATATCGAGAATATGACCAAATATCAGGTTTTCGTGTCATATCAGTAAACCCTTCATAACAATATCGGTTTCTATATTGTTCATAGCGATTGATATTTGAAACAATGTCCATAACCTTAAAACAAGGTTTTAAAAGGCGGCCCCTAGGTGGAATGAGCACCCTAACCGCCTAATTAAGGCCTTGGTTGACCACCTAAGCTCATGATAGGGGGAAAAAAAAAAAACCCTCACCAACAAAGTGTTTTTTCGATGGATGGAGACAATCAGAAGCTATGATTTGTTATGATTTGATTAAATTTTATTAATATTTCAATTTTAGAAATTTGGTTTTATTTTATTTAGATTTGATGTGATTTTGTTTGCACGTGTTGTATGTAAGATTTTCTATATATTACTCTATAATCTTGTTTTAAAATAATGAAAAGTAAAATATTTTGAGATTTCTGAGTGTGACTTGATTCTTGCTCAAATGTTTCCCCGAGGGATTCGTGTGAGAGTGGATGTGTGACTCGTCCGGATATGAGAGTTGAACCTTATCAAACTCCAAATTTATTCCCAAATCCTTAATTGCATCCCCAACTTTAAACACCCAAAGTTTCCTTCCATTCTACATCGAAGTTGGTACCAGTGCTCAAATCTATCATCTTCTTCCGTCTTCTTGTTTTTTATTATAATTTTGAAATAAAAGATAAAAGGGAAAAATCAGATCAGAAAAAATTGAAGAGAAAAATCGGAAAAAACAAAGAAAAATTCTAAAAAAGAGTGAAAAAATTAAAAAAATCCAACAATTATCGCTGCCATCTTGCCACAATAACAACATCATCATTTCATTAACAATCAACAACAATCTAAACAACTTCGACAATTTCAACAGCAACAATCTTAGTAGTAGCATCTCAATAGAATCTCAACAACAATAACTTTATCGACGATCCCCTCCATCTTGATCAATAATTATAATAACATCATCAATTTCAAGTGGGTCAGATCCAACAGTGCAGACTTGAACAGTTAAGAGCAAAACAGACCTGACAAGGATATTTTGATAATTTGAAGTCCATTTGAAGCTTGATTCACATCCTATTCGTGCTATATTCACACCATTGAAGATCTGAGTATTTTCTAAACTCTATGTATTTAAATTTTGAAGTTAAATGTTATAGGATTTTAATTTTGTGGAAAATAAATCAACATTGATGCTGTTTTCAAACTAGTTGAGCGTGATATATATATTGCAATACCATATTTTCATGATTTTTATGGCTGTATTGGGTATGAAAATTGGGAGAGCTGTCTAGAATAGTTCTGTTACTTTCCTCTGACTTTGGAACGGAAATATTATTATATCCAGTTGAAGTTAGTTGGAGAAGCTTCTTTTTAATACGTAAGTAACTATAAATCTCATCCAAATTGGGATTGTTTATAACTTCTTTGTGCTTTGCATTTTCACCAAAACTTTCTAAGGCCAAATAATATTATAGGTGAGAAGGATATGGACACTCTACTCATTAGTGTCCTTCAATCAAGTATTTTGCTTGTAGAGACTTTGACACTATGAGTACCAGTGCCTCTTGAAGAGTCCAGATAAACATGCTCACTTATGAGAGTTTAGATGATGTTATACTTGAGACCAAATCCAGCGTAGAGCTTGTCGCATATTCAAAAGTTGGCGATCCGATTTTCTTACCAGAGCCAACCATAAAAGCACTCAATATCCATGTCCATGAGGAGCGCTTGAGGCCTAGCACACCTATAGTCTTGCTTGCTCATCTACTATTTAAATACCATGAGAAAATCCAATAGTAGATGGTACTGAGCAAAGATTTTTACAGATCTATTGCAGAGATGCATGGTAAAGTACAAGAATTTTCTGTTGAAGATTTGTTTTCCTTACCTATCCAACTTCTATTCCAAATTCTTCATTGTTTGTAGCAGTAACAGATTTCAATCTCTCACAAAGTCTTCCACTATCGTTATTGTCGTCACTATTGGATGTCAGATGCCGTACACTTGGCTACCAACATGTTCAATATCTCTATACTTCGTTCGGTGGAAATGTTTGCGAAATCTCGAAATGACTGATCAGCTTACCCTAGGTTTACACCATTAATATTGCAACCATTCATCAACTGGTGAATGGTTTCAAGTTGGGGAGAACTGATGGAGACAAATGTTAACGATTTGTTAGAATTTGATTAGATTTTTTTAGGATTTCAATTTAAGATTTTATTAGATTTGGTTTTATTTTGCTTAGATTTTATTTATTTTCTTTGCACATGGTGCATGTAGGGTTTTCTATATATTACTTTATAATCTTGTTAAAATAATGTAGTGAAATGTTTTGAGATTGTTGAGAGAATGTGACTTGCTTCTCAAAATCTTTCCTCGAATGATTTGTATTACAGTAAGTGTGCAATTCGGCTGGATTTGAGACCTGAACCTTATAAAATTCTAAATTTATCCCCAAATTCCAAATGACATCTCAGATCTCCACCAGAAACCCTAATTTTCCTTCTATCTTGCGTCAACAACCCCTTCCGACCTTCATTAGCCCCTCCTTTCTTTCGTATTGAGGGGGAATCATTCACCAGGCAGTTAGGGTACTACTTGACCCCATTCTAAGCAAAGTAAGTTGGATTTTGACCTGAATTGTTTAAGTTAGACTTGAATGAGGGGCTACTAGAGGCGTCTAAGTGGCCGCAGGTGGGCACCAGATAAGTTATCTCTATTTTTCTTATTTCCTTCTCCTTTGGTCTAGGCGTTGCTGAGCAACATGGGGCAGCCACCTAGGTGCCTGGGTGCTAAGCAATAGTTACAGTCTTGTCTAGGTGTCGGGTGCTAGGCTCCCGTCACCACTATCTCATGTCGCCCAAAGTCTTCTATCAATATTTAAAATAGATATAACGATAAAGCAACAATTTACCTCTGTTAGGTTACGGTACATCTTAACATAATGCATAATGTACATTACAAAAATTTTCCTATTTACTTAATAAAAATAAAATATAAACTATATGGCATACTTTTTATAAATTGGAAAATTAATTTAAAAATTAAAAAAATATAAAATCCTTCTATATAACAAATTGAAATTCTAAATTTCTAAAAAGTTCTACAATAATTTTTTAATTTATCTTCATAATTATGTTAAGTTAGTAATCTGACCAAAGTATGAGATAAGATTTCAAATTTATGTATTTCAGTTGCAGTCATTACTAATTTTGTAATTTATATTTCGTATTGATAAGTTTTTATTATTAAATTTTCATTTAAGTTCAATTGAGAGTTTAATAAAATCAACAAGTAAGAAATTCCTACAACTAGAGAGAAATTATTGGAATCCAAAAGACAAGTAATCACAAATTAATAAGGTAGCAATTTTACAAACAATCAAACATATAAATAGGAGATAATCAAGTAAAAAAATTATATTAATCTACTAACAATCAAAGCAAATAATCAGCACTAGGAAAATTACCAAAAAAATAACAACGAATAGCATATCATAATGTAATATAATGTAAAATAACATAAGAAATGAATTATTAATGGTATACTGAGTAATTTTTAACTGTGAGATGGCATTGCGATTATGTTCATAATGCAATATAACAAGTTCCATAATTTGTTATTTTCAAAATTGTTTTCTATAGCCTTCTATAAAAGGTTGTAAAAGTGTCTCTGGAAGATGCATTGGTACTCATTATGTAGAAAGATGACAGTATGTGCTTGTGTATTGATGACCCGAAGCTAACTAGGTGTGTTCAGAACATGTACCTTTTACAAGGACTAATGACTTGTTTGATTAACTATAATGAGCTCAGTTATTATCTAAGATTGATCAAGGTGGCTGATATTTACTAAAATTGTAATTCGTACATGATATGGTCATTATGAACTCTCATGATTTTCATTTAGATTAAGAAATGCACCAGCGACATTTATGGATCTGATGGATATGGTATTTAAACTTTAACTAGATCTATGTGAAGTAGTTTTTGTTGATGAAATCTTGATGTATTCAACGAACATTAGGAGCATTTGGAAGCTGTATTACAGACCCTGTGAGATGAAAAACTATATGCAAAATTTAGGAAGTTTGAGTTTTGGATGGAGCATAGTAACCCAACACATCACGATGTGGTTAGCAAATTTTATTTAAATTAATTACGTATTAACTATTTTTTGCAATTACATATGAAATCTCTAATTTTCAAAAATTTAATATCTCATCTCGACCCTATATAATTGTAGATCTTGTGAGTGTCTCATCTTAATTTCAATACAATAAACTAAACCTCAAAATATTCCTTATATTTGATCAAGAATTTGAGCATGAATATGGTTTATTATCCTTTTGTTCTGAAATTTGTTATTCCAAATAACATTCTTTAAATCACAGGGTATTTATGAACGCCAAATACCTCTACAAGTCTAATCAACAAAATCATAGATAATCTGTACCATCAATGGTTACATGTCGATACAGTTATTCTAGAATATTCCATATTTTACACACATATGGGATTAATTGGTAACATAGGATTTCCTCAAGCGACAAAAACTCAATCTCTCAACTTCTTTGATTGGACCGAATAGTGTTGATCTATGACCCCTAGGGTTCACTCTTGCCGAAAATCATGGGTATATTCAAGGTTTTAAATATTGTTTTTGTAGCGAATATATCAATTAGAAAAATTCTGTGGGGGTTATGGTTATCACAGAGATATCAAGCATACAATTACAATAACCAAGCCTTTTATTCCAAGTACTTGGAGTAAGCTACATAAACCAAAAGAGAATCACGCAAGATTGATCACATTGATAATTCTTCTCCATTCAATCCTATCAAGTAATATCTCTTCATTTAAACCTCTAGAATCTATTTTTTGTATCACCTCCATCCATATTTTCTTTTGTCTTTCCTTTACTCTTTTAACTTGTCCTATGTTGATAAGCTTTCCTCATCGAATTGGTGCATTTGTAGATCTACGTTGCACATGTCCAGACCATCATAAGCATTTTCTCGCATCTTCTCATGGGAGCTACACCTATCTTAGTACGAATATCTTCATTTCTCACTTTATCTCTCTTAGTGCTGCTACATATCCAACGAAGCATACGCATCTCTGTTACACTTATCTTTTGTGAATGACGTTTCTTTATAACTCAGCATTCCGTGCCATATAATAAAATTGGTCTAATAACAGTTCTATAAACTTTTCCCTTTAGCCTTAACAGAATATTACAGTTGCATAAAACTCTTGTTGCACTCCATTTCAACCAACTAGCTTATATTTTATTATTGATATCACTATCGATCTCTCTATCATTTTGAATAATAGAATCTAAATATCTAAACTAACTGTTAATTCGTATCTCTTACCCATCCAGTGTTAAAATACTATAGTTTAGGATCCGTCTTTTACTAAATTTATACTCCATATATTCTGTTTTAGACCTACTCAATCTAAAATCTCTAGATTTTAATGTGTGCTTTTATGACTCTAACTTGGCATTCATCCCCGCTTTTGTCTCATCAACTAAGACAATATCATCAATAAATATCATACATCAAAGTATCTCATCTTGAACAGCTCTAATAAGCTCATCCATCACTATAACAAATAAAAATGAGATTAATGCAGATCGTTGATTCAATCTAATTGTTATAGAAAAATCACTTGTTAAACCACTATATGTTCTGACATTGGCTACTATATCATACATATTCTTAATTATGTCAATATATTTGATGCGGACTTTTTTTTAATTAATATCCACCAAAACAACTCTCGTGGTATATTATCATAGACTTTTTTTAAGTCAATAAATATCATATGCAAATCTATATTTTTTTTTTCGGTATCGCTCTATAAATTGACGAAATAAATGAATAGTTTCTTCGTCGATTGCTCCGACACGAGTCCAAACTGGTTCTCTGATATTTTAACAGTCTGTCTCAATTTATGTTCAATTATCCTTTCTCAAAGTTTCATAGTGTGACACATAAGTTTTATTCCATGATAGTTAGAAAACTCTGAATATCACTCCTGTCCTTATACAGAGGTACTAGAATACTCTTACTCTATTCATTTGGTATTTTCTTAATTTGCCAAATTTTCTTAAAAAGATTTGTCGGCCGCCTCACACCCATCTCTCCTAAATATCTACATACCATTATAGGAATTTTATCTGAACCAATAATTTTTCTTAATTTCATCTTATTCAAAGCCTTTTTTACTTCAGATTTTTTAATTCTGCGCATAAAATTTGATTCATATTTTCACACTGAATAGTAAGGTCTTCCAGATCTTGATTAAAACTACCATTATATAATTCATCAAAATATTCTTTTCATCTTTCTTTAATCTCTGTCTCGAACTAGAACATTCGGATCCTCATTTTTAATACACTTTACAGTACATAAATCTCTAAACTTTCTCTTATTCGAGTAATTCTATATATATCATTTTCTGCCTCTTTATTTTCAACTTCTCGTACACTTGTTTATATAATTTAATTTTTACATCCCGAACAGCTTTCTTAGCCTCTTTGACTAGTTTGTTCCTCTCAAAACTTGTTCCATCATTTGTTTTTCTTCAAATCTCTATAAATTTTCTATTTGATCTAAATAGTATTTTTTACCTCTTTATTCCATCATAATGTGTCCTTACATAGTGGAGTACCACTTCTTAACTCACCAAATATATCTTTAGCTACCCTTTTAATGGGGCTAGCCATTTTGTTCCATATTACATGTCCTTACAATCTGCTTCTTATTTTACTGTATTTATAAAAACTTTTTGATTATTTTCTAATCGGCACCACTTACTCTTAAAATCTAATTTATGATTAAGTCTCTTTTTAGTTCGAATATCTAAAACTAAGAATTTATATTATATTACTATACTCTTACCTGGCACTACCTTACAATCGACGTAGCTACCTCTATCTACCCTTCTAGTTAAAAAGAAATATATTTGGCTGGCACTCGATCCACTTCTAAAAGTAATTAAATAAGAAACTCTCTTTTTAAACCAAGTATTCACTAATATCAAATCATAAGACAAAGAAAAATTTAAAATCAAGTTACCTGCTTCATTTCTTTCTCCAAAACCAAATCCTCTATGGACACTATCAAACCCATTACGACTAGTTCCTACATGCCTATTGAGGTCACTACCAATAACTAGTTTTTCTCTAACAGGTTTTTCTTATACTATCTCATTTAGATCTTTCCAAAATTGATATTTAATAGATTCATCAAATCTTACGTGTGCATAGGCACTAATGACATTAAAAATCTCTCTATCATAATTTTTTGTCTAGTTACGTAAGCTCCAGTATAAGTGGATATTGACTGGTATTTGGATTATGGTATTGCAGCTGTAATAGTGAGTTGGACCCAATGTACCATAGATTCGCTTTCTGAAAATTATAAGTTCATTGAAATGTTCAATATCGTAGTGGTTAGGTGTCTAAAGTGCAATATTAACTGATATTACGATATTATTGTTGCTATTTAAATCCTTGGATATATTTTTTATTTATGCATCCTTCAGTTGGTGTGAAATGTATTTTGTTGGAAAACTGTTACTTTGTGGATGCTTGATTGAAGGTCAAGCAAATACTATAACCTTTGAACTAGTAAACCTTAGGGGTTGGAAATCACACTGGGGGCCAATCGAATTAAAATTTGGTAAAGAATAGAGTTTTTGCTGCTTGAGGTGGAAATTTTCCTCGAGCGATGTGACACCCATTACTCCTTATATATGTATGTATATGTATATACAGGAAGTGACTTCCATGCCCTAGAGCAAACTAATTTAGTTACATTCTCCCACCAAAATACATGAAGCACAGTGAAATTTGATGATATGTTTTGTTCATTTTGATGTATATGCCTTATAATGTATGCACAAAAATCATATTAACGGTAATTGCTTAAGGATCAAGTGGTTGCAATGAGTAGTTTTTTTGCAATGGAACAAATGTTTTAAATATCAGATACTAGTGGCGGTTGGCAAATTTTTTTGCCAGATATTGTATATCAGGCGATGTATTGTAATATTTACTGAATATTGGATGTTATATTGGATGCTTTCTGGGATGATAAATCATATAAGCTATATAAAGCAACTTTAGTTTTAAGGGGTACCTACCTTATCAATTTGTATTGGAGCCTATAAATAACAAGTCATTTATAGATTCTTAAATGCGTCAAGACAAATGCCATCTAAATGTTAAACCTGCAAGATACAAAAACAAAATTAAGACTATATGTATTTCAGCTGATCACTGCTGCTAGTACTGCTGACCTATATTACATCTCCCAGTAGTTGCTCGTGATGAAGGAACAGTAGATGAAAGGGACGTAAGACCTAATCGAGCCTTCTATTCCTTGTGTATATATGTTGGATTTTTGAGCTAACATATCAGGTTAGATTATTTTTCATAATTAAAAGATTATCTTGCATAATTAAAAGAAGGCTGTGCGATATTTCAAGGTTGAAATATCATCTGATTACTCGTCTTCAAGCAATGTATCGGTTCCTTTCAGTCCAAAACGAGAAATGGTATAAAAATACGCTTGTATTGGGTTAGGGTAGAACATCGAGATATTAGCCGATACGCTGATATATAAATTGATATTTAACACTCTTGGAACCAAACAGACATTTGGTTGCATGGGCAAATGTTCTTTCAAATTTGTGATTTGATGTCCAGAAGCATTCTGGACATGTAAAACAAGATGAATGGATTGGATTGTTAAATTTCGGTATGTATGATGTATTTCGGTGGCAGGTGTATCAAAGTTAGTTATGCCCCATGAACATGAGCATTAGAGCCGCTATATATATATATATATATATGAGAAAAATGGAAATGAGCTGACAGCTCACGCAAGTTACCTGAGCTGCAGTTCATTTCCACTATCTCCAATAATCTTTTTTAAAAATTTTCTTTTGGATTATGACCTAAACCCCCTAGGGTTCACTTATACCCAATTTCTTGGGTTTTAATTTTGATTTAGTCCTCCATCAAATTAATACAAAATTAACGGTTTTCAATGAATAGAACATTTGGTATGCACTTGCTGACAGATTAAATGAACTCTAAAATTTATGAAATTTAATCCGAAAAAAGTTAAGGAGATAAAGATAGTAATTGTTAAAAAAAATGAAGAAAAATTATTGAGTCATTATAGTTTTGCCGCTAGCTCACGTAAGTTTTCCTAAGCTGGCGGCTCACCTACAGTAATCCCTATATATATATATATATATATGATTGGACTAGAGACTTTGCAGTAAAGGTAGAAATTAAAGTTTAACACATCTGATACCATTTGTTTTTGAGTTGTGTGCTAGTCTAAATTTTAAAAGATGAAAAGTAGAAGGAAACAAGGGTTAAATCTAACTTTGGATTGAGAACATAATTCTTAAAAATTTTGGAAAATATATTGGAGAGAGAGGAGTTGGATTGCCATCGCATGTAACTTATGTTGAAAGACCCTTCCACTGTACAAAAACTCTGAAGTTTTGATGAGGGTTGAAGGTGTTGAAGTCCCTTTCACTGCATCAAAACTTCAAATTTATGGTGAGGGTTGAGCGAAATTATTTTGTATTTTAACATGCTCCCACAGGTTGAATGCCCATTTTGGAGAGAAACCTGGGGTTTTATGCAGCGGTATATATATATATTTTTTAAATCCGCAATTAAATGCGCGCTTGGTCGAATTTGAACATGGGTTACTCTATACCATGTTGAAAGTCCCTTCTATTGCACCAAAACTTCGAAGTTGTGGTGAGAGTTGAGAGAAATTATTTTGTATTTTAACAACTTATATGAGTTTTTAGCTCATTTCCATTGTTACATACGTGTGTGTACCCATGTGAGGAATAGGTATCGACCATCGTATGAGGATTTTTTTTCGGCGGCAAAAATCTGTTTTACCACAACTTTATTTTCGGTCAGATTCCACAATGTTAATCTCTATCCTTTACAGTTCACTTATACACGAAATCTTAGGATTTAGTTTATATTTAACCATGCATCTAAGTGGAATACATTAGTTGTTTTCTACTAACATAAAATCTAATATCCACTGATGGATTGGTAAATAAATACCAATCCTCATTGATTTTGGTGTGATTCACCTCATGAGGATGTGTATGAACTCCGTGGAGTTTTGTCAAAGGAAATGTTGGGGAAGTGGAGTTTGCCACCGGGGGAAAATTTTTTCTCTACAATGATTGGCACTCATTATCCTGACTCACCCACATCTCTGTCCAAGAAACATTTACACACCCTGCCATGTAGTTGATGATAGTCTTAAATACACAAGCATCTAAACACATCAAAAAGTGACATGGTTCACTTTCATATTTATGTTAGATACAATCCTCAATATTAATATATACTTGGAGCTATATACAACTATGTACATCGTCCATAAGGATACCAACATTTATAGACCAGTCAAAGATGTAAATTATTGTCTGTCCTTTAGAATGTAACTCCATGAACTTAGCAAGCATCAAACCTTTATTCTGAAATGGTTTAACATGACCTTAGGTGAGTTGCTCAACTTAGTAAGCAATACGACATTCAAGAAATTTGGAGTTCATATAATTTGTTCATCTATATACATTGTTTATAACTCTAAGAAAGTTCATGGTAGAAAGTCACATAAATTGCATAACTAGGAAGCCATTATAAATGTTCTTTTGCATGACTATATCATTTAGTGATGCACTATATCAATTTGTCAATGAATCACTGTAAGTGTAATCTACCACAAAAGGTTTTAGAAATTAGTTGATACCGATATATATCGCATATATCATGTCAGATTTTGATGAAATCGAATAAACGATATATCCCTACAAAATTAGTATGATATCACCAATATTGCATATATGGTATGCTTGAAATTACCAATATTGATACCTAGTTTTGTTAAATCATCAATTATCCAATTAGTCTGTGGTCCAATTATCTTGGTGGTTCAACTATACAGACGGCGAATGGGAGCGATTTAGAGTTGGTGGTGGGAAATTGGGGAAGAACTTAGGGTTTTGGGGGATAAATTATGATTTGGACCTCACGCCCAGGCGAATCACACACCCACTCTCTCACGAATTTCTTGAGTAAAGATTTGATAAAGCAAATCACATGCTCTCAAAAGAAATCATATTTCACTCTATATCAAAATAGGATTTTACAAGCCATATATGGAGAGAATTCTAAAGCAACAAAATAATACCAAATCTACCCAAATCTCTAATCAAATATAATCAAATCTTAATGCAACAAGATAGTTCCAAATCTAACCAAATCCTAATCAAATCCTAATCAAATCTCTATCAACTCTCTCCCGCTTGGAAATATTCACCACCGGTGAATGGCAACTGGAAGAAGATCAAGCGCATCGGAGGAAGGCGAACAAGCGTTCCGATATTCGGAAAACTTTTCCACCATACCAAATATGTGTAAATCAGACACATCTGGAACCAAATATCAACTTTTGTGCTTTTCCATGGCGGTGGAACTCGCGGATGTGGATGAAGTGGAGTTAGTTGAAAATCTGATGCTGTGAAGAATGTCGGGCATAAAGCAAAAGCTCGATGATTTTCTAGAGTAGAGCACCAAGGCACATGTGAAACAATCACGATCGGGCAAATATCAGGGGTTGGTGGAATATCCGACTCTAAAGGAAGCATAACAAATTCTCGCAAAAATCTGAAAGGGTTCGTACATTAGGTGTGAAAAGGCTCAACATTGCCAAAAGGGAACTTCGTAGGTAGAACCCTAATCAGTATGGATCCAATTAGAAATACCTGCACTCTATCAAGTATATCTGCAATAAACTTGTAAGCATCATTACTAAATATAATTTGCCTATGGAAATTCACACACAAACGATACAAAAGTGGTGAAAGTGAATTTATAGGTGGATAAAACTTGTCAAGAGATATGGATCTAGACTCGATAGGCTCATGATTTTTATGCACAAAATGGAGTAATTTATCATCTTGAGTTAGTGTTATTAACCCATTCTTATTTTTATATGGACTCTTGGGTGGAGAAGTAGTCAACACAATTTTCTTTCCATTACACACAAATACATAGATGTTGGACTTTCCATAATTCTTAATATCTAGGTCAAATAATCAGGGTCTACCGAGTAAAATATGTGCAACATCCATGTGTAAAACATCACGCCAAATATGATCACTATAACTCGAAAATTGAATAGACACAAGACAACGCTGAATAATAGCATGAAAACTCTTATTAACCCAAGTTACAATATATGGTTGAGGGTGTGATTCAGTTTTGAGCCCCATCTTGTCAACAACCGATTTAGAAATTATATTGACACAATTATCTCCATCTATTATGACTTTATAACTCTTACCGTTGTGAGCGATATAGGTGTGAAACATATTAGATCTACGTCAATCCTCATTTCTTGATACAGAATGCAAACACCTAATAACGTGTAAAGGTGTATTTATTAGGTCATCTTTAACATCACTAAAATTTCCTTGAGATTCGTAAATTTCTTTTTCAGTCTCACTATCATCTGTATTATGAACATCATTCATTAATAAATTTCTTGTAGGACATTGATAAGCAAAGTGACCAAAACCATGACACTTGAAGCACTTAGTGTGTTTTGTGGCTGATTTTGATGACTCACTAGCGACTGATTTACATTTTGTATCCTTAGGGATAGTATTAGTATTTGTAGCATTAGTGTCAGATTGTCGCTTGAGATGCTCTGCAGTTTTGAAAGTAGACTTTTTATCAAAGGGTGTGTGTAAATATACCTCATAGTTAAGAGCGTACTGAAATACATTCTCAACAGAATGTAAAGAATGTGTAAGCTCTTCACGTCTGAGTTCGGATTTAAGTTCAGCGTGAAATCGTGGAAGAGTTAAATGACTGTTTTCTTGAATATCACATCGCACTAAGTGCTCATCGAATTTATGCATGTATTCAGTCACACTATACTTCCTTGTTTTAGATTAGACAGCTGGTCAAGAAAGCGATCCCTAAAATTTAGAGGAAAATATTTCTTTCTAAGTTCTTCTTTTATTTCAAACCATATTTCAATTGGTTCTTGTCGCTCTCTTACTAATCGTCTCTCAACTGACATCCAATATATTTTAGTTGACCCTTGTAATTTTCATTTAGCGAAACAAACTTTTCGGGCTTCTGACATCCCATACCACTCAAAAAGATGGTCCATATCCGCTAACCAATCACAAAAATATTGGGACATAAGTGCTATTAAAAGAGGAAACATCTACTTGTGTTTTCATTCCTCTGATTATTTTCAATAGGTTTTTGCTCATTGACTTGTGTTTCTAAATTATCTAAACGTGTATTTATTACATCTAAACCAGTTTAAAGTTTTTTATTAGTATCCATTATTTCATTTAATTTAGTTCAGTAAGATCCATGACTTCTCTAAAGTTTTTGCCACTACGAAGCATGCAATAATTATCTATATGCAGTTGTAATAAAGCACACATATGAATATGCAAAATTCTAGACACAAAACTAAATGCGTGACTATATGATCAAATAAGATATCCTAATGTCTGAAAGTTGCTATATGCGAAGAAATGCAATTCCTATTTATGCAATATAATGTAATACACAAATAAATCTCGTAGCAAATTATAAGTAACAATAAAATATCCAAGCCCATGCAAATAATAAGAATGAAGTACAAAATACTACTGACTGAATAACAGTGCGATTAGAAATTATCTCGACGTAAAGTAAATCATACTTAAGTACGAATTCTTTTGAGTGTCGCGGATTTTACACAAACTCTGGAGTAGAAATCTCAAGAAGCATCTTAAGAATAGCTCGGCTCGAACTGGGTGCGAATCGGTCTCAAAATGACTTCAAATCTCCCAAAATAAACTTAACGGGTCTGTTTCTTTTCTTAACGGGTCTATTGTGTTGCTTTGTGGATCCTGAAACCCAAAATCAAGTTCGAATTGGGTTTGTTTGCAGAAACGCTTTGAATGGAGGACAGCAACACGAACGATAAAGAGGGGGAGGGGGAAATTTCGTGATGCTCGAAGGGCCATGCCCTAGGGTTCAAAGAGGGCTACAGTGGGCGACTTGCTGCTATGGCGAAGTGGAGGAGGCGTGGGAGGAGGTGGCGTTGCAGGTGTGGCTTTGTTACTGCTGCTGTTGTTGAGTTTGTTGTTATTGTTGATGGGCTGGAGTGGAGATGAATTATGACAAGGTGATGGGATCTAATCGAAAGCGAAGTCAGAGGGGCAGCGACAATAAGGAGGCAACAAACTAGAACTTCAGGCAAGGGTGTTGAGGATTGCTGCAGCCGGAGTTGAGGCTACAGAGTTGAGTTCGTCGGAAAGAAGGGGTAGGTGCTGTAGGGGAGAAAAAGAGTAGGGGGCTTTTTTTTTTACACTTACTCTCCTCTATCTCTCTTTTCTCTCAAATTTGCTTCTCTCTGCTCTCTTCTTTTTCTACTACTATTTTTTTTCACTCGATTTTCTTCTCTCCTTTTTTTTATCTGTTTCTCTCTTTTTTTTCCTTTTTTTTTCTGATCTGTTCTCTTTTTTTTAGATCTGATCTACTGTCATATTTTTTTCTCTCAAATCTAAAAAAAAGAAGATGAAAAGATAAGAAGATGGAGATAGATTTGGATTCTGATACTTGAAGATGTGGAACTTTAGATCTGATACCAATTTGACGGCATACGGTCCAATAAGTATTGAATAAATCCGATAGGATTCTTTTATTATGAGCTTAATGTTTCCCAAGACATATCTTGTGCCACTAAATCCTCATCAAACGTCTTCCATTTGGTCAAAGAACTCATGGTCCACATACCCACACGGTGAGTGGACCAGTCAAACATAATATATACCATTGGTTTTCTGCATGGGTCCACTTATTCAATTGGCTAATGGTTTTCATGCACGTACATCTCACACTACTTTTCAGTTATCTGAGTTTAAATAATTAGGAATTGTATTAAGTTGAAATACTTTCAACTTTGTAAGCTAGTTATATAGGTTTCAATTAATTTTTCTAGCCTTGAAGACTTCACATACTTTGAGTTGTTTCCATGAAAGGTGAATAAATAAAGATTATGAATCATATGTTATGAAGGTTGTTAGTCATAAAACTTAGTGATTACTATGAACACGTACCCTTGGAAAAAAAATTAGAAAATTTGAATGTTTAGGACCAATGTTGAAAATAATTCATTATGAAATCCGTTATGTTGCGTTATTAAACCTAATAGGAAGCCAACGTTATTTAATAGTCGAAAATAACTCAATGTACCATAACGGTGCGTTTTTTTACGTTATTTTACATTATTTTATGTTGTGTTACGTTAAATTACGTGGCGTTACGTTATTTATAATAATTTTTATATTGATGTCGATTATTTATTTTGATTGTTAACGAATTGCTGCAGTTTTTTTACTTGACGATTTGTTGTTTACTTATTTGATTACTTGTAATATTGTTAACTTGCTAGTTTGTAATTACACCTTATTTACTTGTTATAATTTCTTTTCAATTACTGAAATTTCTTACTTACTGATTAAATTGAATTTTTTAGCTAATCTAAAATAAATAATTAGAAATAACATAAATTGAGCATTACAAAATATAAATTATAATATTGATAATAATTAAAAATAAATTTGAAATCTTGTTTTCTTGTTTAGAATAATGACTGAAATTATCGGTGCGAATGTAATTTAATTATGAAGATAAATATGAGAATTATTGTAAAACTGGTTAGAAATTTAGAATTAATACCGGGATATAAAATATTTTTATTTTTTTCTTTTAGAATCTTTTAATTCAATTTTCAATTTATAAAATTTATTTTATGTAGTTTTATATTTATTTTTATTAAACAAATAGAAAATTGCATAACCTACGTTATGCGTTACGCTATATGTGATATAACTTAATAAAGACAAAACGTTACATTACCGTTATCATTATTTTAAACATTGAATAGAACATATATGCGCATGAAGGTTTTTACCTATAAAATATGAGAATATGACACAATGAGTAGTTATTTTTTTTTACTATTATAATCGTCATTATTCCTATTTAAGCAATTATACTAAAAGGAATTGTTATTATACAGAAACAATCACAATGACATACCTAGGGCCATGCTATTTATGTAGAAATATGGAGAACAATAATAATAAAGGGGTAGGAACAATTCTATATTAAGAAATAAACACATACCATAATTTCCAAATTTCATGAATTCAATATCCAGCATGCTAATGAGTTTCCATCTCATATACATATACCTATTGTTTTAAATATCATGGATATGACCGTATATCCCCTAATATATCATTCTTCGGGGCCAGCCGTGACGATACCTTAAAAATGCAGTCATATCATTTTGTACGTATATTGGCTCACATTTGCAATATGACCCTAATATATGGGCTGAATATATTGATATATTTGCTGATATGGTTTATTTTTTTAAATGAGTTTTTAATTTAGAAGTAAGTTCGATGTTGATACTCAATATCATTTCAATATAAAAGGAAAAATCTCAAATTCTTTCACCTCTGATTAAATCAATTAAAATTTTGAATTACTACCATAAAAACGTGAGAGAATCTCTTTGACATGCCAAATGCTTATTTTAGTACTATTCAAAATTTAAAACCTTCTATAAAATTTTCTTTTTCTTAAACTTCATTAATTCTGTTTGATTCTTTTTTTCTTCAACTTTTTTAATCCTGTTGTTTACTCAGCTAGTATCATTGTTAATGCTGCTTTTGTCATTCTCCCGTTATTATTATTATTATAGCCGATCTTCTTTAACTACTATCTGTGCCATGTCCTGAATCTTAATTATTTTTATATAATCTATGTTTTTTTATTTTAGTTGAATCTATTCTATTATTTATTTTATTGTGTTATGCTTGATATGAACATTTTTTTAATATCTTTGCGTATATGTTAAACCATGCTAGTTAGGTAGATGAAATTAAACCACTTCTAAGATATGAAATGTACATATTAGATAATGTTTGATATGGATGCCCAATATAAGCTTGTACCCTAGAAGTCTGGTATCCACTATCCGATATGAAAAGAACCTATCTTATATGATTTTGGTATCTGATATTTAGAACCTTACTGTATACCATATGAATATCACAGTTGTATAGACAACGCTTACTTAAACATCGAACTGACTCAGCAGTTGTGATCATGCAATTCAATATTCAAAAGCCTCATTTTTCCTATTTCTCACAACAAGACTAGTACTACATGACTCCCCAAATTTGAATTTACAATCTATACAGAAAACTAAATCTTGTGGTGTAAGAACAAAAACAATAATCTCTTTAATTAGAACTCCAAATCATTAATAAATCTCTCCTAATTTCATATATTATTGGATTTAGATTAACATATCACTTGTATTAAAAAATAAATATAGGAAGAACTTGCCTAAATTTGTATGATAATTCGTTACCTAATCTTTATCCTTAGTTTTCTCCCTTGGTTTCCCATATATTCTATTTTAAGGAGAAAATCCTAATTTTAATGTTTTAATATTCAAGTACCAGTGCTTATTATTTATACAATTTAATTTGTATAATTTAAAGGAAAAAAGTGTTTTGAAAGAGGGGGATTTAAATAGAAGTTACAGATTATTAAGAGGTAAAAGATTAATTCAATGGTCAAAATATCAAAAGACCTGAGTATTAGTTATGTAATTATAATAAACCTAGGAATTTTTTGATGTTTGCTGTCAGCACAGGAAATTGACTATTAACAGAAAATTCATGTTTCGAGGGAAGAAATCTTAATCCAACAAATGTATCTTCATCTACCGTCTCTTGGCTTCTGATTGTTGCTATAGCAACAAATGAAAAAAAGGTAATGAGTTGTCTCTCTATTTTATTTCTAAATCAAGCCCAAGTCCAGTTGTGTCCAGGAGCACACTCAAGCACACGTGTGTGGCTTAAACTGCGACAAATACACCTACATAGAACCAAAATCCTCTATATATATACACAAAAGTCTATACGTACCAAACTTGTCGTGTTTTGGTGAGCTCAAGATGGCTGTATAACCCCTTTCGTCCTAAGCTGCACCACTCAATTAGCAAAAGGAGAGGAGGGAAGGCGAATGGAATGCCAAGGTATGACATCTTTTAGTAATTTCTTTATTTGATTAATTCTCTCTTTAGAAATTAATTTTCATAAAAAATAGAGTAATAGATTAATTTCGTAATAAGAAATTAATGGAGTCTAGATCGAGAAGTTTTCATTAGGATATGTCTTTAAAAAAATTTCTATAGGCAACTCCCAAAAGCTGTCGCCTCCTTGTTAGAGGTGAGGCCATGGTTGCCCATGAGGCCATCTAACCACCACCTTGTTAGAGGTGAGGCCATCTAACCACCACCACCGCACCCCCCCCCCCCCCCCCCCCCCCCACCCAAACCCAACCCACAACAACAAACAAAAAAACAAAACCCACATAGAGGGGTTCAGGTTTAGTCAGCAAGCAAGGAAGCATGAAGGAGATGGAAAAAAAGGAATTTTAAGCTGCCCCCAATTTTTCGGAGATTATAGATAGATCTTTCGGAACTTAGGAATTACTTACCTAATATGAATGAAAATTATTCCCCTCAATTTTCTCTTCATTTTTCTCTCTTGGCATCCAGACAGTTTATTTTTGAAGAGGAATTCATAATTTTAATGTTTTAATATTCAAGTAAAATACCAACACTTTTTATTATCTTTATAATTACACTTTTATTATCTGGAGGAAAAATAACTGTTGGAGAAGAGGATTTAAATATAACTTATAGATACATTGTAAGGTAAAATATCAATTTAAATAGTCAAAATAGCAAAAGGCCAAACTATTACTTATATAATTATAATAAACTATGGGGTTGTTGGATCTTTGTTACCACACATGAATATTCCCTGTGTGGGCTGCATAAAGCGAATTTAAGAAAAAAAAAAATAATCTAGACTACAACAATCTCAGCTTGTGGTTCCTGCTATGATAACGAATAAAAGAAAGAGGAATGAGCTATCTCTCTCCATTTTATTTCTAAATAAAGGGGAAATTTGTATGTCTGCAGACCCGTATTCGCATGCACGTGTGTGGCTGGAATACCACACACACCTCTTAGTAAATAGATCCTAACAATGTTGAAAATTACGTGTTATGTAACCTGTTGTGTTATGATACCTAACACAAACTCAACGCCATTTAACAGTTGAAAATAACTATGTATATCATAAATGTACTTTTTAATGTTATTTTACACTATTTTGCATTATGTTACTTTATTATTATGTTATATAAAGTTATATGTTGTTATTTTTAGTAATTTTTAGAGCGCTGCTAATTATCTGGTTTGGTAGTTAGTTGATTGTTGTAATTTTTTTACTTGATTTCTTATTATTTGTTTGTTTGATTGATTATTGAATTGTTAACTAGCTAATTTACGATTGTTTGTTTGGTTGCTTACTGTAATTTGCTTACTGTAATTCCTCTTCCTTTGCTAGAATTTCTTGCTAATTGATTTTAAAGTGAACAATTACAACTCTTCTTTTGCTAGAATTTCTTGCTAATTGATTTTAAAGTGAGTAATTACAAATAAAATGAATTGAGCAATACAAAATATAAATTATAATATTAGTGATGACTGAAACTGAAACAAATTAATTTGAAATCTTGTATTTTATTTGGTGATGACTAAAAATACGGTTACAAATTTAATATAATTTATAAAGATAAACTTGACAAATGTGTCGAAACTTGTTAGAAATTTAAAATAGGTCCTTTGTTATAGAACATTTCTATTTTCATTTTTAGAATTTTTAAGTTTAATTTTCAATTTGTATAAAGTATGATATTTAGTTTTATATTTGTTTATATTAAATAAATACGAAATTGCATAGCCTATATTATGTGTAGCTATATGCTATTTAACTTAATGGAAGCAAAGTGTTACGTTACCGTTATCGCTACTTGAATATTGGATCTCTTTATAATGTCAAAAGTCCTTATACTTACCATGCTTGTCCCTTTTTGATGAGCTCAGGTATGTAACCCCCCCTCCCCCTCCCCCTCCCCCTCCCCCTCCCCTCTGGGCCATCCCTACATCCATCACAGCACAATTAGCAAAACTATGAGGGAAGTAGAATATGGAAACCCAAAATAAAAACCTTTTGACAATTTCTTTATATAATTCTTTATAGAAATTAATTTTAATTAAGAAATAAACTAATAAATTAATTTCCTACTAGAAAATAGATCAAGGGTTTTTCATTAGGGTATGCTTTTTAAAACTTTTCTGTAGGCAAGCCCCTCTCACTCGCAACCAATTCCGTTGCAGCCATGAGGTTAGGGCACAATGGCTCAAGAGGCCACCTGAACCAACCCACAGAAGGGGTATAGGTTCAATCACCTGGTAGTAAAGCATGAAGGAGATGTAAGGAAAGCAAAATTTTGTGCTGCCTCCTGACTTTCTTTTGGGAAATATATATAGGTCCTTTGAAATTTAGAAATCACTTACCTAATATGAATGAGAATTCTTTATTTAAGTTCTCTTAATTTTCGCCCTTAGCATCCCAATTTACAACATTTTCTTTTTTGAAAAGGAAAATCATAATCTTAACATTTAATATTTAAGTAAAATATCAACACTTTTTATTATTTATATATTTTTTATTTATTTGGAGGAAGAATAAGTATTTAGTAAAAAAGGGATCCAAATAGAAATTATACATATATTGAAAGATAAAAGATTGATTCAAATGGTCAAAAGTATCTAAAGACCAAACTAATAGTTATATAATTATACATAATATTGAAAAGATGAGAATGGACGGGTCCAAGAGCCAATTCTTGGCCCGTCCTATTAAAAAATTTGAATGAGAAATAAAAGTTTTATTTTTCTACTTCACATTTTTGAATAAGGTGGGCCAAAAATTGGCCTTAAACCCACTTATTCTCATTCATAATAATATGGAATTATTGGGTGTGTACTATTGTTACAATAAAATTTACTATAACCGCAAAAAACCCATTTGCGAGAAAAATTAGCTTCATTTATATTATCTTAGCTTGTGGTTCCTGCTATGTTAACAAATTAAGAAAAAAGAGGAATGAGCTATCTTTCTCCCTTTCATTTCTAAATTAAGATGAAATCATATGTCTTCAGGACCATGCTCACACACCTGTAGGCTTAAGTAGCCACACGCACCTCTTAATAAATAGCTCCTAGCGTTTCTTTGTGTATGCACAAAAGTTCTTATAATTACCTCAATTGTTCTATCTTGGTACCTCAAGAGAGTTATATAACTCCCTTCCCCTCCCAACCAGCACACCTCAATTAACTAGGGAAAAGAGAAGGATGGAACCCAAGGTAATTTTTTTTTTTGACAATTTCTCTATTAAAATTAATTCACTATTTAGAAATTAATTTTAATAAAATGTTAAGAAATAAATTAGTGTCTTAGTAGGAAATTAATGTAGATTAAATATAATATGAAATTAATATAGACTAGATAAAGAATTTCACTAGGATATGTTTTTTAAAAAAACTTTTCTATAGGTTATCCCCCTCCTGCCTCCATCCAGCTAGAGGTTAGGCCACAATGGTCCTAGAGGACACTTGAATCCATCCACAGAGTGAGGTTCAGGATCAATCATAAAGCAGGGAAGTAGGATGGAGAATTTTATGTATTTTCCTTGACATTTTTGGAAGGAAAATTTTACGCATCCCCTTGACATTTTTGGAAGAGATAAGTCCTTTGCAAAACTTATTTTTAAAATACTGCAAAAAATAGGAAAAAACCCTTAAAATTTAGGGACATAGGGGAGTTTAACAAGAAGGTTTTCCCTTATTTTAAACATAATAATGCATGGCTTAAAGGTTAGAATAATGAACAAATTAGTCGGTTTTATGTTGGCTTCTTGTTTTGTTTTCATGATATTGTAGGTAATTCTTTCTATCGATTGGAAGGGTGTAACGGCCCTAATCCTTAAGCTCTTGTATCGGTTTATTTAGTATCCTCCGTATAAGCTCGGGAGTCCGAATACTGATACATGAGGATATTGAATAAATTGTGTTATAACTTTCAATCTAGTCTTCAGTTTCAAATTCTGCAGGGTGAGGATTTCTTATCGTATTATTTTGCATTTTTCCATTTTTTTTTTAATATTACGGAGAAAATAATCAAATGAAATCAAGAAGTTTAATTTTATCCTTACACCAACTCCAACCTCCGAAAGCCTTGCAGCCTTTATTGATCAAATTTGAGTTAGAGTTGACCCAATGAAAATTTTGTAAATAAGATGAAAATTAAAGGTATTTAACATTATTGTATGCCTATCTTCCGCCACCTGTTTGACCCCCGAAATAAATTCAAAAAAATCTGAAAAAAATCTAGCTTTTTCCTATCATTTCCCTCTTCATTTTCTCTTTGGACCACGAACCCTAATTCTCTCTTTATTTTTCTGAAATAAATTGCTAAATATTTAGCCTAAGAGTGGGTTGAAAACCTATTAAATTCCTCTTTGAGTTTTGTTCATGAGCTTAGCCACTTCAAATCAACTCCAAACTTCTCCACCAATGTAGAAAAACCTTCTTTAGCCTTTGGCCTTGATCCCTGATATGATTCTTGAAGAATTTCTCCACTTTTGAAAATAACATCAATATCGGTTCATATCCGATTCGGGTTCAATAAGAGACAAGAATACAGTCTCAAAACCTTCAAACTTGCAATTTCTTTATGTAATTTTTTTTATATGATCTCTGATATATTATGAATCCAATTTCATGATTATGAATGTTCAAATTTGCATATAACTTGACTTTCATTGCATGTATCACACAGTGCATGTTTATTGTGCATAAACCGTATCGTTGTGCAGATCTAAGCACCAATTCATCTTAGAATTGACATAACTTTTGCATCTTAAGTTTGATTGACCTCATTCAAGTTCCATTAGAAAGAGGATTCACTAAACTGCATTTCTTCCAACTACAGTTGATCCTAGTTTAGCCATTTGCCTAACCAAAAATGATCTGAAAGTTGCCTTATGGCTATTGTCCTAGATCAGCAGCTCAGCAATACCATGACATAGTAAAATGACTATAACTTTTGCTCCTGAACTCCAATTAAGGTCATTCAAGTTTTATTAGAAAGGTTATTGAATTTTCTAGAACTGATTAAGAAATAAGATTCTAAAACTAATGTTATCTTGATAAAAAAGATAATCTGGAAGACTTGACTATAGCAGCAACACCATGCCTATAATAAAATGACCATATAAAATGACCATAAGTTTTGCTCTAGAACTCCAATTGAGCTCATTCAATATTCATTGGAAAGATAATTAAATTATCTACAACTGTAGAAAATCTTAGCCTCTAATTCCATTTTGCACTAGTCAAACAAGATCTCTAAATCTGACATGTTCACTAAGTTGCAGCAATATAGGTATATATGTTATATTCGTGCATGTATCTCTTTATTTATGATATGATACCTATGTACACATGTTCAATCACTCTTGTTATTGCATGCATATGTTGAATTCAGATATGCCATAGTTCATGTGTAGGCATACATGTCCTGTTTATGCATATACTACTTGATTCAAAATATGACATACATGCACATATATTTATTTATGTACAGATTTGTACCTATTATTCATGCTTGGAAATGTAAATTCGCGCACGTGAATATATTCTGTAACTCGTGTACCTGTCAGTATCACTCTTGCATATGCCACTATCGCCGTGCGTGTCGTTTTATATTTTTGGCCATTGATACATGTACCCTATTACATGACACCTTGATACTTAGCATATAATACATTGTGGTATGGGCGAAATGAATGGTGGAATGAAATGTGCATTGTGGGAGTTTGCATGCTTATTTATATTGTGCTTAGCAGTGCGAAATTCGATTCCTATGTGATTCATCTTGGGATCGTAGTACCGGGCACGCATGGTACATTTATAGAACACGTAAATACTCTCACCATTCAATTCCAAACTAATAGGATAGAATTTGTATCTATTTGCATGATCATGTCATTATGCATATCAAGTACCACATGATTCTTGTTATGTTTGGCATATCTTGTTACTTGATCACATCATACTACATGTACCATATACTGTATGATTGACGTTATATTATGCATACCATGTACCATAAGATTCTTGTTATATTTGGTATATCTTGTTGTTTGATCCATATATGTCATGATTCATGTTATATTTAGAATACTTTAATTAGGTTATATTTTGAATACCATATAATTCATGATTCAAATTGTATTTTACTTGTGTTGTGTTTCATATTTATATTGTTTCCTACTAGCATTGCCCATACATATTTTTATCTGGTTCCCATAGAATTGCACGAGCTTGTGTTTCATATTTATAGTGTTTGTATTCATGTTATATTTAGAATTTCTATACCATTTTAATGCTGCTTCGAGAAATCTTTTAGCGTATGTGCTAATGAAAAAGGAAAAGTTAATGCATAAGGATGTGCAAGGGCGTTTTTAATGCTGCTTTGGAGGCATAGAAATATCCATTTTTTTGTAGGTTTTGTATGATGAATTTGGCTATTTTCTGGAGCCGTCTTTCTTCACTATATTTTCTTCGCAAAGAGAGCATGTGAGAAACTCATTGAGAGTTCTTAAGGTAAGATCCAGTCAATTCTTGTCATTGTAAGGGCAAAGAAGATGTTGGATGTGTTCTCATCTCTACATAGTGAATTTATTCTAGCCTTGCTGGGGAAGTACATTGGAATGACTAGTGGAACCATGTAATTCTTGGTTTTTGCGATTACTATTATTTTCCATCGAGAATATTGTTATAGATCTCGATGTTCGCCATCTCCATGGGTTTATAGATCAGATATCCTGTGCAGAGATCCCATGCCAAGGGTATCCCATGCCAAGGGTCATGCTTTTGCTAGCCTTCCCTAGAATCGTTGTTGCTCTATTTCGTAAATGCTCTTAGCCCGAAGAAAACCGTGTAATTTTGCTGTGGCTAGTCAAAAAATTTTATTAGAAGACTTTGATTGATTAAGAATTGAATTTGATAATCATCGGGTAAGGGCTCAACTGGTAACATCGCGATCATTAATTGATGTAACTAGAGCTAGACAAAAAGGATTATTCTAGATAGCAGGAAGTAATGTAAGGAGTTGAGGAACTAAGCTTGATTGTGTTACGTAAAAATAGATATTTGAGATTTAATGAACTTCATTTTTCCTATTTTTCTGGCTTTAAAAGGTTAAAGGAGGCACATTGTTTTAGATATGCTATGCATTTGGGAGGAGCTAAAAAGTATAAGGATCTAAAGATGATCTACTGGTTGAATAATATGGAGAGAAAGGCCAAGCGTGTTGCTAATTGCGAGATATGCTAGCAAGTGATCGACTTAAAATCTAGGCATACTGTATGGACTGGCAGAAAATTATTATGGATTTGTTTACCAGTTTTCCAAGGTCTTATCCATCAAGAAAGACCTGTTTGTTTGAACGAAAGTAATTTGTAGTCCCTAAAGTGACTGTTTCTGGCTTTTCGGATATTTGTTTTGCCTGGAGAGACAATTGGAATAGCTTATAAGGACCTTAGTAGATCCAATGTGAATCCTATGTGGCAGCTGCAACATAGAACTACTTTGTTATTTGTATTTGAGGAGGAAAGGACCCGAAGATGCTTAAAAATGGGAAAGGATCCATTTTGATATATTTTTATCAAATTGATTTGTTATGAAAAAACTTGATATCTAGTATTCGACTATTTATCATTTATAGAAGAGTTCTCCCATGCAGCAAACAAACATCTGAAGTGCTTACTAATGTGCCTGTAGACACTTGAACTTCTCCTGTCTTTATAGATTAGACTTCAGGCTCTTTGTGCAAACAACTCCTATGATGTCTTCTTAGGAGTGTTGAGTTATGCACGTTAAAGATTGTTAGACTATATGTCATTCATTTACTGATAGTATCTAATGGAGATCTAAGATTTCTGTCTGTTTTGGAAGAGTGCACAAACAACTTCAGCCTCTTCACACATGTGCTTAATTTTAGCATAGCTTATCATCCTCGGACTGGCTAGTCTAAGTGGACATTTCTGACTCCGCACAATATATTTACATGTGTCCTTGGTTTAGAGGGTGATGAGAAGAGCATGCACTGTTTGAAAAGTTTGCATACAATATCAACTACTGTAAGAATACTGTATGAGTCACTTTAGAGAGCCAGTGCCATGCTCCTATTCATTGGGTTGATGTTGATGAGAGGCAGCTTCTTGTATCAGAGGTGGCACGTCAAGCGTTGGACAAGATTCATTTGATCATATTGCACTTTTGCCCAATAATGAATAGATGAGAGTCACAATGACAAGGACGAGAGATTTGGAGTTCCATAAAGCTGATCATTTATGCTAACAAAGTTTATTTTACTCAACATTTCCAAGTTAGTCCAAAGTTGAGCCTTGGTTATTTGGTCCCTTTCAGATTTTGGGATGAGCTTTGGTGGGACATATAGAGTTGCCTTACATTCATGGACGGTTTTATAAGATGTTTATTTCTACTTAGGGCTTGAGTTTTGGATCTTTAACCGAGTGGTAAGTAACATTAAAGAAGTGGTAGATCTGAGATGAGAGAAGAACAGGTAGTAAGATGATGAGGAGCAAGGAAGATGGGAGAAATTGAGTGGTGGGAGAAAGGAGATAAAATATGTTCTTTTTTTCTCTTCTCCGGAATTTTTAATAAATGCAAACAAGAGAGGAGGACATTCCATTGTGATGAAAAAAAATTCTAATTCGAAAGGACAACTTGATGAGAGAGGAGAATATTTGGTGGAGACCAGATCTGATATGAGATGACTTTGTTTAATTCTGAAATCTGATAGGATTTTATTTAATTTGATTTAGTTTGATTATGAGAATTAGATTTGATAGGATTTTATTTTGGATTTTGTTAGGATTTTTTTTTTTTTTTTTTGGAGTTTTCTTATAAATAAGTTTTGTATGAAATACTTTAAGGAGGATGAATAAAAAAATTAAATTTTGAGAAATCTGCATGGATTCTCTGTTGAGAGTGGGTGTGGATTCGCCTGAGTGGATTCCCAAACCCTTTCTGTTCTTCCCCAAATCTATAAAAAAAACCCTAAATTTCCAAATTTCTAACCCTAAACCACTTTTGTCATGTATCAAATGGGTATCAGAGCCTAAATTTCTATCGCCAGCTCCTCCCTTCCATCATCATTTTCTCTTTGATTTTATTTTTGTTTTTGTTTTTATTTATTTTCTGAGAGAAAAAATAAAAAAAATAGTACAAAAAGAGAATCAAATCTATCAGATCTAAATAAAATCAGAGAAAAAAGTGAGGAAAAAGAAATCTGAAAAAAAAGAAATTTGAAAAGGAAAATCTTAGAACAGTTCAGATATGAGGGAAAAAAAAAAGTTTTTACCCTTTCCTTCGTTCTCTCCGATAGCACCCATAGCATCTTCCTCCGACCCACCTCACTGCCATCCACCCACTGCTTTCCCTTCACTACCACCCACTTCTTCCTCTTCGTTGTTCTCCTCTAGACCTACAACACCTCTGCCTTTGCCCCAGGCTTTCCCCAACTTCCTCCTCACCGCAGCGCCACATCCTCCTCCATCACCCTCAACTCCATAGCAACCTCAACAACCACATCACCCTCCATAACCGATCATCCACTCCATCAACAACCCATCAAGACTTCTTCCATTGAGATTGGGTGTTGGAAAATTGAAGTTAGAAGAAGGAAATTGAATTAGGTTTATTTCAAGTATTTGTGTTTGGTTTAGTAATTAGGTTTGATTTGGATCCAATTAACTAAACCCGCATCCAAAAGAAGAAAAGTTTTGTCCTGGCTTAAATCAAGTAATTCCGACCCGCAGCTCCAGATCCAATGTACTAGAGTTTGGGTTCAGTCCAGCAACAACAGACTCGATTCGACAGCAATCCAGACCCGTTAAGAATAACAGACCTGTTAAGGGAAAGTTGGTAATTCGGTGTCCTTTTCAACTTTGATTCAAGCTGTTTTCGAAGTAGTAATTTTCAATCATACCCGACATCTATTACCACTGTTTCAGGACTTTTATACATAATTATCAGAGCTCAATTGTGGGTAATCTCTTGAAAAAGTTTATGGATTTTATATTTGGGCGTCAACTACTTATCTCTCCAGGTGATACTTGATTTGAACTGAATTCCAATTACTTAATTATTTGCAAATATTAGTGGATTATAATAATTTGTTAACATAATGGTTAATTGCTTTCTTGAGTGATCTCATAATTATTTGTTATTTTTCATCAAATTTTGATTTTATATCATTTGTATTTAGCAATTAAGCTATTTGGATATATTTAGTGCATGCATTTAATTCATTCGGGTTTTAGATTTTTTGCACTATCATCTGTATATTTGATTGATTAGCGTCGCATGATCTAATAGATAGTAAACATGTTCTATTTTACAACATGAGCTAGTCGTCATCTAGAGTAAGATGTCTAATTATATTTATGATATTCGTGCTGCTAGAGAAATATTAGAGAAAAGTTTTGCTTCAAAGACTCTGTAGTTGATGGCTATTCCTCCACCTATGACTTTATTGATTTGTTGATGAATATAGAATGCTACTTCGATTGTTATGAGATGTCTAGCAGATATAAGTTTCAATTTGTTAGGAGAAAATTAGTGGAACAAACCAAAAATTTTTGGATTTCAATAGAGATAGATTTTGAGGAATGTTATAACAATCCTATAAATTCATACGAAGAGATAAAAAATATTCTTATACATGAGTATCTTCCTATGTATTAAAAAAATTATCTCTTTCATAAATTGGAAAAGAGATTCACTCTAAATGTTAGAACACACTACCACAATTGCAACAAATACGGATTTTGTCTTTGAATGTATCTCGATCAAGTATTCTAAGTGTCATGCATCTTGACATTATGACTATAAGTGTCACTTCAAGAGTCAACACATGTATATCATGTTTACTGATCACGTTGACAATTTGAAAGTTATTTAGATAGTTCATGTTCCCGAGGAAAGTACTAATATTGTTGTTGAAGCACAATTAGAATTTAGTACGTCTATTCTTTTGCTAATACTATCATTCCTTCTATGGTTAATAATGATATTGTTAATGAGTTATCAGATTCTAATACATAAGCATCAACTGAGATCCATGTTTCTATTGAGATTCATGCTTCTACAAAGAATACTGCTAACGCTCAGAATATTTTAGTAGAGTGTAGTGCTCTCCCATATGATACTAGATGTTCAATTTCAGAACCAAGGACAAAGAAAGAGAGACTGAGTATGAAATAATTGAGACTAGTATTATTACTAGTCGATCTTTTAAGAGAAGACAGTTTACTCCTAGTATTTCATTTTCCAGTGAGCTTTTGGAATTTCCTTCCGAAATTCATCAAGTTTCCATGTAGTGTAGTGGTGTTATATTATTTGCAGTGATTGATGTACGCCACCCTAGGGAACTAATATGTCTCTTTTTAGGAGTTCTACCACGTGAGTTTGTAGTATTGTATTTGCCTGTTATATCTATTATGCATGATGAGATCTTCAGACAGATAGCAATTTGCAATTATGATTACAAATTTATTATATATCGACATAATATTTTGAAGTTTGTTATTGATAATGAAGTGAAAATTTCGGTTCCCCTAAGAGGTTACTTCTAGAAATTTTGAAGAAGTTGCATGTTTCACATACAAATTTCTATACAGCTTCGATAAAAATTACTTCCACTACTCACGATTTGGATATTTCATAGGATCCCAATCGATTACTTCCATTGTAAATGCCTATTCAGATATGTCGTTATTTGACACAAGTTTATTAAAGAAGTCAGTTGCTTTTCCACCACTTTGGTTCAGATGTGATGTACGAGTTATGGTTCCTCGACCACCACCATAGCCTAACTGGGATACTTCTTGATGTTGATAAGTTCAATCCGGATATATTTAACAATTCTTATATTCGCATTCATCGGGAATGAATGGTTTGAAGTCAAAGAGAATTGATAGAGATAAGATTTGATATGAGATAATTTTGTTTGGTTATAAGATCTTATAGGATTTTATTTAGTTTGATTTTGAGAATTAGATTTGATAGGATTTTATTTTGGATTCTATTAGGATTTTGACTTTTTTTTGGAGTTTTTCTATAAATAAGTTTTGTATGAAGTATTTTAAGGATGATGAATAAAGAGTTAAATTTTGAGAAACGTACGTGGATTCATTGTGTTTCAAAAAAATCTTTTTTCGTAGATTTGTTGAGAGTGAGCGTGACCTGAGTGAATTCCCGAACCCCTTTTGTTTTTTCGCAAATCTGTGTGGATTCGCTGTGTTCCAAAATATCTCTCCTAGTGAATTTGTTGAGAGTGAGCGTGGATTCATCTGGGTGGATTTCCAAATCTCTTTTGTTCTTCCCCAAATCTATTTTAAAAAAATCCTAAATTTCCAAATCTAACCCTAATCCGCTTCCGTCTTGCGTCAATATTCCATTACATTGTCAAGAATTTTCTAATTCGAAATTAGGGATGTAGGATGCTTATATATGTTTAATCATTAGCATTGTAACTGAAGTAATTCAAATATTCTAAATGAGGCCAATGCGAATCGGTTAAGACATAAGTCACCTATATCTTATAGGCAGGTAGGAAATATGGCTACTTGAAAAACTGGATTATAGATAGTTGTGAAAATAAAGAAGTTATCAAGAGAAGCCATGGAATGATGTGAAGAAAAAGTAGTTTGTTTTCACCTCTACTTATAATCTAGCTTGACTCATGCAGATATAATTCCTATCAGCCTACAACTTATATTATGTGTGGACTATGTATGATCACATTTTACATGAGTCTCATGCTACATGGCCTAAACAATTAGCTATAACTAAAAATTTCATGTGTTATTACACAACAAATTCCTTGCTGTAAGAGATCTCTTAGAAACTTGAATTCCTACTTCTTTAATGAAGGTTAATATGATATCATATAGAAAACCTCCCGTAATATTATGATCTGAGTATATTAATGAGAGGGATTACATTGCTCATGTCAGCGGACAAAACATTGCTCCAATATTACCAACTTCATCTGTTGAATATAATTATTTCATGCTATTTCTCAGTGATTCTCACTATTAGTCCTTCAGATATGTATGCTGCCGCAAAGTGTCTATGTGTGACAGTGGTGGGATTGACATCTTTCCCTTCATACTAGTAGCTAGCATCTTTCCCTTCATACTAGTAGCTAACAACAATATCAAAAAGCTGCAATTGATCAACTAGTTCGTAATGCTGTTTGATATAAATTTGTCTCTTAGTTAATGTCTAGTCCTAGCTAGTACATGGTGACCAACCAAATATCTTAAATGGTCACTCAAGTTCCTAGCAGCTAATACGGTTTTGGCTACAGTTTCTTGGCATCATGCAGTGTAGAACTTGACACTGTTGCTTTCCATTTTCTTGCGTATTATCAGAAAATAGCTCAAGAAGCTGACAGAATGGCTCTGGAAGCCTGTGCAGTCGAATAATTCTTTTAAAAGAAATATCTTAATGATTGTGAGGCATTATTATTTTTCTCTAGGGAAAAAATTGTTCCATCTTTTAAATAAATCTGTTACATCTGCAAGATAAAATGTATATGAGAGAGACCTGTGTAAACCCACACAACATCTATATTCAATTTTCTGTTTTAGAACATATGGTCCAGCTTTATGTCTGTTGTTTAGTATTTTGCTTTCTATCTTTCCTAATTGACGAGTATCAAGTACGATATTCTGAAGCTATGCAGGTTACATTCTACTGAGGACTAATCCAGAAAAACCTTTGATCAACCATGGTGATATTTGTTAAAATACAAAATAATTTCTCTCAACCCTCACTATAGCTTCAGAGTTTTGGTGTAGTGGAAGGGTGTTTCAACATGGTATCAGAGCAATCTAGGTGCAATTCTTGCCGGGTGCGTATTTAATTGTGGATTTTAAAAAAAATTATACCGCTGCGTAAAGTCCAGATTTCTGCCCAAAGTAAACCTTCAACCTGCGCGGGCGTGCTAAAATACAAAATAATTTCTCTCAACCCTCACCATAGTTTCGGAGTTTTGGTACAGTAGAAATGTCTTTCAACAATATTCATATCCTAACCAAAATGCCTGTTCCACAACAAACATGCAAGTCCCTTGAATTAAATAATCTCTCAACAATATTCTGGGAATGCACATACAGCTGCCCTATCAATAACCCCAAGCAATTGCACGCTTTATTCCTGCTAGGAATGTCAATTTTTTTTAAAAAGAAAAATGCATAAATGAATGTATAATCTTATGTTTGTCACTAGACAAACCATATTACATATATAGAATACATGTTGGACGTGTTTCTTTTACTTGCACACACGTTGACATTTAAATTCTTACGAATGTCCCCTCACCTTTTCTTATACATTCAATTAGATATTTAAATTTGTAGGTCTTGACACATACTACTCAAAGCTGTTTTTTGCATATAAATCTATGCAATCTATGCTCTTCCTCCAAAATAATGACGATGCAAATATGTTTGGAAACTGAGAAATGTCTAGCAATAGCTGTTTTTACATAGCATCTGTAAATTCTTATCGGCAACCTTTTCTAAACACTTCAATAAATATCTTCTGCAAAAGTATGATACAATAACAATATTATTAAATAACACCATGTACTGAAATACCTGAGTGCAGTGTGCATGATAAAAATTAAGCCTATGTTCAATCTGCTCACATGGTTTTCATCTTTTGTTGAGCATGTATTTGGGAAACATGGTGAAACTAATTTCTTGAACATTAATTTGTTTCATTTATTTATTTAATGATTTTATATGAATTCTTAGGTTTTCATAATTACTATTTTTTATATTTCTTAAATCAATGTGTGATGCCACTAGGTCCATCAGCACCAGCAAACAGAACGGTTGGAACGGTTGCTGGAGTAATTGATGGGAAATGCGAGCATGGTTACCTTGTCACTGCTACGGTTGGCACACAAAAGCTCAGAGGTGTCTTGTTTCACCCTGTAGAAGAGTGTGTAAACCAAGCAGCAAATGTTTCAGGTGAATCTGAGAGCAGCAATGTTAGGGTTGTTTGCCATCGTCGCCGCAGGAAGAAGCTGAGCAAGAGGGACCCTAAACATCCAAAGCCCAACAGGAGCGGATATAATTTCTTCTTTGCAGAACAGTGTGCCAGGCTGAAACCTCTTCATCCAGGATGTGACAGAGAGATCAGTAAACTTATTGGGGATTTGTGGAACAAACTAACAGAGACTGAGAAAGCTGTAAGAACTAGGAGAACAATCTTGTAGTTCCTATGTAAATAATTGCCTTCTACTTATATGATGCCTTTTCTTTGTTTCTCTCTTTAACTTCTATTGTAGGTTTACCAGGAGAATGGTGTAAAGGACAAGGAGAGGTACAAAAGTGAGATGGCAGTTTACGAGGAACAACGGAAGACCGGTCCGGTTATAAGCGATGATGTGCAGATTCAACACCGTCCTCCTGAGCCAGTGGGTGTAATGGCCGATGCAGATTCAAAAATGGTTATAGACAAAAGGGGGTTACCTGAAGGTGATGAGAATGGTACTGGGTCTGATAATAGTAGTGAGACCGAAGGAAAAGATTCAGGTAAGGAGCCAGAACTGGGGACATCCCTTGATGTTGGTCAAATGGCAACTGAATCCCACTAGTTTGGTTGCAGATCTTTCATCAGGATGGGAGGCTTTTGAGCTACGGAGGAGGGATGGCTTGCAAGTGGGGGCCGAGGCTGACCATCCTAGTTCCAGCGAGGAGTCTAAGAAAGTTTCAGAGCCGTCTATTGATCCGAAGTAGCCTAATGGTGTTGAACGTTTAACCTTTGAAGTTATTGGATATTTTACATATATATTGTTTCCTTTCTGTTAAGTGAGAACCTTCCTGTCAGAAACTGATGAGAATAGGTGCAACCAACTGCTACTTAGCATAATTTGTCTTCTAATTATTCAATCCTTTTCTCTTGCATTTAGAAAAAAACCATAGACAAGGCGACTTTGCTGTTGTTTAAATTTTCAAAGGAAACAAGAACAGGCATATGGTGATTAGCAAAAATTTAAAAAAAATAAATAAATAAATAAAGGCTTATGGTCGGTTTGAAACTTTCTATATATGCATGTCCTTGATTGATACCCTCTATTTAAGTTTCAATTCAGACAGATGGTTGTTTTAGGAACATCTCTACTTGTTCCTCTCTATGTCGATAGAAATCCAGGAGGCCACAGGTTCAAGTGGGAAGCTGTTGATGTGACACAAATGTGTGTATATCCTATTTCTCTTTACCTCCTAACAACTTGTATTGTTTACTGAAAAATAGCTATGAATATTGAGTTCGTGTATAAATGATTTAAATCATTTTTTGAAGAGATTTTTTTCCCCCATCCCTTCCTGCATTTTATTTGTGTTGCTCATAAATTTTGTGGTGCTTTTGCGGAGTGCAGGTTCATGACTTTGTGTTTTGGTATATTTGGCATTACTGTACAGTTGAACTTTAATTTCTTGAAGTGGAGAAACTGTTTAGCTTTAATTCTGAGGATTTTATTATCTGGGAAGGAACAATCTGTTGTTAGATAATTATTTCAGTCTGTAAAAAATTTTTCTTTCTTGCTTTATCTGATATTCCTATTTATAGTGGTGATGTTTTCTTTACTTTGTTTTCAGCAACACAATATTGAGCTACTCTTGGCTTTCTGCATGGAAAGAGAACTGAAAACAATGTTATCCATCTTCAATGAATTTGTCATATAAGGCTAAATCAACTTTCATGATATCGAAAACATACTTCTGTTCTTGCTATTATAAAGATTTTACTTACATACAAGAATTTAAGTTTGCAGAGGAATATGCATGCTAGTACCATGAGCTAGTTTTCCTTATGGTTTCATCTCGCTGTTTCTGTACCCTTTCTATTAAGCTACTGGATATTAATGTCGAGAATCGAAGATTTAAAACCTTGGTTGGAGTATTGATCACAGGGGTCCTTAAGCTCCTTTAAACAAAAGTACTGTTTATTTACTTTTTATTTTTTTACTTTCATTTGTTTATATTTAGATAATCAGAGTACTTGTCTGTAGGCGTGGCACATTAATGTGCCGGATGGCTAACAGACCACCTGGCCCAGCATGTGCCGGCACGTGCTGGGCCAGGTGGACACCGTCAGTGTTCAAGTCATGTCCGAGCCTTTGTGTTCGGGCCTATGGCCCGAGTCGGCACCTCACACCCAAATTAATTTTTTTAAAAAAATAGCCATTGGGAAAAATTGGGGTGTTTTCTATAATTTTTTTTTTAAGAAAACCCCAACAGCTCTAAAACTAGCTATTGGGGTTTTTTTGTAAAAAAATTGCAGATTTGAAACCCACTTGTCAAAATAGCCGTTGAGGAGGTTTTTTATAATTTTTTTACAAAAAAACTTCTTCTCCATTCTATACATAGCTATTATTCATTCAAATTCATTTTTTCTCACAATACTCAAATTCTTTTTAATCTTCATCTTTCTAATCTTTCCAAAAACAAATATCAAGCAAAAAATTCTTTAAGACTTAAGAATTAAGATCTCATCTGTCGAATTAGAAGGAAAAAAAAAAAGCAAGCTCTCAATTCGGCTTCAACATTTTTGCAAAGAGGAAGCAAATTTCAGCCCCAACTTCTCCTTTAACAAGCAAAAATCACAACTCTCAATCTTTCCTTTTTGCTTGTGGCGTTGAGGTATTTATTTATTTATTTTAAAGCTAAATTTTATTTAGTTTTCTTTGTGATTTTTTAACTATGGATCTATACATGTCCGGCGTTTCTTCTTCTCAAGCTGCGAGTAGTTTTAATCTTTTTTTTAACAAATGAATAATACCGTTTTATTTGTGAACCATTAGAAAACACTCTATAAGTTCTATTTCTATCATATAAACACATAGACTTTTCTAATTTGCCATAAAAAGAATCAACTCAATTAACAATTCCCGAATTAACCATCTCCTGTAGGACTTCAAAATCCGATATATAGAATCACTTTGAAAAATTAATAAAAGACGGTGTTAGGAAAGCTAAATGCAAATATTGTTAAAAATCCTACTCATCCCCTAAAGAAAGAATCCACTCAATCAACAATTCCCGAAGTAACCATCTCCTCTAGGACTTCAAAATCCGATATATAGAATCACTTTGAAAAGACAGTGTTAGGAAAGCTAAATGCAAATATTGTCAAAAATCTTACTCCTCCCCTAAAAAAAGTGAAACGGGTCATCTTAAAAGAAATTTAAAAATAACACACTCACCAAACGAGGCTCAACAAACACAATTAAATATATATGGAGGTACTTTAGGAACCTTGATAGAGAACAATTAGCCACCTATATAGTACAGGCCGAACAACTATTCTCAATAGCCGAGACCCTAAATTTAAAATTTTTCTTAGAATGACACATAAATCGAATTCAAAAAAATGTCAAGATCAACTTGTAAATCGGACATTGTAAAAGTATATAATGATAGAAGACAAACATTACTTACAATTTTTAACTTCATTAATTTGTAGAGTTGCCAAAACCTCCGATTGTTGGGAGAGATTAAGTGACAGTCATTTTTTGTATATAACAACCCACTATATAGATCACAATAGGTGAATTCAAAAAAGAATAATAGGGTTTAGAATATTTAAATTTACTCATATTATACATAATCTTTTACATTTTTTTACCAAGTGCTTTTGCGACTTTCGAAATAGAACGAAATTTTTTTTCCATATCTTTCGATAATGCTTATGAAAATATGGCTACAATAGAAATTTTAAAAAATACTACTAAACCAATTTTAGAAGACAAATTATTTTACATTCGGTGTTTTTGGCACATAATAAATTTGCATGTTCAGAATGGATTAAGAGTAGTAAACGAATTTATAACTAAATTTAGGAACATAAAAACATTTATAAAATGTAGTGGGCCAAGAATACAAAACTTTTAAACAAACATATAAAAATTTTAAAATCATACCAAAAATTTTACCCCAAGATTTTAGAATAAGATAGAATTCCATATTCAAGATGTTAGATAAAGCAATTAAATATAAAAATATAGTAATTCATTTAATGAAATGGAATTATAATATAACATTTTGGATGTAAATGAATGGAATCATTTACATCGGATTTATAATTTTTTAAGAAATTTTGAAGATACAACTAAATCACTTTCGTGAACTACTAGTATATTTTGCCACCATTATAGATCCACGAACAAAATTAGATAGAATAGAAATTTTAATAGAACTATTTCATAGAAATATGAGTTATAAAAATAATGTTCAATAATTAATTAATGATGTTAAAATATGTTTAAATACTATGTACTCCACATATAAAAATATATATAGTGACAAGTCCCAAATACACCAAACCAGCGCGGCATTGAAGAAGATGAACCATTAAACACAATAATGTCAACTTCATTCAACCACAAAAAACCTAGGCCAACTCACACTTTTTTTAATGAACTTCATTATTATTTAGATATGGCCAATGCAGATAGTAATTCATGTGATCGTTATGAAACTTTTAATATTTTGGCCTGGTGGAAATCGCAAGAGAAAATATATCCTATATTTTCCAATTCCAATATGACCCGTGATATACTAATCTCTCTGGTGTCAGCATTGGAGTATACTTTTACTGCAAGTGGGAGGTGCTAACGGAATAGAGGGGCTCATTGGTGGCAAACACATTGGAAATGTGTGTTTGCCTAAAAGATTAGCTGGACGCAGAACAAAAAAAAACTAGAGAATTATAGATGAACTAAAGCAAGAGAAATCACCTAAAGAAAATTGAAAATTGAAAACTCCTATACTAGTTGTCTTCATTTTTTTTTTCTATTGTTTTCCATGTAGTTTTTTTAATAACTCATAATTCTCTAGGAACTAATATTAAGAACAAGTTGAGCGTAATGGTCAGGCTTCTCTCCCCTCTCTTCAGGCTTTATTTGATCTCCAAAGAGATTTATAGAGTTTATTTATAAATGTGATGAAATTCTATGAAATAAAATTCTATTTTCATATAAATTTGTTGGTTAATCTTCTTTATTGTTAAAACTTGTAATTGGTTAATCATTTTTATTGTTTAAAATTAAAACTTATAACTTAAATAACAAATTTAACAAAAATAAAAAAATAACCCTAGTTAGCATGTGCGGGTACTTGCACGACCCGTACTCGGCAGCTGTGCCTGCAGGCCATGCTCAGGCTTACACCCATGCCTAAGGCATGGCACAGCCACCTTTGTGGACGTGTCGTGTCAGGCATCATATAACATGCCCAAACTATACCGAGCATGACCCGGTTGCCACCACCACTTGCCTATGTACAAAGGAGGTTAGGCATAACACTAAGAAACTAGCATTTTTTTTCCCAGCAACTTGGAAAGGTCTGATAAACAAACTTATCCACATAAGGAGAAACTAACCAATATTATTAATTACATAGCTATGGAGAGACTAACTGATGCAGGATGGAAGCGAAATTAGGGTTAGGGTTTTGAAAATTAGGATTTTTTTTAATGAATTGGAGAAAATAGATAAATTAGGGAAGAACTTACGAAGTTTGGAAATCCACCTAAGCGAATCCACGCCCACTCTTCACGAATCCACGAGGAAAAAGATTTGCTCAAGTGAAATTCACGCCAGAAATTTCTCAAGAAATTTTTAAATATTATTCATCTCCCTTTTAATTCTCCATACAAACCCATTTAAATAGGGAAATCCTAACAAACCAAATCCTAATAAAATTCAAAATCCTAATAAAACCAGAATTCTAATAAAATCTTAATCCAATCAAATATTCTAAAATCCTAACAAGATCCAAATCTAATCAAATCTATTTCTAAATCAAATTTGATCTCCATCAAATCTTTCCGGTTTCAAATCATTCATTCCTGATGAATGCAGAGATAATGAATGATAAACACGTCCGGATTGAACTGATTGGCATCCACAAAGTATCCCAATTGGGCTATGGTGGTGGTCGAGAAACCGTATCTAGTACATTACATCTGAACCAAGGCAGTGGAGGTGGAATTGGCTTTTTTCATGAATCAGTTTCAGATGATCGTAAATCCCACAAATTATTCTGGCCATGAACAGTATAAGCAAATCTCTTCGAAACTTCATATGAATCTGTATATTGAGTCAGTAATTTCTTTATAATTCTTGTAATGAATCTCTCAAGATAAACTGAAATTTTTACCTCATCATCAGCAATAACTTCTTTTCTGTTTGAAGTCTCGCTTTGGATTGGAAGTTCTTGTACTCTCTGTTCATCTGCAACTGATATGTAAATACTATCAGTAAAGACGAATTGTCAACGAAGTTTCTTACGAAATTTTAGCAGAACGTCTTCTAAAGAAACTGTCGGTTTCATGGGCATGTGATATAGGAGAGTAAGAGATACTTCTGTTGGCTTCTGCTCATGAATATGATCATCAGATATATTTTTATGTGGCTGAAACTTCTCAGTTGGTTCCACTGAGAGATCGTCAGAAATATGAACTTTTGAGTTTTCAACTTCTATGGATGGAAAGGAAGTTCTATCTGGTATTAATAGTGGCTCATCATGAACTTCTGTATCCAGTATAGGCTGCAATTCGCAATCAACAATATGAATATTTACTTCAATCTTATTGACGATGCTATCATCGTTAACCATTTGACTTTTTTCATCTCTGTGTTTAAGTGTTTTGTTGAAACTATCAAGTATTCGGCTACACTTTTCAAGTTCATTAATCATATATTGAAGTTTTTCATCGATGGTCATTATTTTAGGCTCAGACGATTGAAATTAATTAGATGATAAATTTGGAATGTGGTATTGAGTATACCGATGACGAAATAGACGTCGCAAAATATCCCAATCCAAACATAATTTATACTCTCTACTCCAAATATAAACTTCTCCACCTAACTTTTATTGGGCATAACGATATTTTTCTGTGCTGATGTTAGATCAAAATATCTAAAAAAATCTTCGAGATGATTCTCCCAATCTTCATAATTTTGTTGATCATCAAAACCGAAAAAATTGGATATAGTAGCATACATATCACGCTCAACTCGTGATATTTTAGCATTGGTGTTAATGTAGTGATGATGTGATATTTTACTGCAAGCGTACAGTGTCAGTTGTAACGCTATACAGATCGTCCCACAGAGATCTCAGGTGTTTTGCGATTCTTACTATTTTTTTAATTCTACTGGATTAACTAAGAGTTTCTAGGTTGAAATTTGGTTGTTCAAATTAGCCTAGGATCTAGAATCCACTAGTTTCCAACCATGTATTTACTTCTATTATCTTCTTCTTTTATATAAAAGTGATCTTTTAGTTTAATCTTTATTTAAAGTGCCCTAAGCATGAGCTATCAAGTGGTGTGCAAGTATAACTCATCAAATATACTACTTTTCATAAAAATAAACTAAATCATTAGATAAATCTATGATAAAGATGAAAACCAACAACTCCAAACCCTAACTAAGTATAGGCTATCAAGAAATTTAACTCAAGTATAACCTATCAAAGTATTAATCTACAAGTTCTTGTATTTTAATCTTTTCATAAAAAAATCATATCTTTATTTATTTTAATTAGGAAGAAAAATACTAGAGAGCAATTACATGGTGGATTCTAGTTTTATCTACATCCTAGAACTAAACTAATTACCTACTCATAATTCTAGTAAGCAAAATCCTATTTTTATTCATGAAAGCAAATAAATCTAATCTAGAAAGCAATAAAACTTAAACTAGAAAGCAATTAATTCTATCTAAAAAGCAAGTAAAGATCTAAAAACAATGGCTTACCTCTGGAGCATGATATTGTGGCCGTCACCCTTCAGTAAAACCCTAATTTTATTAAATTAAAAACGAGTATAAAATTTCAGGATTTTCTTTGAATACAAGGATACGGCCAATATATAAGCTTCTAAAAACCAAACCCAATTCTAGTACACTTGTAAAACTACAAGATTACAAAAAAACCATGGGAGAAATTTCAGATTGTGGGACCCACATTTGACCGCCAATTGGCTGAAAAACCGCTAAATAGCGGTTCAATAAAGCCAAAAAATCATGAAACTGTTTCTACATGAATGTCTTGTCTTGTAGGTTTAATTTTCTTAACTGTATTTGACTTTGAGTCTCTGAAGCATCGGAGTCTCGTAGTTTTTCTCACTTTGGAATCTTTTCGGACTTTGATTTTCTACTCCAACTTTGATTTCATGTCATCTCCTTGTATGAGTCGGATTACCTGAAAAAGACACTAAAAATACCCGAGTAGCATTTATTTATATACAAAAATAGATAAAGTATGAGAGAAAAAATACAATATATGATACTCATCACACCCCCCACACATATATTTTGCTAGTTCTCGAGCAAAATCTAAACCTAAAAAGAAAAAGAAAAATCCTAACTCACTTTCGCAGGAAACGCAATTGCACTTAGCACGTACAACAAGCCTTTAAACTCCTACGTCATTCTAGTGGACGAGTGTTGTCTCATGAGGGTTTGCAGTGAATATACCCAAAAAATTCATGAAGAAAATAGATTAAGGAATAAAGAAAAGAAAAATAAGGATAACCAAAAATTAAGAAAAATAAAAATTTTATACAAAAGAAAGAAAAATCTTTATTTCTATGATATTTCCATCAATTAATCTCACTAATATACAAACTCAAGAACATATTTAGATTATCAATTTTCAAATTGAGTGTCATATCAGATACACTTATCATTTTAATCAAAAATTTAAATTCTATTTTTCAATACCTACTAATAGATAATCTATTGGCTCCTATACATCTACGTGCACGTGTGATAGTCTACTTCGGTTTTGGATTCCAACTCTAACTCATGATTCATCTCCTCTCTCATAATAATTTTTTTTCTTTTTTTAAGAGATTATTTCACATTTCATGTGAATATTCACGCTTGCTTAGGCGCAATGTACCCGATTACTTAGTTCATACTCTTTTCTTTTTCTTTTTCTTTTTTTTAGAATATTTCACTTTTCATGTGAATATTCACGCTTACTTAAGCGCAAAGTACCCGATTACTTTGATCATACTCTTTTTTCACTCTTAAAACTATTGCCTTAACACAAGGTGCACCCTATTATTTTATCACTCTCTCGAGGCTATTGCCTTAATACCAGGCTCACCCCATTATTTTATTCTCACTTTTTTTTTGTTTAGAGAGAGAAGACTTACTAATTATTATCATCTTTGTCCTTAACCTAATAAACTATTGTGAAGTGAAAAATAGATGTATACTTGCCTCAAAACTACTATTAGCGATATTTATTTTTCGAATTTTAATCGTTTTTCATAAAATTCAAAGTGTATCATCCAATCTACTCTCCAATCCAATTTCAAAACTAAATTTGTTCCTTTATCTGTAATTAGATTGATCTATTGATAAAAATACATAAATTTGTTGTAAAAAAAATTTATTTATTTATTTCAGTTTTTTTAGATTTTTTTTTCAGTTAGTTACCCTAAAACTACCCAAAGTGTAAAATAAAGAAACCCAAAAATCTTTAAAAAAATCCTACAAATAAAAATAAAATCCTAAAAATCCTAAAAAAATAAAAATAAAAATAAAAATTCTAAAAAATCCTACAAATAAAAATAAAATCCTAATAAAATAAAAATCTCCTTAAAACTACTCCATCACACCTAAACTTGTGTATGCCCTCGTACACAAACTAAGGGTGGTAAAATAAATAAGAAAATTATTATACAAATAATGAGAGTCGTAAAAGTTACGATCTCAATATCATCACCCTATTAACGCATGGAAAGTGGTTACGACCTCTCGATCGCTTCCCACTTTCATAGTGTGTGCGTTTTAAACGTGAAGTGGGTGTATTATTATATCTCATCATCCGCCTACAAGTCACGAAATTACCTATCTGCTTTTTATGCCGTCCTCGCTTTTTCTTTGTCCACATGCAAGCATTCATAATTTGGTTAAAGAATTCTTTATTATAAACCTGCCAATCATCGTTAGTAACAAGCATACATGTAGAAATATCACGAGGTGAGAAGAGTGCTATATGATCAAGTGAACGTGGTGGTACCTCTTTTAACTCACGAAGTAATGCGAGCTCCTCTGCAAACAAATCCTCAAAAGTTTGCTCATAAATTAATGGTACACTTGTATAAATATCATCATACATAGAATCTGTATGTGCCAATTCATCTAATAATATGAGCTCATCTTTGAACAATTTCTCAAATGAGGGTTCATTATCAGTGCAAGAGGTCGAATGAGAGTGCAAATTATGAATCATGTTGACCTCAATGAGGGAGCTCATTGCGTGCTCATCCATATTAAATATGTTCAATGCCACAGTCATATTCCCAAACGATAACTTTATGAGGCTACTCCTACAATCAATTAATACATTTGATGTTGTAAGGAATGGTCTATCCAAGATAACGGAAATTTGAGTGGATTGGAGATCGGCTCAGTTTCTAAGACAATGAAGTCTACAGGAAAGATAAACTCGTCGACCTTAATGAGCACATCTTCAACCATACTAAGTGGTCTCTTGATCGAACGATCAGCTAGCAGTAATGTGACCTTGGAAGGTTGAAGTTTTCCTAACCCAAGTTGCTGATAAGTAGTGTAAGGAAGCAAGTTGACACTTTCCCCTAAATCAAGCAATGCCCTATCAAATGCAGTGTTCCCAATGGTGCACGAGATTGTAGGGGAACCTGCATCTTTGAACTTGATAGGCAAGGAGTTAGAGAGGATATGTGATATATTTGCAGCAAGAAAAACTTTCTCATGAACGTTTCTTACTCGTTTCTTAGTACACAAATCCTTGAGGAACTTAATATAAGTAGGAACCTGTTGTATAATGTCAACGAGTGGAACATTAACCTTCACCTGCTGAAATATTTTAAGAATCTTTTCTACTTGCGGTGAAGGCTTCCTTAAGCCGATTTGGATATGGTGCTTTCGGCTCAGGAATAGGTTCTTCCAAATGAGTACGTGACGATGATGGTGGTGATGGAAATGGTTGTGAAGAAAGGGGTGGAAGAGATGATGTAGCCTGCAAAATAGTAGGAGTGGGATCAGTGGGCATGGCTACATTATTGTCCACTTACTTGACAGATCTAAGCGTGTGAATGGCATTGCATTGGTGGACATGCGACTGATTGGAGTTTGACGAACTGGCATTAAGGTTCATTATGGGTTGACTTGGAAAGATACCCTGGCCATGTTCACTCATCTGACTCGCTAATTGTCCAACCTGTTGCTCTATATTCTTTATAGATTGAGAGTTCACGAGTAGTTGCTGACCTGTACTCTGAATAAAGTCATTTGACACTTTCATAAGATTTTGCATGTACGTGTCAAGGTTGGACTGAGACTTGAGAAGATTTTCAACATTTTTCTCAAGTGACTGAAGTATCTTTTCTTGATCATTATTAGACCCCTGTTGTAGATGTGAGTGGTTTTGTGCAGGTGGTCTATTCTGGTTGTTCCCATAATTTGATGCATTTGGGTGTTGATAAGTAACCACATTTGGTCTTGGAACTGACCATTGGCTGGAGACTGTATGTTAGAGTTAGGGGCCCCCTGATATTGCCCTTGACCCCATGATAGATTTGGATGATTTCTCCAGCCAGGATTGTATGTAGGAGCATAAGAATTGTTCATGGGTTGTTGATATAAGGCATTAGCCTATTCAAGTATGAGACCCATGAGATTCGTTAATAATTGACACTCCTCCATAACATGATTCGGAGTTCCGCAATTAAAACATGTGGGAACTTGAATTTAATTTGCCTGACCCACCTGTGGAGCATGAGTGGTCTCCAATACCTCAATTCTCCTCATAAGCGCTGCAATCTTAGCTTCGGCTGTTATAGAGCTATCGACGCTATGGATTCCACCCTTATGTGCAGTTGATGCACTGGACTTCTCAGCGGAACTCTCCCACTGCATAATCTTCCACGATAGGTCCTCAAGAAAGTCCCATGCTTCATCCTCGTTTTTCCTCATAAACTCCCCCTGACACATGGACTCAAGAAGAGTTTTGGATGTGTAATCGAGTCCTTCGTACATGATTTGACACAACTGCGACTTTTCTATTGCATGGTGGGGGCATTGAGCTAATAAGTCCTTGAACCGTTCCAAGTATTTCTAGAAGGGTTCTCCCGGCACTTGACGGAATTGATTGATTTGATTTCAAATCCTTGCCATCTTATGTGTGGGATAGTACTTCTTAAGAAACACCGTAACGAATTCATCCCAAGTAGTGATTGAATCAGGAGGCATACTGTACAATCACTTCTTGGTATTATCCTTGAGTGCAAACGGGATGAAGCCAAGCTTAATTGCATCCTATGATAAGTGTTGCAGTTTTATCATCACGCATACTTTCTGAAATTCACTGATAAAGTGATATGCGTCCTCTAAATCAGAACCAGTGAATTTAGGAAGCATACTGATGTACTGCGGCTTCAATTCATAGTGATTACCCACTGCGTGTGGAAGTTTTATGCATGATGGAAGTGATGTGCGCAACGGGTAATATCGATCCTGAAGGATTGAGATCGGCTGGTCCATCTTGGCTCTCATGAACAAATCTGATCTCACAAGTCGACCAAATTGATCACGGATCAAATATGGCATGAACCAGTGACCGTGAGTATATGCATGAATTTCCAAAACTAATGCAAGAAGTGGGGTGTGGTGGAGAAATAAAACGGTGGAATAAATATGATCAAATAAAAATGTGATTCCTACAGTGCCTAATATTTTTTTTTGAATTTTTTTTATAAAACCAGAGAACCAAAATACATAACTGAAGAAAATTAGAGACTCGAATTTACCTCTTTGGCCGCTAAATAGCGGTTTTGGCCGCTGAATAGCGGCCAAACCAGAGATTCTAACACTCTGGTTTCTACTACGCAGATCTGAAGCTTCTTCGATCTTTTTTGTCTTCCTATATCTACACTTTATATTCCCTGCACACTCAACACACACTGTTAGCCCGTAAAACATCAGAAAAAGCAAGAAAAACACCGTCGATCTCCGGCAACGGCGCCAAAAACTTGATGTGATATTTTACTGCAAGCGTACAGTGTCAGTTGTAGCGCTATACCAGTCGTCCCACAGAGATCTCAGGTGTTTTGCGATTCTTACTATTTTTTTAATTCTACTGGATTAACTAAGAGTTTCTAGCTTGAAGTTTGGTTGTTCTAATTAGCCTAGGATCTAGAATCCACTAGTTTCCAACCATGTATTTACTTCTATTATCTTCTTCTTTCATAAAAAGGTGATCTTTTAATTTAATCTTTATTTAAAGTATCCTAAGCATGAACTATCAAGTGGTGTGCAAGTATAACTCATCAAAAATACTGCTTTTCATAAAAATAAACTAAATCATTAGATAAATCTATGATAAAGATGAAAACCAACAACTCCAAACCCTAACTAAGTATAGGCTATCAAGAAATTTAACTCAAATATAACCTATCAAATTATTAATTTACAAGTTCTTGTATTTTAATCTTTTCATGGAAAAATCATATCTTTATTTATTTTAATTAGGAAGAAAAATACTAGAGAGCAATTATATGGTGGATTCTAGTTTCATCTACATCTTAGAGCTAAACTAATTAGCTACTCATAATTCTAGTAAGCAAAATCCTATTTTTATTTATGAAAGCAAATAAATCTAATCTAGAAAGCAATCAAACCTAAACTAGAAAGCAATTAACTCTATCTAAAAGCAAGTAAAGATCTAAAAACAATGGCTTACCTCTGGAGCACGGTATTGTGACCGTCACCCTTCAGTAAAACCCTAATTTTATTAAATTAAAAACGAGTACAAAACTTCAGGATTTTCTTTGAATACAAGGATACGGCCAATATATAGGCTTCGGAAAACCAAACTCAATTCTAGTACAATTGTAAAACTACAAGATTACAACGAAGCAACGGGAGAAATTTCAGGTTGTGGGACCCACATTTGGCTGCCAATTGGGGGGAAAACCACTAAATAGCGTCTCAATAAAGCCAAAAAATCATGAAACTTTTCTACGTGAATGTCTTGTTTTGTAGGTTTAATTTTCTTGACTGTATTTGACTTTGAGTCTCTGAAACATCGGAGTCTCGTAGTTTTGCTCACTTTGAAAACTTTTCGGACTTTGATTTCCTACTCCAACTTTGATTTCATGCCATCTTCATCTATGAATCGGATTACCTGAAAAAGACACTAAAAATACCCGAGTAGTATTTATTTATATACAAAAATAGATAAAGTATGAAAGGAAAAATATAATATATGATACTCATCAAGTGACCATGGAATATGAACTCCATATATACCCAAGGAACACGATGGCTCAAAACCGACTTGAATTAGAGTTGAAACGGGCTCCGAATCACCACTTTTCTCTTCACTGTTGCACTGGTCTGCTGTTCTGCTGCTACTGGCTATTGTCACTATAGTTCTACAGCCGTTACTACTGTTCTTGCTTATTGTTGCTGCTATTGGTTGATGTTGATATTGTTGTTGCTGGTTTGGATGAAGGGGAAGAAGAGGTGCGGGGAAATTAGAGGGAGGGAGAGAAGAATTTGTATTTTTTTCTCTCTCTCTCTCAAATCTGAATTTTTTTTTTTAGATCTGAAAATTCAGTTTTTTTTTAATGTGAACAGATCCCTCTCTTTTTCTCTCTTTTCTTTTTTCTCTCCTCTTTTGTTTTACTTTTTTTTTTCTCTCCTCTTTTTTTCTCTCCTCTTTTTTTTTCTCTTTTTCTCTTTTTTTTTTCCTTCAAATCTAAACTGTTCTTTTTTTTTTTTTCAAATCTGAACTCTCTCTCTCTTTTTTTTAGCATCAGTTTTTTTTTTTTGCTGATCTGTACTTTTTTTAAAATAAAAAAAATGAAATAAAATAAAAAGGAGGATGGAGATGTGGAAGAAAAAGATGATAATGGAGAATAAAATCTAGGCTCTGATACCAAATTTGACGCAGGACGGAAGCGAAATTAGGGTTAAGGTTTTGAAAATTAGGATTTTTTTTGGCTGAATTTGAGAAAATAGATAAATTGGAGAAAAACTTACGGAGTTTGAGAATCCATCCAGGTGAATCCACGCCCACTCTCCATGAATTCATGAGGAAAGATTTGCTCAAGCAAAATACAGGCAAGAAATTTCTCAAGAAAATTTTAAATATTATTCATCTTTTTTTTAATTCTCCATACAAACCCATATATATAGGGAAATCCTAACAAACCAAATCAATTTGACGCAGAACGGAGGGGAAATTAGAGTTAGGATTGTTTAGAGGAATTGGGGAAGAAAATATAGATTGGGAAAGAACTTACGGGGTTTGGAAATCAACCCAGGTAAATCCACGCCCACTCTCCACGAATTTACGAGAAAAGATTTGCTCAAGCGAAATCCACGTCAGAAATTTCTAAAGAAATTTTCAAATATTATTCATCTCTTTTTTTTAATACTTCATACAAAACCCATATATATAGGAAAAGACTAACAAACCAAATCATAATAGAATTTAAAATTCTAATAAAATCAGAATTTTAATAAAATCAAAATCCTAATAAGATCCAAATCTAATCAAATCTAATCTATTTCCAAATCAAATCCTGATCTCCATCAATTCTCCCCGGCTTCAAAGCATTCATCCCCGATGAATGCGGAGATAATGAATGATAAACACATCCGGATTGAACTGATTGTCATCCACGAAGTATCCCAATTGGGCCATGGTGATGGTCGAGAAACCATATCTACTACATCACATCTTAACCAAGGTGGTGGAGGTAGAACTGGTTTTTTTCATGAATCAGTTTCAGATGATTGTAAATCCCACAAATTATTCTGGCCATAAACAGTATAAGCAAATCTCTTCGAAACTTCATATTAAACTGTATGTTGAGTTGGTAATTTCTTCATAATTTTTGTAATGAATCTCGGAAGACGAACTGAAGTTTTTACCTCATCATCAACAATAATTTCTTTTCTGTCTGAAGTCTCACTTTGGATTGAAAGTTCATGTACTCCCTGTACATGTGCAACTGATATGCAAATACTATCAGTAAACACAAATTGTCGATAAAGTTTCTTACGAGATTTTAGCAGAAAGTTTTCTAAAAAAACTGTCGGTTTTATGGACATGTGATATAGGAGAGGAGGAGATATTTCAGTATAGGCTGCAATTCACAATCAACAATATGAATATTTGCTTCAATCTTATTGGCGATGGTATCATCGTTAACCATTTGACTTCTTCCATCCCTGTGTTTAAGTATTTTGTTAAAATTATCAAGTATTCGACTACACTTTTTAAGTTCATCAATCATATATTGAAGTTTTTCATCAGTGGTCATTGTTTTAGGTTCAGACGATTGAAACCGATGAGATGATAAATTTGGAATGTGGTATTGAGTATACCGATGACGAAATAAACGTTGCAAGATATTCCAATCCAAGCATAATTCATACTCTCTACTCCAAATATAAGCTTCTCCACCCAACTTTTGTTTGGCGTAACGACATTTCTGTGCTGATATTAGAATCAAAATATCTAAAGAAATTTTCGAGATGATTCTCCCAATCTTCATAATTTTGTCGGTCGTCAAAATCGAAAAAAATGGGTATAGTAGCATACATATCACGCTCAACTCGTGATATTTTAGCATTGATGCTAATGTAGTGACCATAAAATATGAACTCCATATATAATCAATTCAAAATTTTAGTTCAAAAGGTTTAGAAAATATCCAAGAATCGCGGAGGCTTGAAAACAGTTTGAATCGGAGTTGAAATGGGCTCCGAATTAAAAGAAAATTCTTAACGGGTCTGCTGTTCTGCTTCTATTGGCTGCTACCACTGCTATTCTGTAGTAGTTGCTGTTGTTCTTACTTATTGCTGCTGCTATTGGTTGCTGCTGATATTGTTGTTGCTGGTTTGGATGAAGGGGAAGAAGAGGTGCAGGGCAAGTAGAGGGAGGGAGAGAAGAATTTGTATTTTTCTCTCTCTCTCTCTCAAATCTAATTTTTTTTTAGATCTGAAAGTTCAGTTTTTTTTTTATGTGAACATATCTCTCTCTTTTTCTCTCTTTTCTTTTTTCTCTCCTCTTTTTTTTTTCTTTTTCTTTCTCTCTTCTCTTTTTTTTCTCTTTTTTTCTCTCTTCTCTTTTTTTTCTCTCTTTTCTCTCTTTTTTTCCCTTCATTTTTTTTCAAATCTGAACTTTATCTTTTTTTTTTCAGATCAGTTTTGAAATTTTTTTTTTTCGCTCTGATACCAAATTTGATGTAGAACTGAGGGGAAATTAGGGTTAGGATTATTTAGAGGAATTGGAGAAGAAAAGATAGATTGTAGAAGAACTTACGGGGTTTAGGAATCCACCCAGGCGAATTCACGCCCACTCTCCACGAATCTACGAGGAAAGATTTGCTCAAGCGAAATCCACGCCAGAAATTTCTCAAGAAATTTTCAAATATTATTCATCTCTTTTTTTTAATACTTCATACAAAATCCATATATATAGGAAAAGGCTAACAAACCAAATTATAATAAAATTCAAAATCCTAATAAAATCAGAATTCTAATAAAATCAAAATCCTAATAAGATTCAAATCTAATCAAATCTAATCTATTTCCAAATCAAATCCTGATCTTCATCACTAACCTATATACTACTTATACAAACATCAGAGTTACTAAATACATTATATATTGCTGCATTATTTATTATTGTATTTAATAAATTTTTATACCTAAAGAAAAAATTATCCTAGTTATAAACTCCAGTTAGTGTGACAAATAGAATTATTTACTCCAACTTAAACCTGACTTTCTTTTATCTTTCCGTACGTCAAAAAGCAAAGTCAATAACTGATAAACATGTCGTATATTTAATACTAAATAATGATGTTGATCATGATACTTGAGATGATAATATATGTTTTTTTGCTAAATTAGTACTTACAGGCTTGCTAACTTCAAAAAGAAAAATATCCACGAGGAAGAGATAACAAAAAAATAATATAGAATTTCTATAAAGTAGAGGACATGAAGCTGCACTCTTCAATACCTTTCGATAATTAGGTAGCTGGCCCTACTTTTTATTTATAAAGATTCTCCAAAGAAATTTGATACATACATACATATGTTGGTGCACGCATATACTGGAGTATGTTATGCGCGTGTTTGATTGCTCAAGTATCCAAGCTCATTTTGTTTATTGATGTATTAGAACTGAATGATTATTTCAAACGTTATCAAGTTCAAAGCGGATATACAAAAAAAGCCATTGTAGTTTCTGTCTCTGTTATTAGCTATATATACTATTGTACGCGAGTTTGTTTTCCTCAATCATTTTGGTCCTTTTGTAGACATCAGTTAAACTTATATGCCCATGCTTCAAAATTGTTAAAAATGTTTGGCCATGACTTAGATATGCTAAATTTATGTTTCGTATATTCCATATTCCGTCTCTAGCTACTTGATCTTTCTTATTCGAATCTCTCTGTGACAAACCCCAAGGAGCATCATGTTAACATTCCATGTTAAGTAATTTAAGAATGCATCATACACATTGCATTATGCGAATAATTCACATAGATCTTAGAAGTATATATTTTCCTAGTATATGTATCTTTAGTTGCTTCCCGTTTGTTCTTCAGGCCAATTACGTAGCTAATCAACATTTGGGCATAAGTCTTACATGCTTGAACCGTATCTAAACCTGAATAACTCCTGCATTTTAGCAAGCCATAATATAAATATTATGTCCGATCTAATCCAATTGTACATCCTACATATTGCATTGAGCGAATAATGCAGTAAATATCCTAAAACTATTTTCCTAATATCCCCACATTATTTCTAGTTTGTTCTTCAGGCCAAACATAATTAATAGAGTTTACAAATTGGATGACTCATGCCATAAAGTTTGCCGTACGTCTAATCTAACCCTCATGATGACGCTAAATTAACAATGAGGTGCTTGAATCATATGATCGATGGTCGATGACTCTACACCATTATATATCCATAGGTGGGGGCACATGATATTTCAATACAAAAGAGAAGTTGGAAGGAAGTGTGAAACTAAAGATATAACTATTGAATGTATATAACAAGATTCCGCCACCTTTCTCACCACTCCACTCTCTCAATCTTTTTGAACTTAACATGATAGTTGCAACTTGCAACCAACATGAAGTTAGGTTTAATTACGTCTAGATATCTACATTGTTTAATCAAGGTTAAAACTAATTATATATGCATGAAGATGTCATATAGATGCTTGGAGTTTGAAACTTGATCAGCTTTACCAACTAGGCCAAAGATGTCATATGTGGAGAATACTTGGACAGAGTTGTAGTAGTAGGAAGAAAAAAAAGTCTTAGCAAGGTTAAGATGAAACAGTTATACTCTACAAATTAATTTGTAGAGTACGAGCATGAAAGGCACAAACTAAGGAAATAGCTAGCTAGTGAAGGTAATAATTGTGCAGCTAAATTATGCTCTCGGAAACAAAAAAAAAAAAAAAAAACTATAAGCAATGCTATTGTTGTACCAGTTTATCAAGGTTGTTTTGTGATATTCACAGGTAAATGAGGCAGAGTTTAAACAGTTATAGGTTACAATATTTCTTATCTCGTGTGAAACTATGATGCATTTCTATTTATTTAATTTGTTAGAAATGTTTTGTTTCATACTGGAACCGAAATAAATGAAAAGTTATTATTTGCAACTGCTAGCTGAATAGTTTTGTTTCACTTTTATGGAGGGTCTGAGGAAGCAGAAATCTCATATTTGTGCATGCACACGTGCAAGTGAGAAGTCGCAAAGGCATATGTATACCCACGATTTTACGTGCATTGTGCACTTAGCATGGATTGATTATAACATATATTCTTTCTTGAAAATATGGATTTGAATTTAGTCAAGCTTCTAAAGAGATAAGCACATCATAGAGTCAAATGTTTCCGAAAAAAGAAGGAATTATTCTCGGTTTATAGAATATGAAACAATATGAACTTGCTTGAAAAGGGAAACAAGCTTTTAATTATCTCTTTATCTTGAAGAATAAAGGAGAAAATCCAAGTTCCTCAATTTAGACATATTTACTTAAGATGATAGAGGAAGAGCTAGGTATGAGATTTGTTCTCAAGCACTCTCTCTCTCTCTCTCTCTCTCTCTCTCTCTCTCTCTCTCTCCAATGTAGCTGGCTGTAATAACCCTTAACCATAAATAAATAAATAAATAAAATGACTATCCGTCTCCTTTTTCAAACATTTACATCTTCTCAAGCCTCTAATCCTTTCACCTTCTTTAAACTCCCAACTCTTCGCATTCAACCTTTAAACTCTCAATTTAACTTTCTTTTTAATTTTAAAATTAAACTCCCTAAATTAAATAAAAATCCTTCATATTTTAAAACATCCCAATTTGAAAATCCATAAAAATCCACATTTATTAACCCATTACAAATATAGCCTTTCCTCTAAAATTCTCTCTCTTACCCAGCCGGAGGAGCCAATGAAGTTGCCTCTATTGGAGCCGTCATTGCGTCGGAGATGAACACCTACCTCCTCATCTTTTCCATTTTGGATTCTCACTCTTTTGTAAAAAAGTTAGTAATAAACTCTCTTTTTCTTAATGGGTTAAACTATTATATTGAATTTTAAGACTAGTTTACCCATTAATCAATGACAATAATGACATTAATGTGCACCATCTTATAAACCCAATAAGAAGGATTTAGACCCCTTTCTTAATTCCTGACCTGTTAATACTAATTAACTTTAAATTCAATTTTGAGTGCGTTATAAATATTAGAAAAATCTCTAAAAATCATCTAAATTCATATTAATCAATTTTTAATATTCTTAGAATATTTTATATGTATAGATTGTTTTGTTTTGATTGATAATTGATCAATATCGGGAATGGAATTGAAGTTAGTTTATTTTTGGACTCACTAAACATGCTATTATATATAATTGTTGTTCAATGTAATTGTTAACTTTGTATAAAATTTTTGAGAATTCATCAATTATTTATGACTATTTTTGTTACCAAAATCTATCATTTCTGTTATTAAATATGTTAAATCACATAGTATAGTTAGATTTTAGAATAATTGAAATATACAATATTTGATAAATTATATAAAAACTATAATCGTGGAAAAATATTGTTTGGAATATCATTTTTTGTTGGTATCTAGGCATGTTATCTTGTATACTAGTTCTCTAATTAAAGAACGTGCGTTGCACGGAAAACCTCATGGCATCCTTATATTTATCTGGCTAATATCTCTATGATATCTCAAATTAGTAAATTTTTGATATATCCAATTGTGATTTATTTAATAAGGTATAAATCGAACATCTTTGAACTATGTTGTTAGCTAATAAAACCAAATTGGAGTTTGCACCTGATATTATTTACATATAACCTATGAGAAGTAGAATTGACCTGACATGACTATACTTAAATAATACCATATTGGGGGAAAAACTGGATGATAAAAAATACTATGTTTTGGCTATAACATATTAAGTTTGTTGGGGATCGAATCCTCTATCGAGATCATAGAGACGATGAAAGCAATGCATTAACAAGAAGAATGCAATAATTAATGTGGTTCGGCTGACAAAATTTAACCTACGTTTACGGAAACAATAAAAAAGATTTATTATGAGAAAAAAGTTATAAAAAGAGATTCAATCATCTCTCTACTTTACTTATCTCTCATAATAATGAAAATCATCTTCCTCATCCATTATTCTCTTCTTTCATATCACATACAATATATATATAAATATATATATATAGAGAAAAATGGAAATGAGCTGACAGCTCACGCAAGTTATCTGAGTTGCAGTTCATTTCCATTATCTCCAATAATGTTTTTTAAAAAATTTCTTTTGGATTATGATCTTGACCCCCTAGGGTTCACTCATACCCAATTTCTTGGGTTTTAGTTTTGATTTGGACCTCCATCAAATTAAAACAAAATTAACGGTTTTCAATGAATAAAACATTTTGTATGCACTTGATAAAAGAGTAAATGAACTCTAAAACTTATGAAATTTAATTCGAAAGAAGTTAAAAAGATAGAAATTGTAATTGTAAAAAAAATTGAAGAAAAATCATTGGATCATTAAAATTTTGCTGCTAACTCACATAACTTTTCCTGAGCTGGCGGCTCACCTACAGTAATCCCATATACATATATATATATATATATATATATATATATATATATATATATATATATATATATATATATATATATATATATATATATATATATATATATATATATATATATATGGATAACTGTAGGTGAGCCACCAACTCAGGAAAAGTTACGTGAACTAGCAACAAAACTACAATGTTCCAATAATTTTTCTTTAATTTTTTTAACAATTACTATCTCTACCTCCTTAACTTCTTTTGGATTAAATTTTAGAAATTTTGGAGTTCATTTACTTTTTCATCAAATGCATACAAAATGTTTTATTCATTGAAAACCGTTAATTTTGAATTAACTTGACGAAGGACCAAATCAAAACTAAAACCCAAGAAATTGGGTATGAGTGAACCCTAGAGGATCAAGATCATATTCGAAAAGAAATTTTTAAAAAAGATTATTAAAGATAGTGGAAATAAACTGCAGCTCAGATAACTTGTATGAGCTGTCAGCTCATTCCTATTTTTCTCATATATATATATATATATATATATATATATATATATATATATATATATATATATATATATATATTGTTTCTATCCTAATTCTATTAAAATAACACTAAAATAATTTAATTAGTGCTTTAATCCAATTAGGATACCATCAACTAACCTAAATCCAACTGGATTGAAACTCTTTGTGATTCTCGATCACATCTGAATACTCAATGGATGTGAGACACAAATCCAACAATCTCCATTTTGGTTTGTATTTGATGAACTATGCATCTTGCAGACTTCGTTGTTCTCGCCATCTACTTTGCAAACATCCACTACAGATCACCATGCTCCATTTACCCAGAACAACATGTATAATCATCATTGTCTTCATATTTGAGCACTTATAATCACTAAACCATTCTCTCTTTCGAACACTCATGATCACTAAATCTTACTCTATCTCGATCAAAACACCTAGACCACCTAAGTGATCGATACACCGTACTCCATTTTAATCCAAAAACTATGACCAATTCTAGAGACAGACGATTATATATTATTATGTAGTTTATTATGTCACGAAATAACTGTATCCAACACGATGAAGTACCACATCATACTTCATCATCGTACAATTAACCAACTATCGACCATCGATCATCTCAATCAATATTGACTCCTTGATCATCGATCACTACTGGTCTGCACAAAATCTACTTCAAACAGTAGATTTTGCCCAATCTGCATGCAGCACTACATCTAAATTGCTGAAAACAGAGGATTCGACTTCTGGATCACCTTAATAAGACATTAATAGCTCGATCCATGCTCATATCGACCACAGCCGTTGATCTGCGCCTCAAAATCTATCTCGGCTCTCAGCTGCTCTTTTTGGTGCACATTGCTGGAGCCTGTGGTCATGCACGTCACTGGTTGTACCCGATTTTTTTTTCTCTTCTTCTTCTTGTATTTATTTTTGATGCCTCCGCCAACCTTCTTGCTGACTCGATATCATATCTGACATCTCGCGACCTTGATTTCGGATCCATAACTCTGACTCTGATACCACTTACTGGGGATCGAATCCCCATCAAGATCATATAGACGAAGAAAGCAATACAATCACAAGAAGAATACAAAAATTAATGTGGTTCGGCCGACCAAATTCGACATACGTCCATGGAAATAATAAAAGTGATTTATTATGAGAAAAAAAGTTATAAGAAGAAATCCAATAATCTCTCTACCTCTCTCATCTCTCATAATAATGAAAGTCATCTCTCTCATCCATTTTTCTCATTTCTCATATCACATACAAGAGATATATATAGTGTTCATATTCTAATCTTATTAGAATAGCATTTTAATAATCTAATTGGTATTCTAATCCAATTAGAATATCACCAGCTGATTTAAGTCAAACTGAACTGAAACTTTTTGTGATCCTCGATCACATCTGAATATTCAAAGGATGCGAGATACGAATCCAAAAAAGTTGTACAACTGAAATTTTCGCATACCATGGGTGTGTAGTGATTTGCTTGATCACACCTAATTATTCTTATTTGCTTGATAACAAGTTCGACTTAACACCGGATAATCTATGTAACAATTTCCTAGATCTATACAGGAAACAATTGAAATAGTGGTATCCTATCAGTTTATTTTTTCAAAAAATGACATTTTAAATAAGCACACTCTTGTTATAATATTGACTATAACGGAAGACATTAAATTTAATCTATATTAGTTGATATCATTACATGTTAATTTAATATTTTCTAAGACTTCTGTTATTATTATATTTAGATATAACCATTATATTACATATTCATTTTGCGTATATTATTTTGGTTGCAATCTGATTATCCAGGTGGACAAACAGAAGTTGATGCAGAATCTGATGTATTTTAAGGAGTAGGATGAAGCCAATAGAGAATTAAAGTTATCATATTTCCTCTTATTTAGTTTTAATGTATTCTGTTATTTTTTCCAAATGTATCCAAACTTCCTTCTAATCAATGACAAGTCAAACTTTTTTTAAATTTTTCTATCATTATTATTGTATTGTCAGTATCTACTATACGTGCTCGTATATTGTATATTGGGAGTAGCACGTGACACTAGCTTTGTAAACAATACTACTCTCACAGCATCCTCACCATGCATTCCAGAGACTTGTTAGCCTTTCAGAGAAGCTGCCTCATGATCTCAGTCTAATCTTGTCTGCTAATTCCCCTTAATGCTAATTAGATGGAAGGAGGTTCTTGCCAATTAACAATTAGTTTTGTTGGTTAGGCGAGAGGAAAAAGAGTATCTCCCCGAAACTAAGGCCCCACCCCTGCCATTGATCATCCCTCTTAAGGGTACCCTTAGCATGTATGAACTTCCATGTGCTCTCATCAATAAACTAGTGGGGCTTGAAGTTAGAGCACTAAACTAAACCAAACCAACGAGTGAACTAGCCAGCACTAGCTAGCCTCCTTCCAATACACTTCATTTTAAAAAGATAGGAAAAGGTCGAATATCACTGGAGAATCTATATATGTGCTAGTTTTGACTCATATATATATATATATATATATATATATATATATATATATATATATATATAATGAAGTTGGAGATAATGACTTGTTTTTTATTGAATAAAAATGAGGTATATATATACGTACAAGATGAGATTGGGTTGTTGACCAAGATCTCAATTAACAGCCAATCAAATATTCTAGATTTAGCTAATTAATTAATAAATTAATTCATCTAATATGCCCCCTCAAGATGGAGCTCGGTTGGAGAGTCCAATCATGATCTTCAAAAATTGAAAGCGAGTGCGTGGAAGAAGCTTGGTCAAGACAACAGCTAGTTGATCTTCGGAGGACACATGTGTGACACGTAAAGCTCCACTTTGTACTTGATCACGAATAAAATGATAATCAATTGCAACATGTTTCATTCGTGAATGGAAGACGGGATTGGAACAAAGATGAGTTGCTCTAACATTGTCACAATAGATAACCAGAGCAACAGGAATATGAATGCCAAGTTCAGTTAGAAAAGAACAAATCCAACGTAACTCAGCAGTTGTAGACGCGACAGCACGATATTCAACTTCAGTGGAGGAGCACGCAACCGTGCATTGTTTCTTGGAGGACTAGGATATCAGATTGCGACAAAGGTAAACAATATAAGCACTGGTGGAAGTGTAGTCATCCTTATTACTGGCCCAGTCAGTATCGGAGAAGGCATGAAGAGATATAGATGTTTGACGGTGTAAGGCAAGACCGTGATCAGCTGTACCAGAAAGATAGCGAAGCAACCGCTTGACAGCATTCCAATGATCAGTAGTAGGTCGATGCATGAATTGAGACAACTTATTAATGACATATGCAATATCAAGGCGAGTGAGGCACAAGTATTGGAGACTTCCAACAACTTATCTGTATTCAGAAGGATCTGTTAAAGGAGTGTCGGAAAGAACTGTAAGTGTTGACTCGGTGGCAAGTGGAGATTTGGCCCCTATCATATTTGTACGAGCGAGAAGATCTGTGATATATTTCCGCTAAGAGAGAAATAAACCAGTAGAAGTAGTGGCAACTTCAACACCAAGAAAGTAAGTAAAATCACTAAGATCTTTGATGGAAAATTTTTTGCCAAGGAGATCAATAAACTGTTGAACAGTAGTGGCATTACATCCAGTAATGATTATGTCATCAACATACACAAGGAGATAGACTAGATTACCGTTGGTGTTGAGAACAAAGAGTGATGTGTCCGCATGAGAGTTCTTAAACCCAGAGGCTACCAGCAAATGTCTTAGCTCATGGTACCAGGCCCGTGGTGCTTGTTTGAGACCATATATAGCCTTGCGTAACTTGCAGACATGTGTGGGATTATCACGATCAAGAAAACCTGGTGGTTGCACCATGAAAACATCTTCAGAGAGATGGCCTTGTAGAAAAGCATTGTTGACATCAAGTTGACGAGGAGACCACCCTCGACTAACAGCAAGACTGAGAACTAAGCGAATAATGGTAGGTTTGACAACCGGACTGAATGTTTCATGATAATCAACACCGGGACGCTGATGGAACCCTTTAGCAACTAATCGGGCTTTGTACCTGTCAATGGAGCCATCAGGTAAACGTTTAATTCTAAAAATCCATTTACAACAAATAAGATTTTGCGTTGAATCGGAGGGGACAAGTTCCCATGTTCCATTCCGCACAAGAGCATCGTACTCCTCAGACATAGCCTGACGCCATTTAGGATCTTTGATGGCTTGGGTGAATGTGTGCGGCTCAAGTTGATGGGTCGAGGTGATGGTAGCGGTATGATTAAGTTTTTGAATGGGTCTATGGATGTTGTTATTAGCACGAGTGGTCATGGTATGGGTGTTGGTGGGTGGGTTTGGAGGAGGGGAGTCTGGGCGATCCGATGGCGGGGCTCGGTCTACCGAAGTTTGGCTGAGAGGAAGTGGGGTGTCGGTTATGAGACATGGAGTTTCGGAGGATGTGGGGTGGATGGAGGATGTGGAGTGGTCGACCGGAGATTGGCTGTGAGATGGATCTGAGCTCAGGGGTGAGGCTGTAGAGGATGTGTTGAGTTGCACAACCATAGTGGGAAGAAATGACGCGGATGGAAACCAATTTGGGAGTGTTTCTGGATTTGGACGACTAAGATGATTTTGAATGGATGGAAAAACAGATTCCATAAATTTGACATGACGGGATGTGTAGATTTTGGAAGTGGAAGGATCAAGGCAGAGATAGGCACTTTGGGTGAGGGAGTACCCAACAAACACACAAGGGATGGATCGAGACTCAAGTTTATGACTGGAATAGGGACGAAGCCATGGATAGCATAAACAACCAAAGTACGGAATTTGAGTAGTTTGGTGGAGAGCAGAAAAGGGATTCATAAGGAGAGAAGAGGGAAAGTGTGGGTGTGGGCATGCGATTAATGAGGTACACAGCGGTTGCAAAGGCATTGTTCCAATATGTGGGCGGAAGTGAGGCGTGAGTGAGTAAAGAAATACCAGTTTCAACAATATGTCGATTTCGGCGTTCGGAGAGACCATTGTGTTCAGGTGTATGTGGGGGAGATGTGAGATGAGAAATTCCATGAAGGGATAGAAAATGATCTAATGCTTGATATTCCCCACCGTTATCGGAGTAAAGAGTGACAATGAAGTGTTTGAATTGATTTTCTACTAGTGCTTTGAAACGAATAAAGACATCACAGACATGAGATTTCTTCTTTAATGGGTAATACCATACATAACATGTAAAGTGATCAACGAAAATAACATAATACTTAAAATCATCAACAGAATAAACAGGAGAGGTCCAGATATCTGAAAATATGATATGTAAGGGGTGAGATGAAATAATTGTAGATGTAGAAAAAGAAAGCTTATGACTTTTATTGCTTAAACACGCACGACAATGTGAGTTTTGTGACATAAAATAAGGTAAAAAAAATGTTGACATAATATACTGAAGAATAGGTGATGATGGATGACCTAATCGAAAGTACCACTCGGAGGAAGTGGTCTTGACACTGAAAAAGACAACGAGCGGAGAAGACAATGTTGGAGAGGAGGTTGGCCACTCATCGACGCCATCTTTAGTGTTTCCCGTTAAAAGGATTGCCCCCGTGCTTAGATCCTTTACATGAAAAACAGTGGGTAAGAATTCAATAGCAACATGATTAGTATTGCAAAATTGATAGATAGAAATAAGGTTCTTTTTCATGTTAGGCACACAAAGGATATTATGTAAATTAAAGGTGCGAGTAGAAGTGGGAAGGGTGGTAGAACCGGTATGGGTAATGTGAAGACCCGAGACATCGCCGATCATAACGTCATCTGATCCTTCAAAAGGAGTGTGAAGTGAAAGATTATTCAAATCCTTGGTGACATGGTGCGACGCCCCACTATCAAGTAGCCATGTGGGAGTGTCGGTGGTCTCAAGAGATGCAAAGTGTGCACGCGGTTGCCATAGAGAAGCAGGACGTGGAGCCTGTGGACATATTGCCAATGGAGTCGATGAGGATTGGATGTTGACAAGTCGATAAAGGGAACATCGTTTGACAGTGTGTCCTTGAATACCACATCCTTGGCAATACCCAAGATATGGACCTGGAGGAGGACGATCATTATGAGGAGCAGTGGAAGATGCAGAGATGTTTTCGGAAGCCATTATGGGAGAAAGGGAAAAGGCAGGTCAGAAACGTGGTAGCTCTGATACCATAATGAAATTGGAGATAATGACTTGTTTTTCATTGAATAAGAGTGAGATATATATATACGTACAAGATGAGATTGAATTGTTGTACAAGATGAGATTTAGTTGTTGACCAAGATCTCAATAACAACCAATCAAATATTCTAGATTTAGCTAATTAATTAATAAATTAATTTCTCTAATAATATATATATAATTTGTCCTTATCTTGCTTCAAATCCCTGTCAGTTATAACTTATCTGTTTACTGTGTACCTAAAGAATTTCCAATCAGAAATGGTCTCAATATTATACTCTAACATACAACTGATAAAGGGAGAAAGCAACTTAAGATCGAGTTGGTTTATGGGTTCAACATGCATGGAAATTCATATGCGGATATGGAGATATTAAGATGTATTTCACGTGGTAACTAATTTGGAGTTATCAAAGTGGTAACTGGAGTTATCAAAGTTTTCTGGGGTGCATATGGCCGACTCAATTACCTAAGTTCGTATTAGTTCAGGTGAAAGAAAGTTACCCAAGCTGAGCTCATGAATTTTTATGCTGAGCTCAAATGGCATGCGAAGGAGGCACATTTCGAGTTGGAGGCGACTACTGAGAAAAATCAAATATGCTGCATTCAATGTTCATGGCAACTAATCACAATATGTCAATATCAGCTTGCAATTAAAATGCATAATAATTTATTATAAATATTTGTTAACTCGAGATCATCGTCATCCTCGACCATGATTCTATATATATAGAGAGAAAGAGGTTATCAGTGTCATCATCTCCTAAAACAACAGATAAGATTACGTGCAACTTCCTCAAGGGGCTAGCCAGCAGCTAATAGGAAAAGAATACAACATTAACCAATGCAAACAGAAGCTAAATGGGAAATTCATCGACAGTGAAGAAAGTTCCTTCACTAACAATTAGGTAGCCCAACAAAATAATTATACGTAGCGCCACTCAAAATAACAAGTAAAAGAACTCCCTTTATCGCCCTTTGAGTGGTGCTAATGGACCACCTAAACGCCAGTGAAAAAACTCCCTTCACCGTCAATGAATTTCTGGTTTTCTCATATATATATATATATATATATATATATATATATATATATATATATACACACACGCGCACGAGGAAACGGAAAATTCACCGAAAGTGAAGAAAGTTCCTTTAGAGTCACTTAAATGGTCCAATAAAATTATTACATGTGGCGTTACTCAAAAAACGGTTAAAGAAATTATTTTATTTATTACCTTAAGTGGCGCTACGTGTAATAATTTTATTAGACCACCTAAGTGACGGTGAAGAAACTCCCTTCACCGCAGGTAAATTTCCCATTATTATATATATATATATATATATATATATATATATATATATATATATATATATATATATATATATATATATATATATATAGAGTAAATAGGAAATTCACAGGCGGTGAAGGGAGTTCCTTCACTGCCGCTTAGGTGGCCTAATAAAATTATTACACGTGGCGCCACTTAAAGAACAATTAAGAAAATTCTTTTATTTATTACATTGAATGGCGCCACGTGTAATAATTTTATTGGGCCACCTAAGCGGCGGTGAAGGAACTCCCTTCACCCGCCGGTGAATTTCCTATTTACTATATATATATATATATATATATATATATATATATATATATATATATATATATATATATATATATATATATTCCAACTTCCCCCTCTTCTTCTTCCCCTTATTATTGAAACCGAAGGATTTGATGCAAGTTTTGGTGCTATCAGCTTCAAAACTTTCAGAGAGCTGAGCCAAGGCATGGCAGCGTTGCCTTCAGACTCCGACAGTAGCTTGTTTCTCATCCTGCTCACTGCAAATGAATCCTTCAAGCCCAATATCTCAAATATCGCATTATTTCCTCAGCAAGATCCTGTCGTCGATCCACTAAGCCTGCTCAAGGAAAGCAAGATGCCTCCCAGGTTGCATATGGACCTGCAGATGTATCAGAAGCTGCAGGAGCCAGACTTCTCTGACCGGCTGCAGCTCTGCCACCATCTCAAGTCTGACAGTTTGCTTTCGCTTGCTGCATTGAGATTTCTTGCAAGAACCAGCGATTCTGTCAATGGCCCGACTCAACAGCGGCAATCTTGGAAGCTATACCGAGGGGCGAGGCAGAGGCACTGGGGGAAGTGGGTTGCAGAGATAAGACTACAGAGAAACAGAACCAGAGTTTGGCTGGGGACTTTCGACACTGCAGAGGATGCTGTGATGGCGTACGACATGGCAGCTTACAAGCTGAGGGGAAAGTTCGCACAGCTCAATTTCCCACACCTAAAGCACCAGTTCCACAAAGCTGCCTGCGGGGCTCCCTGCCTGATCATTTCACTCTTAGAAGCCAAGTTGAAGGCCTTTCGAGAATCTCCTTCTACATCTAGTGAATCAGAACAGCCACCGAAGCAGGATGCGCTGCACATAGTTGGCCGGGAGCACCTGCCAAGTGTCAAGAAGAAGCAGAGGAAGACCAAGGCCGAGGATGAATCAGATCACAATTCCATGAGGATGAATCAGATCACAATTCCATGAGTAGGGCATCGCGAGGGGAAGTTGATGAGGGGAAGTTATTCAGTTATCGTTGCTATCCATGGTTCGCAATCAAACCAAAAGTAATGGGTGAAAGTAATGATGAATGAAAAACAACGGATCTAGGGAGGCTACTTATCTGAACCTGTCTTAATTGTACTCTCCCAGTTTGGATGCATTTTTGAGGATAAAAACCAAAGAAACCTTAAGTCAAATGGTATATACTAGAGGCTCGAGGAACAAAAATCTAACAGAAAAATGTATAGTATGAGTAATTGTAACCGACAAGTAGTGAACATAATTCTGTCTGTCGTATATTCTTCCCAGTTAACTGATCAGTCAATAACAGAAAGATGGAGAGGCTGCAATTCTATTTATCAACAGGATGTTATCCTGCTGGTGCATACAGATACAGTCGATGTTTCAAGTATGTTGGTTAAGCGGAGATGTTTACTTCCAATTTCTAATCAGAGCGGATTATACTGTTTATCAATCAAACATCAAAATCTAAAAATCTAAAAATCTAAATCGCAGGCTTCCCAAAATAAAAAGAAAAAAACGAGTAACTCTAGTGGTTTATCAGTCATATACATCAGTGGTATCTCTTAAAATACTTAAATTTGAGGGGATGAAAGTTCCAAGTAGCAGAATGATAAAGATCATAAAGTAGATCCAAATTCTCATCACTCTAACTATACATTCATTTGGAAACTAGACCATAGCTTATCGTTGGCACAATATGATAAGATAATTTGTGATAATCTGACACGGACTCGTCTTTTTCATTAGGCCATAGACCCATTATTTCAGATCCCTAAGAATTTGGATTAGGGCATCATATGATATATTGTGATGAGATATGTAAGCATTACTCAGACAAGCTACAGTAACATAGAAAATGAACAATTACACCAAAATATGCCTGCAAAAAGGCACTTGGATTGTTTTGCAACATTGGCTGCATGAACCAAGGTGTTTGTCCTGTGTACATGATAGAAAAATTCTGGCTGCCCACGCAAGAAGTTTTGTGGAAACTGAAAAACCCTAAGCCTTCAATATAAACTATGCGAAAGCTTCAACATCACTTGTCTGAACAAGTTGGTAATGACAACTACCATTCAAATATTATGGTTCATTCTTGACTTGCCTACTCCTTGACTCAGAAAACTGATAAACTTATGAGCGAGGCAGACGAAACTACATTAAGTAGCTATTATTATTCTGTACCTTCAGCCAAGGAGTCGAGAGCTCCCCTTGCAAATATTCTCTAAGATATTTCTAAAGTGGAAAAGCTATTTTTCAAGTGTCGATGTGATAATAAAATCTCCATATGATGTCTTTAAGGAAAACTTCTGAAGTGTCGATGTGATAATAAAATCTCCATATGATGTCTTTAAGGAAAACTTCTGTAAAATAGATAAGAGAACATCAATGCTTTACAAAGTGGTGCAAAGACAGGGTCAGCACTACCAGATCACTTAGGCTACCTCCTCACATAAGTAATGAAGTATGTTTCTCTAGCTAGAAGCATCGAAATCAAACGAATAAGATTAGTTTCACACTTGATTGGAAGTCATAATCATGGCTACCATCCAGTTGCTAGTGTTGATCATCAAAGCTGTTCGTATTGCAACTCAAAATGCACAATATTTTTATAGTTACAACACACAGCTACCAGCGCCTGCTAAATGAAGCTAATAGCAAACAACAGGAAAAATCATGCACTTTTTTTGAAGAAAAGGTAATGCCGTGGGAACAAGAGTGGAAAGCTACAGGCACAAACAGTAAATTAAGAGCAACTGTGGATATGCAGCTGAATTCACAACGAATACATATTAGAATGATAAAGCCACAGAGGTATACTAGCTTCTAGCGTAACAATACAAAAATTAGATATAATCCTTCCATTTCCTCACTACTTTGTGTATGCTAAAGATACAGCAGCAAGTATACGTCCTCTTGTTAACCTGCTTCTGAATTCTAAATGCAACCCAGAGAATTTGCCATACTTTTAGCTACACACCTAAAATGACCACAAATTATGACATGAAGAAGATAAGAAGGCACTCCAGCACATATGGAGCATGGAAAAAGTCCAATCTACTCACATGGTTTACAAATAAGGGCAGAAGTAACAAACAGAAGCCAGAAGTTGTAGGAAATATCGAGACTATTCATTTGAACCTGTCATCTACTTTCCCATACAGACATTTCTCTCAAACAATCTATATTATAAAATAACTGCTGGAACAAATGATGTAATAAAAAAAGCCGCATATAGTAAGCCGTTATAACTGAAGGAACAAATGATCTTAAAGAAAAAAAAAACATATATATAGTAAGCCATTGCAATTGAGAAGTATCAAGCAAAATCCCAACACAAATTTTTCTTTTGTAACTGATCAGTAATCACCAGGTAGGTAGAGAGGCTAGAATCGTTGCAAATCTATTTATCAACAGGATGACTCTAGTAATGCAGACAATCCACAATTCAAAACCTATGTCTATTAGCATACAATCCATGATCCAGACCTATGCCCATTAGGCAAAGAGTTATTTCCATCCAATTTCCTAACAAATAAGATCAAACTGTGTATCGATTTTTAGCTACCCTGTCAAGCTTCTTTGCATCCTCCTGCATGAAAAACAAGAATTTCTTTATAATTTAGTGTTTCAAGTGAGTGACGAAAATAAGAAAGGGCACAGATGTAGCACTTACATGAACTATGAAACCAATGGTTTCGTTGTAATCCAAAAACTCCTTCAACTGTTTCCCAATGCTAAGCTGTATGTGATGAACAAGAATATCAGGCATCACCTTAAACAACTAGTAAAGAGTCATATCTCAACTGTGCAGAAGAAAATTTCAACTATCGAACATATCCTCACTGAGCTATATATACTTCAATGTGGAAATAAGAACTTAGAAAACAAAGTGCATCAAAAAATATACAGTAGATAAGAATTTTTCTTGAAAATAAATAATCAGAAGCTCACACATGAGAAACTAAAAATGGTTGGATAATGGGGCACAAAGGGGAAAATATACTGATGAAACTAAATGTCATTTTAAGAAGAAAGATTACAAGGCTAAATGCTTTTGGATAATCAGAGCACATCTCTAATGTGATAATGCATATGTGTGTGTGCGCGCACGTGTTGCACATAATGCTGTGGGCTGAATGCAATGAGGGCAACATGCATATGTTTGCGTGTGCAAGTGCAAGAATTGTCTAATATAGTAAGAAGAAAAATTGTGCTGCTAGTTTCTCTCTTTTCAGGAGCCAAACCATAGTTTGAGATGTCCTAAAGAAATTCCTGTTCCTAATAACATTAAGCATAATCTCAAGTATCGCAAAAATTGAAGAAATACTCGATCATCAAAACTGTACCACACCAAAGGGCTATGCCCTTTCTTGAGAGATACAGGAATTCAAAAATTCAAATGTAAGGCAGAAGCTTTTTGTTTGACAGGGCCTATAGACAGCCATTAACCAAGTAGTAGTTTAATGCACGTAAGCATAATCTAATGAATTGGTTTCACACCCATTTATCACTTCTCGTCTATTGCACTTGAACTTTTTCTTTGCACAACAAACTAACACATACTGTATTGTGGAGCAAACATCATCATATATGCATAAAGCATTAGATCTGACCACTTTTGCTCAAGCCAGCAACAAAGTGTAGCTTGGGAATCATTTCCTCACACTACCAAACCATAGTTTGAGATGTCCTAAAGAAATTCCTGTTCATAATTACCTAAGCATAATCTCAAGTATCACAAAAACTGAAGAAGTACTCGGTCATCAAAACTGTACCACACCAAAGGGCTATGCCCTTTCTTGAGAGAGACAGGAATTCAAAAATTCAAATGCAAGGCAGAAGCTTTTTGTTTGACAGGGCCTATAGACAGCCATTAATCAAGTAGTAGTTTAATGCATGTAAGCATCCTCTAATGAATTGGTTTCACACCCATTTATCACTTCTTGTCTATTGCACTTGAACTTTTTCTTTGCACAACACATACTATATTGTGGAGCATACATCATCATATACACATAAAGCATTAGATCTGACCAAGCATTAGATCTGACCACTTTTGCTCAAGCCAGCAAAAAAGTGTAGCTTGGGAATCATTTCCTCACACTACCAAATCATAGTTTGAAATGTCCTAAAGAAATTCCCGTTCCTAATTACACTAAGCATAATCTCAAGTATCACAAAAACTGAAGAACTACTCGGTCATCAAAACTGTACCACACCAAAGGGCTACGCCCTTTCTTGAGTGATACAGGAATTCAAAAATTCAAATGTAAGGCAGAAGCTTTTTGTTTGACTGGGCCTATAGACAGCCATTAATCAAGTAGTAGTTTAATGCATGTAAGCATCCTTTAATGAATTGGTTTCTCACCCATTTATCACTTCTTGTCCATTGCACTTGAACCTTTTCTTTGCACAACAATCTAACACATACTATATTGTGGAGCATACATCATCATATATGCATAAAGCAGTGTTTTAAATACCGGCCGATATACCGGTATATCGGCCGGTATATCGGTAATTATGAAGAAACGAGACGATATGGGCATTTTTTTACCGTTTATCGTTTTGGACCGGTATGGGCCGATATATCGGCCACGTGGCGATATATCGGCCGGTATCGAGATGTCTAATACCGGCTGGTATTGGATAATATCGGTTATTGGATTTTGGGTTTTGGTTACGGGTTAAACCTGTTAACCCGTTAAGATCCGACCCGTTAAGAAATAAAACGGGTCGGAAGGGAGATAAATTTTATTTTTTTCGCGTTTTCTCTCTCTCTCTCTCCCGGCAATCCGAGCTTTCCCTCCCCGCGACGAAAAACCCTAACTCCAAATTTTCCCAAATCAGCTCTAAATCTCTCTCCGATTCTTCTTCTTCCACTCTCTGGCTCTCTCTCTCGTTCTCTCCCCGCGTTCGTCGGCCGATCGAGCCTTCTTCCACTCTCTGGCTCTCTCTCTCGTTCTCTCCCCGCGTTCGTCGGCCGATCGAGCCGAACGGCCCGAACCCTAACTCTAATTTCCCAATCCATCCAAAAATCTCTCTCGTGTTCTCTCTATCTTTCTTCTCCGCTCTCCGATAGCTCTTCTCCTACTCTGGGAGTCTTCGAAGGGTGCTCGCCGTTCTCCAGTGGGGCAGTCGCCACCGGCCAGGTAAGTTTAGTTTGTTTTTTTAATGTTAATTTGATTTAGAGTTACAAAGTTCGTCAATTTCTTTTATAATTGTGCTATTTAGGTTTAATTGATTGCGATTTATATTAGATTTTTTTTGGGTGTAATTTGAGGGGAATTGCTAAGTTGGGAGGACAGTATATCGGCGGGTAGTCTACAGTGATTTCTTTAATCACTGATTCACACTGAATCAGTGAATCGAATCACTGGTTTAATGTGAATCAGTGATTCAAGAAATGATTTTGTGTGTATGAGTTTCATGCTAGATAAAATTTGTAAATTTGAGTATTTACTATTTATATGTATTCACTGTTGTTGCAAATTCACTGTTTCATGTTAGATTCACTGTTGCAGATTATAATTTCTTTAATTATGTCTTAAACATGGTGGGTACAGTGAATGTAGTAGCATATTCAATTTAATACAATTTTCATAGTATAGATGCAAATTGATGTGAAATAATATAAGTTTTGTTTTGTTTACTATTTATACAATTTTCACTAGTGTTGTTGCAGATTCTTTAATTATAAATTCACTGCTTCTTAGCTTTGGTTATGTGAAAAAATATAAGTTTAGTTTTGTTCATTAAAGTGAAGGGAGATTGCAACTGTGTATGACACAAATTGAAGCGAAATACACGGAACGAGTATGAGACATCACATAGCATGTATTGTAAACATTGACATATATTTGCAGTGTTTTAAAACAGTAAATACATATGTAGAAACACTTTTTTTTTTTATCTTGAAAACTTATTTTTCTTAATTTTATGATTGTATGTCGCTCTGTGCATATGCGAACGTTCTAAACGGTATCTGTAAATTCGTAAGTTGAATGTAAATAAACCAATATAAGTATTATAAACTTATTTTATGTGTTTTATTATGTTCTATATAGCCAATTATATGATTATTCTTTAACTGGTATGACACCGATATGACACTCCGGTATTTAGGGTCATATCGCGATATCCCGTCCGGTATCCGGTAACCGGTATGTAATTTGCTGACCGGTACGAGACTGGTATCCGATATTTAGAACACTGGCATAAAGCATTAGATCTGACCACTTTTGATCAAGCCAGCAACAAAGTGTAGCTTGGGAATCATTGCCTCACACTACCAAAGTTGACTGTGCCCGTGAAGCGAGAGAACCTGTATGCACAAACTGGTGTGTGCATGAATTGTGCGCACATTTCATTAAAAATCTACACTGAAGTGAGCACAGAAACCCTGCATTGCACCTTTGAATGTGAAACCATCTTAGGCATAGGGCATTTTAATTCACTCAATATCTGGATATTTCCCTTCTTGAAAACAATTTCAGAGGTTCCCGAACCTCTGTTGATCATAAATATTCCACTCATTCTATAAAATATATCAAGAGAAATGAAATGCCCTTGAGCACTCCTGTTTAATTTTATCAGCTGGTTTTATGTTCTTTCCACTCCACTTCTTTTGTCAAAAGATCTACTGTAGATCATTAAGGTCATTTCTCATCAATTGTAACGGTTATAAATATCAGTATATTCCATATTTCTTTTATAAGAACAATTATAATGGTTATAAATATCAAAACGATTCACATAAAATTACACATCAAACTACCTAGGAAGGGGAAATTATGTTTAGTCCTCTCAATTGGCTTTTATTTTGGACTTGGCCCCTTGACCAAAAACTATATAGAAAAATAAACCTACATTTTAATCTGGTCTAAGCCCTTTTGTTCATTTAAGGACCAAATGTCAAAGAGCTTAAATAAATTAAACAAAGCAAAATAAATCTCACTCCCTCCAACAACAACCAACCACCACCCCCCCCCCCCCCCCCCCCAAAGCCCGATTTTCTCCCTCCCACCATCTTTTCACCTTCCCCTTAATTGTAAGATTTAAATTTTAGGTCTATAAAGAAATAATTATTTAATTCAAATAGCTACATGAACATAATTTGATAATTCAAGTTATGATGCCTTTCAATTTGCTATGTTTTATATATCAACTATATGTTCTTTTCAGAACATATTTTTTTTGTTGTGATATGGAATATTTGCTAGTTCATTGTAACTTACATGATTTTTTTCCTCAAACATATGAATCTTATTCCATTTAATTAGTATGTAGAATATAATCATTGTAATGAAATATTCATTATGATAAAGATGCGAACTAAATGTTTAAAGAAGTACTTACAGTAAATAATATACTTCCAACAACCATAATACATTGTTTGTGTACCAGCAATAAAATAGTTCTAACACTAAATTAATAAATAGTTCTACATTTAATATTTAATTTGCAATTTAGATATTTTGTTATTAATCCATACAAACCAGCATCTCAAACAGACAACTTCAAATCACAACGCAATGCTTTTGAACAGTTTGCACTACTTTTAATTACCTGCCGTATTTGAATAACATGTACTACTTTAATTAAGCATATTGTTTTTACTAATATAAAATGTTTTTTGAGATTTGCTTCAGAACACCAAAAATTATTTTTTTATATTTTTATATTGTTTCTTAATTGCAAAATGAAAAGTAAAGCTTAAGAATAATTCTGTTAATTACCCAGCTAGATTTAACCATTTAACCCAAAAAAAAAAAAAAAAAAAGATCCCCCATCCCCCTCTGTCTGCCCGTCCACCCATCCTCTCCTTTCATTTCAAATTCTTTAAAATCTCCAAATCTCAAAATTACCCCAAATCTCCAGACAATTTCATTATAAAATCTTCATCATAATATCTTCTCTTTCATTTCTTTATGATATTATGAACTTCGACATTATTAATTTTATATAATATTATTAATTGTTTACAATATTATGAATTTTGACAATATTAAGCTTTGACCTTCTCTTTATAATATTATTAGTTTTTTCCAATCCTAAAAAATAAATTAGTTACTGAGGTTTCCAATCTTAAAAAACAAGTAATTGATAGAATCTCAACCACCGTATAATACCCTTAACAACTTTTAAAAAGTTCAACCTATTTATAAGTTTGATAATGGGAAGTCTCCCTGGGTTAACTACGGATTAGAGAGAAATAATCTCTCCAAATTTACAAAACATGTTTCCGAACTCCAAAATTGACTTTTTGGAGTACCAAAGTTGCTTCCTCCTTTTTTTATTTTTATCATGCCATTGTAATGTATTTTCTTACAAAGTCAGTTACATATTAGAAAGAGAAATAATCTCTCCAAATATACAGAATATGCCTCGTACTCTAAAATTGATTTTTATCGGAGTACTAAAGTTGTTCACTTGTTTTTATTTTAACATATTGTTTTAATGTTTTTTATTAAGGGCATGTACGATGGACTGGCGGCAAATATAAAAAACCTATGGCGGCATGACAAGTGATTTTTTTATGACAATTAGACAGCATCAAGAATTTACATTGAGTCCATTCTTATCTGCCTTAGTGATGGATGAGCTTAATAGAGATATTCACTATCAGATACCTAGGTGTATACTATTTGATGATAATCGATGAGAAGAAAGTAAGGATGAATACCAAGTTGGAGCTATGAAAGTAAATATTAGAACCACAAGATTTCAGATTGAGCAAATCCATTACAGAATATATGGCGTGCAAATTTATTAAACAAAGGACCCAAAAACTAATATTGAAAATAACGCGTTATGTAACCCATTATATTACAATATGATATCAAACGCAAACCCAATGCCATCTACAGCTGAAAATAATTCAATGTATCATAACAATGTGTTTTACACATTATTTTTTATTATTTTGCATTACACAACGTTATATTACGTTATTTTAGACTATTTGCTATTATTTTTTGAGTAATAGTGCCATTAATTATTTGCTTTGATTGTCAGTTGATTGATGCAATTTCTTTACTTAATTATTTGTTATTTGCTTACTTGAATACTTGTAAAATTGCTAGCTTACTAATTTGTAATTGCTTGCAAGGTTGCTTGATATAATTCCTCTTCAATTACTAGAATCTTTCACTTTTTGCTAAGTTGAACTAAAATGAAAAAGTACAAATAAGATAATTTGCCCAATACAAAATATAAATTATAGTACTAGTGATGATTAAAACTTAAAATAAATAAATTTGAAATCTTGTTTTCTTATTTGGTGATGATTGAAATTAACGGTTATAAACTTAATATAATTTATGAAGATAAATTTAAAAATTATTTTGGAACTTATTAGAAACTTAAAATTGAGTTTGTTATTAGAAACTTATAATAAAACTGATGTGTCACACTGTGAACTTTAGGGAAGAGTAATCGAACATAAATTGAGACAGACTGTCAAAATATCAAAAAACCAATTTGGATTCATACTGAAGCAATCGATGATAGAAACTATTCATTTACTTCGTGAACTTATAGAGCGATTTCGAGAGAAAAATATAGATTTGCATATAGTCTTTATTGACCTGGAGCAAGCCTATGATAAGGTAACCACGAGATGTGTTTTGGTAGACATTGATGAAGAAAAGAGTCCCCATCAAGTATATTGAAATAATTAAGGACATGTATAAAGTAGTGGCCAATATCAGAACAAATGGTGGTTTAACAAAAGATTTTTCAATCACAATCAGATTGCATCAAAAAACTGCATTGAACCCGTTCTTATTTATTATAGTAATGAATGAGCTTATTAGAACTATTTAGGATGACATATCTTAATGTACACTATTTGCTGATAATATTATCTTAGTTGATGAGACAAAAGCAGGAGTGAATGTCAAATTAGAGTTATGATGACTCACATTAGAATCTAGAGATTTTAAATTGTGTAGGTCTAAAACAGAGTATACTGAGCATAAATTTAGTAAATGATGAACTCTAGACTATAGTATTGTGATACTGGACAGACAAAAAATACAAATAAGCAGTCAATTTAAGGTATTTGGGTTCTATTATTCAGAATGATGGAGAGATTGATAGTGATGTCAATCATAAAATACAAGCTGACTGGTTGAAATGGATAAGTGTAACGGGAGTTTTATGCGACTATAACATTCCGTTAAGGCTGAAAAAAATTCTATAAGACTGCTATTAGGCTAGATTTATTGTATGGTACGAAATGCTGGCTATAAAAAAACGTCATTCACAGAAAATAAGTGTAACAGAGATACGCATGCTTTATTGGATATGTGACAACAGTAGGATAAAATAAGAAATGAAGATATTCGTATTAAGATACGTATAGTCCCCATCAATGAGAAGCGAGAAAATTATTTTTGATAGTTTGGTCATGTGCAATATAGACCTACAAATGTACTAGTTTAACAATGAGAGTTTATCAACATATGACAAGTTAAAAGAGCGAAGGAAAGACCAAAAAAAATATGCATGGACGTGATATTAAAATAAATGGATTCTAGAGGTTTAAATAAAGACATATTACTTGATAGAAATGAATGGAGAAAAATTATCAAGGTGATTGATCCTTGATAATGAGAGTTTATCAAATGTGAGTTTGGTCATGTGCAGTATAGACCTACAAATGCACTAGTTTAACAATGAGAGTTTATCAACATATGACAAGTTAAAAGAGCGAAGGAAAGACTGAAAAAAACATGGATGGACGTGATATTAAAATAAATGGATTCTAGAGGTTTAAATAAAGACATATTACTTGATAGAAATGAATGGAGAAGAATTATCAAGGTGATCGATCCTGCAAAAGCCTACCCCAAGTACTTGGGATAAAAGGCTTAGTTGTTGTTGTTGTAGAAACTTAAAATAGGTTCTATTTGTTATAAAATATATATATATATAGAATTTATAAATACATTTTCCAATTTATAAAAGTTCTTATATAGTTTTATAGCTATTTTATTAAATAAATAGGAAATTGTGTAACATACATTATACATTGTGCTATATGCGATGTAACCTAACAGAGGTAAAACATTTCGTCATAGTTATCACTATTTTAAGCATTATTTGAGACTTATTATATTGGACGAGAGACACAAAAAAGCAATTAGTTTAGGAACTGGGTTCTATTATTCAAAATGATGATAACTTGATAGTAATATTAACTATAGGATCCAAGCTGGCTGGTTGACATAGAATAATATAATGGGAGTTTTATGCAACTAGTAATATTCTGCTAAGGCTTAAGAATTTTTTTATAAAACTGCTATTAGGCTAACTTTGCTATATGGTATGGAATGCTAGAATATAAAGAAACGTTATTCAAAAAAGATAAACATAGCAGAGATACGCATTCTTCATGGGATGTGCAGTAATACCAAAAAAGATAAAGTGAAAAATGAAAATATTTTTACTAAAATATACGTAGCCTCTATAGAAAAGAATATGCGAGAAAATCGCCTATAATAGTTTGATCATATATGACGTAAACTACAAATGAATGGATCTTATCAACGTAGAATAAGTTCAAAGAGTGAAGAAACAATTAAAAAAATATGGATGGAGGTGATACGAAAAGATATGGATACTACAAGCTTAAATGAAGACATTCCCCAGGTCCTTAGGATAAAAGGCTTAGTAGTAGTTAGGTATGTATATTCTTACATATTGTTTGAAATATATACACCAATTTAGCTTGAAATACTATAAACAATTCGAAAAAATATCCTCCCTCCTTTGTATTAGCTATTTTCTTTTTTTATTAAATAAACATGAATAAAATAAAGAGAAAATATAAGCAAAGATTTTATGTACTTTTTAATTAGGTACTTTATTTTTTTTAATTTAGTTTATGCACTTAAGGCATTTTGGTCCTCAAAAAGACAGAGGGGCATAAACCAAATAAAAAGAGATCCAGATCTATATGTATTTTGGTCAAGGGCCAAATTCAAAATAAATTCAAAAGAGGGGCCAAAGAAAGTTTCACCATCTATTAATACACCTAACCATTTTATTTTCAACTATCTACTTTACCCTATAAAACGACATAGCTAAAAATGACAAGAACAATATTCTCATCCCATTGGTTGTCAATCAGTTATAAAATGTGTATAAATGACTTGATGGACACGCCTTACTTTAGGAAGATAGTTAAGAAAAAATTAGGAATCATAGTATCTATTACAAGTAATTTGCATCTCTTTTGGAAAGATAGTTCCTCTCCTGGTAGCCTACTTCGGTCCCCTTAACAAACCATTATTGCAGGGCTAGCCATACGCTTCAAATGTATCTAGCGATTCACATGGTATCATCAAATTACTTTATTTTATCCTCTAAAAGCCTTCTAAAACACTAAAAGTGACATGAATAGCATTATCATCCCAGAGTTGCAAATTGATCAATGAAATAGAGCGGCATAAATCAAGGCTCCTGCACAATATAGCAGTGATCAACATACCATAAGTTATGCTTATACTAGCAAAATAATGTATGGAAGATCTTCAATCAAGATGGATGGAAGAGTTTGAAGACTCTGTGAGAAACTAAAGTAAATAAATAATAATAATATTATTCAACTGACCGCAGAAAATGATTTTTTTTCTGGCATCATTTAACCAATGTATTCAGTAGAAACCATCCTCCATACTTTTAAGCTGGATGGGTTTACTTCTGATCATTCTCAATAACCATCAAAGAATAAGAGAGACGACCATTTTCAATTTTGCGATTTGTATATCCAGAAGAATAAAAAAGGTTTCAGTGATCCTTCATTCACCGTAAAAAGGGATATGATGAGCATAATTTTAGGAACATATTCGTTAATTTTCAAATCAAGGCCACATCATTTTGTACAAAGATAAACTCAACCATGCTGAAATGAAACCACATTTATTAATTCTGAAGAGATCACAATCTCTTTTTTGGATACTAATGCCATCATGCTATTTCATCGTGTAATGGAGACAGTATGGAGACAGTATGCATCTGTATTGATTCCATACAAAGACTACATTCACCTGACATCAAAGCATTATCAATTATCACAGCACATTTACCTTCAGAAGAATCCTTTTGATCACAACAAAAATAATTTCTAAACTACGTAAGAACTGAATCAACCAATAGTCCTCATTATTATTCTCTCTTTCTCTTGTTCTTCTGATATTGGATAATCTAAATCTTATCCTAGAATTTGTTTAGAGCCCATTCCTTCTGTATTTCAGCTCATGAACATAAGAAAGATGTTATCAGCCTTTTTAAGGTAATACAGGTAGCATAATAACCATGACAGTCGATCAAGTGGAGTCAATATCGACACAGCCTTCTACCAGCATTTTGTCATCGGCTGCATGAACCATTTTCTTCCATTCAATTGAACCATTATAGGCGTATGTTGCACATGCCTAAACCATCATAATCAACTCTCATTTTATCATCGTTTAGATTGCACATGCCAAACCATATTAAGATGACTTCTTTAATTTTATTCTCATTTGGAGCAACATCTAACATCACGTGAATGAGCATATTTCTTGTTCTATCTCTTAGTGTGTTACATAATAAGAAGTTATAAAAGTTATAAAGATGACTTGTGGATAAAAGTTCAAATATAAATACACACACACAAACATATATATATATATATATATATATATATATATATATATATATATATATATATATATATATAAAGATGACTTGTGGATAAAAGTTCAAATATAAATACACACACACACAAACACATATATATATATATATATATGGGGGGAGAGAGAGAGAGAGAGGTGTCCCTACGGTGTTTCCAAATGAAGTTGTTTATAGAGATGCCCATAAATCTCAACATAGAAGGTATGTAGATGATGTATATGATCCGAACCATTCGTTATAACCTACATGCTCCAAATAGATGATGTATAAAGAAATCACATGATTTAGACACTTGTTCATTATCAATCAAGAGGTCTCATTTGTTCTATTGTTGAAAAACCGTTCATTTTGTAACTATAAAAGATATCAAAATATATTTAAAATATACAATCTTTTTATACCACCATTTTTCAATATGGAAATCATAACTAATGGTTCGGATCTACCCACATAGACCTCTACGTTGAAATTTAGGAGCACATCTATAGACAACTTGCTATAGAGACACTTTAGGTACACTTTTCCTATATATAAGGAGATGAGATGGTAATTAATCCATCCATCCTATTATCCCAAATTCATGTCTAACCCTGTTATTAACTTTGACAATAATTACATATATATATATGTATATATATATATATATATATATATATAAATGGAGATGAGAAGGTAATTAATCCGTCCATTTAATTCTCTTCAATTCATCTCTAACCCTAACCTTAAAACTCTTATATAGTGTCAAAGGTATTTCTGAGGACTGAGGTGGCTAGATCTAAAAAGGAGACCTCACTGTCACACTAGAAGTATGCGTTGGATGTATTATCAAAAGCAAATATGTTTGAATGACAAACTGCTAATGCACCAATGGATCCGAAGTTGAAGTTGTGGACGAATTGGGGGAGCTTTTAAAGGACGAAGAAAGGCATAGGAGGCTAGTTGGAAAGCTAAACTATTTAGCAATGACTCGATCATATATAACACATCCAATTACTATTTTGAGCTAGTTCATATTAGTCCCATGAACCAATCATTGGGATACTGTCATCAAGACATTACGATATTGAAGAGTGCTCCAGAAAAGGAACTTCTATTTTCAGAATGTAGTGTTAACTGTACAGTTGGTTTCTCATCTGCAAATTGGACAGATTATCCAATCGACAGGTCTACTATAGGATATTATCCCTTTGCTGAAGAGAACACATATGAGTTTGTATGGATATAAGATATTTTGACCAAGATGGATTTACCATCTAACTCTAATGAGGAAAAGGGTATATTGTGATAACCAGTCATACCATTTACATTATACAAAACCTTTGTGCTTCATAGATTATCATATGATAATGAGAAAGGTACGATGATGGTATTATTCAGCCAAAGCATGTGTCTTCTGTCAATCAACTTGAACCAACTTGCTTGCTGACTTGTTAACTAAGCCACTTGGACGATCTCGAATGTAGCTGATTTATAACAAGCTGAACAAGTATGATGTATATACTCCTGGTTGAGGGAGAGTGCTATATAATAAGCAATTATAAAGAGGATTGTGTGAAAAAGTTCACATATAGAAGATCAGGAAAAAGAGATGAGATGGCAATTAATCCATCCATCTGATTCCCCTAATTCATCTTTAACCCTACCAGAAGAGAACTAAATACATTCATAGTTAAGATCTAGAGGACATGGAGATTTTTTTTATGGTATTAAGGCAGAATACAAGTAAAATTTGGGTTGCACCCAAGTGAATGACTCACCCACTCTCACACAAACCGCTTGAGAAAAGATTGAACAAATTATCATGCCATAGTTTCACACGGAAACAAATTTCTGAACAATCTTCATTCTCTTCTTCATAAGTCTCACATATGATTATTTATAACAAAAACAATGTGCTTGACAAGTGAGAACCAAGAGTCACAAAACTGTCACAATAAGTCTTCTCATAATTATCTCCATCAATTCTCTCCACTTTACAAACATTCACCATCTATGAATGACGAGAATGGTAACAATCGAGCAAGTCCGAGTGAAGTAATTCCATCTCTAAATCTAGCCAACCATTCTAGCAAACTAAGTACTTTTGAATCAAACAAGCCCTCAACCAAATGTCCTCTGGATTAGGCCAACTTTTTCGTTGAACTGTCGGAGTTATCCCACCCTCAGCATCTATCCCCATGATGTCTCGATGATGATGGTGATAGAAAAATTGGAAAGCTCGATGCATTAGCTACTGCAAAAGTCAATGGGTCTGGAATGACAACTAGAAAGTCGAATAAAGCATGGTTCTGAGTCAAAGACCTCGCCATCAAAGACTTGTGGAATATCCAATTTGTAAGTAGACACATCATCTCCCTCGGAACCCAGTGAGGACATGTACATAGAGCATGAGGGTTCTATACAACTCTTGAAGAAAACCTCTAAGGGCAAATCGTATTTAACACCTCGTCTCTAACTGAAAATTCATGCATTCTTTTATATAATTTGGAACATATTTGTAAATACTATCGCTTACGTAATTTGCTGATGGATTTTCTCCTGGAACTTATCCAGGAAATGTGCAAGTGAAATTACGTGTGTAAAGCCTATTGCCAATGAAAATAGAAAGTACATACATAAATATTCTACAAGGTACATTTGTATTCATCCTACAAGGTGAAGTAGCTGGAAGTCACATGCACTATCAAAAACAGGTACATTTGTATTGATCTTACGAGTGAGGTTATCATAATCATTCTTATGTCTATGGTTACTTTCACCCCCCCCCCCCCCCCCCCCCCATTGTAATTGTTCCTACGATGCCTATGATCATCCTTTTTGAGTTGTTTTTTATCCTACCTAACAGTAGATTGTCTTTCTAAAACTCCTTAAACAGAAGGTCAAGCTTCACTTCCATACTGTTTGGACTTAAATTATATCACTTATCAAAACAAAGGATCATGCACTAAACCTAAAACACAAATATAATCAATTGAACAAGTAAATGCAATACTATCCCTAGACTCCAAGTACTAATATGCGTGCAATTATATGAAAAAACTAAGACAAGGCAGCTTAATGACTTAGTTTTAATTTTACTAATTAAAGGAAAATGCAATTTCTAATTATGCCGTATAATGAAGAATTTAGCAGGCAAATAGCAATAACAAAGAACACATCCAAAATACGTGCAAATAACAAGAAAAAAAATCAAAATCTAATAGAAGTGCAGTATTGGTTCAAGGTAAACCTTCAGGAAGATTCTTTTGCCTTAAAACTACAAGTTCAGATACAAGAGTTCAGGAACAGCCCAAGGATCGTAATTCCTTGAACCTACCTCAAATAGAGCATGAAATGGACCTAAAACAGGTCTAGTTGATTGAAGTGAACTAGGGTTAGGTTGACTGAAGTGAATTGGGTCGGTTTATGACTTTGAAGGGGGTCGCTAATCTAAACAGTCAAACCCGAATGGTTCAAGCTGGAATCCAAGCAGACTCGAAACTAATTGGATTTGAATTAAAAAGAGGTTCCACTCGACTCTCTCCTTGTCTTGGATCGAGGACGACAAAGAGATGGGCAAATATTCATTGTTTGAAGATGGAGATACAAGCGGCCACAACTTGGAAGAAGGGGGTCCCAATTTAAGATTCTTGATTTAGATCAAGGTAAATCCCTCCTCCCAAATAAAGGGATGATCATCATGATTAAGGATGCAAATTATTGTCACACTCTGCTTCCAATATACGATACACGAGAATGTACAATAGATACAGACAATATATTCTGTTTGAATATGCTAAGACTTACTATAATATCGATAAATTTGCCAAAATAATACTTAATAATAAAAATTAATTAAACTCAACATAAATTTCACTTTTCATATATTGGAACAAATTTTAGATATAGTAGAAAGAATAATAGAGCATAATAAAACTAAATATGAGAAAATAAGTTAACTCAAATATTCTATCGACATGCTCCTTGAATACTCTAGACATTAGTATGCTCTGTCAGATATTGGGACATGCACATCCAAATTGTCAAATAGTGACCAAACAGTATATATAAATAATGTATGTAATACAGCAGTAACAATTATGTCCAATTATGATATAATATAAGCCTTACAATAATATTATATTAACTTGTAACAATTATATCAACAATTATATGTAATATAATATCCTCTAGTGTGGTCAGAATTATAACAAGAGTATCTTTACTTAGGATAACATTAATTGGAAAAACTAACTGATAAAATACCACTATTTCGATTGTCTCCTATACGAACAAAGGAAATGGTCATATGGATTATCAAGTGCTGAATCGGACCTGCCGTCATGCGAACTGGAATATTCTGGTGTGATCCAGCAAATCATAGTGAACCTATGGTATGTGAAATAATCAGTTTTACAAATTAACATATTTACAGCCAAAACATAGTATATTTCCATGATTCAAATTTTTTCCAATCTAGAATTATACAAGTATAGCTCATGTCAGGTCCAAACTCTTGTTCTTATAGTTTGTATATATTATGCACAATAATATTTCAATCGGTTATATTCGTTTGTTAATAACATAATTTAAAAAGTTCATTCAACTTATATTTTATTGAATTTATCACTATTAGCTAAATTAAAGATTTACTGATTTGACACATCATAAAAATTATAGTGGCCATATAAATGCATGAATACTAGGAGGTTTTCCGCGCTACGCACGTTCCTTAATTATTTAACCAGCATACAAGACAACTTTCGTAGATATTGATATTGTATGATATAACAAATATTACTATTTCCACAATTATACCTTTTATGTAATTTTACCAAATATTGTTATATCGATTGTTCTGGAAATTTGGCTATCTATGTGATTTAACAAGTGTCCATTTTAATAACAAATCCATGACAAGACTAATAAAATTTCTAACAATATACAGAAATAACAGCAATATTAATAAATATGTTTATGATAATAAATTGAGTTTCTATAAACTGAACAATATATTGAAATAATATTTTATATAAAACTATCATATTTAGTGAGTTCAAAGAGAACTCACCTTGATTTGTTTCATGTTATTGATCAATAAGCAATCATAACTAAGTAATCCACACATGATAATACTATCAAATGTTACAAAAAGTTTAACATATATTTAGGTGAGTTTTAAGGATTTTCCCATTATTCTAACCCACTCAAAAGTTGATTTTAAGGCTAAATAATCTTAACAGGTCTGAAATCAACAAACATGTTTGGATCCATCTTATTGGGTCTAGAAAATGATAGAAATTGTTTTTAAGTTATTACGGTTATTGGATAGTTAGTGAGTTAATCCTAGAATTTAGTAAGATAATTTAGCTCAATAAAAAAAAAAAAGAGATGGGTTCACCAACATCAATCAACGGAGATCCAACTAGAGGAAGAAGATGACGATTCTCCGGCAAAGCTCCGGCAATGAGCGCGAAAGCAGCTTCCGAAAGGTGCTCCGACGAGGTAGAGGGAGAGATGAGAATTTTATAGAATGGTTTCTAGGATTGGAATGGGTTAAAAGTGTTTTGATTTTGGAGTTTAAATAGGATCAGAATTGGGGGTTTTAGAATTTCAAAGGTTTTAAATTAATTTAGAGAGTTTAACTTTTACAATTAAAAAAAAAAATTAAATTGGGGGTTTCATAATTGAATTCAAGGGTAAGGTGAAGAGTTGGGAAGTTGGAGGTTGAAGAAAATGATCAGTCAAAACTAGGTTCAAATAATAAGTTGATAGTCAATCTAACAACCTAGCAACATAACCTAGTGTTTGGGCGTGTGACTTGGTTTGGTGCAGTAGTAGGAGATTAAGAGATCGAGTGAGTAGGAGATCAAGAGATCAAATTCTTTCGAAGTCACATTTTTAAAATTTATTTAAATTTTGGATCACAAAATGTGCTTGAATTTTAGAAAAAGGATATGTTCTAGAAATTAAAATTTATTTGGTATTAGATAAAATATCATTTTAAAATAATTAACTTTTTTATTTACTCCATTAAGAACTAAGTTATTCAAAATAAAAAAATATTATCTATATTATAAAAAAATACGTTATATGGGTGCAAGTCATTAAGGGTGCAAATCATTACAGTTGTGGTTACAATTACGGTAGAGATTTCTTGTGTGTGTAGGGAGTAAGGTGGAGATTGGTACGACAGGGACGAAGAAGGGGGATAAGAATTTAATGCAGAAGGGAGACAAAATTAACAATTGGGAATAGATATGAGGTTCAGGATGAGGATTTAATAAAAGTGAAAATTAACCGTTCGGCACAGAAAGTCAAGAGGGAATTAGATCCAAATAGACAAATATTCTTTGTATTAAGGATGGTTTTTATCTAGAGAGACTCATGACAAGTGGGTCTAGAATGTGGGTAACAATGCCAAGGCTTTAAACATCGGATGTTGGGATCATATTGGAAGGAAAATTCAATATGAAAAACTCCATATAGGCATATCATATATCTGGCAATATACCCAAAATATGAAGTATCGGGGATGTCATATAAGATGGTTAATATAAATATCCTAAATAAGATCCTGAGCAGGCAGTAAATACATAAATCATACAGTTATATAAAACATGTTCAAGGTACACGTGGCAAAGTGCATCAAGCCAATGAATCTATAATGACTAACCAATCGTAGAAGCTTCTCAATGGCTAGCCTTCATTAAAAAAACAACGTAGAGTTGACCAGAAGCCGTATATTAGCAAGAAAACACCCAATATACAGCTGAAATAGTGGGCAATAAATCAGGAAAAACCTGACATATCAGAGAAAATTGACCGGAAACAATAGGGGGAGATTTTTTTTGCACTGACCATTGCGGCCAGGTTTCAAAAACAGTAAACTATTTATGTTAGGAGATGTTTAAAACACTGAACCAATATCCAAATATGTTAAAACCTTAGCATCCACATTAAAAATATATAATAAAAAACAGGACATGTTTGATTTATGCTACAAGGAGTCGAGGATATCCAGGAAGTGTCAGCAATAGAAGTGTCTGCCACACAGATGACCACATAAATCATATAGTACATTGTGACTAACGATGCAAAAGACAATGGAAATCCTCTTCGATCTTCTCCTTTGAGGAGATGTTGATGAAATTGAAAGATGAAAACATAAATTGTAGCTAGTAGCAACTTTGCAATGTCAGTTTCTCATGATTTCCTAGTGAAAGAGAAAAGTCAACATTGTAAACAGGGACCTGGGAAAAATGAAATGTTCACTAACCCATACTTTGTCTTCCTAGCAACTTGGAAAACGTGAGAACTGCTTGTCTTATTGGTGTTTATTGATGTACATTCAATAACAGTCGAACTAAAGGTTGATTCAATCTTGCAGTATATAGCAATACGTGACAATAAATGGTGGATATATATTTGATACAATAAGTAAACCCACTATAAACACTCCAAAAGACAAAATCCATTATCCTCCAATTGATGTAAATATTACTTGAGCCCCAGAATATACAAAACTAATAACCCTGAGTACAGGAATACCTGGGTAACATGTTTATATTTCCTCACAGAATGCAATTGATGTTCCTCTAATTGAAATACATATCATGGGCACTGAGAAGCTGAAGTCTGGCAAAAACTAGAGTAGTCAGACCTTCCTTCTACACTCTTCGTCTTTTTCATTGTTTAAATGTTAGCAAAACCAATAACATTTTTGGAGGATATAGTGCTAGCAAAATGTACAATACTGACACAAATTTAGCCTCAAACCTTCTATACTCATTTTCCACTCCCTCCAGCAATAATAGTTAGCTTAACACGAGTCCTGGTTCTCCTGAACATCTTCGAGGTTTGGAAGAACACTAGAGACCCCAGACCCACAATTAGTCCTTTCATTTGTGCTATAGTGCAGTTTTCTTTAGTTTTACATCAGTTTACACTTTATCCCTGATAAGTCTTCCCATCTTCTATTGTTGCTTCTATCGAGAGCACCCCATCAGGTTTTAACTAGCATGGCTTTGATTTAGCTGATGCGATATTATCACACACATGCCATAAAAGACGTTCAACATGTTATATGGCCACTTAAGGTGGATGATATTATGCTTTTAGCTCTTACACAGAGTATTTTCTATTTTGGCCATTTTTCTTAAACTTAATATCATATGAATTATTTGATCCTCGAGCTTTTCAAACTTCTGGAGATATCTATGATGATAGAAAACTGGATTAAGCCCAAGAAAGGCAGAAAACTGATCCATCAGCTCTTTCATATGACCAAGTTTTGAACCCTACAGCTTCACTGCCCCCGATTAAAAGGAAAATAATGCACACATAGAATGTCTTGGGAATGTGACTCCACCATAGAAGTTTGGGAGTTGCAGGATTTTTTTCAATTAGCACAAATGATTAATATAGGTAATAGAAGAAATCTCAATAGGACAGTTAGAACAAGGAAGAAGCGTCAGTTTGACACCAGTTGCTTAAAATAAAACAGTGTAAACACATGAATACTGATAAAAACTAATATCAAACAAAATTGCTGATGCTTTACACCTTTTGGGCAGAGTATGCAACAAACAATGAGTTAACAAGAGCTCAAGTAGCTGACTATTTATAGCACAACTGTCAAACTTAAAGATCTCCACAACTATGAAAAGACTACACAAGACTTCCGGTAAACTATACGTACTGCTTTGCAAGCTGAAATACTAGGAAAGTAAAAAACAGTTAATAAAAATAATAATGATCCTTCCTTATCCTACTTTCTCGCTTCTCTCCCTCTTGGTATCCTGCTCGGATTACCTCCGAGCATGATCAAGGCAGAAATGAGCATACTTTGCAGGAGACCTATCTATTGTGATGTCTGCTTAAGCAACAACTGTACCTCGTAAACCAACCCCAATAAACTGGAATGACCATTAGGTGAATTGATCCAATTTCAGGTCAAAATTTCTAGGATTACCCAGTAGTGGTCATTACCCACAACCAATTAGTTTATAAAATATTTGCTCAAAAATAAATATCCCAATCAAGCATATGGTACAGATTTTCAGTGAATGGAACTGCCTTCAGGTCTAAATTTCTAGGAATACCCAGTGATTGTCATACTCCACAACCAACTAGCTTATAAAATATTTACTCAAAGATAAAGCATTCAATCAAGAATGTTGCCATCAAACTGATCATTAAATAGGTAATATGAAACTCAGACATGATAAAAGTGTGAAGCACATCTAAGTGGCATCCAAATGTGCCAGCTCCAGTGTCTCCTGAAGAGAAGTGACCTCCTCCTAGAGAACCCATGGTTCAGAGCTAGCATGGAGTGTGATCAACTGGCAATATTTCCCTTCAAAGTAATCTTGTTCCAAGGAAGGGTAATTCAATGCTCATGTATGGTCAGTTTGCTTGTCTCACATAAACAGTAAAGGACAAACTTTTGAAGGTGAATAATTTCTGAAGATGTGATTTTTCATATTTGAATGTCATGAACATCTTCCTTGCTCCTCTAGGGAACAGCCTAGAGCTCAGCCGACAGAACAAGCACATGCATTTCATACACAATGAAACAAGAACAAATTCATTAAAAAGTCTAGCTAGAACGTATACGTATTGTACCAAATAGATGAACTTCTCCGTTTATGAATTCTTCCTCCAAAAAGGTTTCCCATCGGAGAAATATAAGAAGTCATAAATCAACTGATAGACATAATTTTCTTACATTTTTATACTCTTATTTATCTATATTTGTGTACATATAAACATGCTACTCAGCTATTTTAGTATGTTTTACAGAAAAGTGGATTTTAATAAAGAATAAAAAGCCCAAAATACGATTGTTGTAAGTCCAAAAACCCAAGATCACATTATAACATGTTAAAATTTAAATCTACAATCACGTTAGAGAGCCAGAAAAATCTATTAGACTCAAAGTAATCAAAAAAGAGATCAAGTTATTAGGAAGGGAATTGAGTACTTAAATAAAGATCAAGTCAAAAATCGGAGAGAATAACTTGTTATGAAAAAACTTAATAAATCAAGCTATTAGAGGCAAATCAAACCAAAAATTGCATTGAATCACGCTGTTATTGAAAAAAATCTTGCCAAATCAAGTTGTTATGATAAAGGAAGTCAAATCAATATTTTAATCCTTCACCAATAAATAGAAGAGAAATTCAATGTAGAACACTCCAGATTTTGTATAATAAATTATAGAAGTTCTTAGTGTAATGCTCTTCCCACAATTTTCTTTATTTTAACAAAAATGTTCTCTTTGTTTAATTCCGTATATTGATCTTCATTTTGTCTTCATTATGTAATTGTTTTAACTCTTTCATGAATAGGCAAACTTTTACATCTAGGTGTAGATGAAGTTAAGATCATAACAAATTTAATTAAACAATCTATCATATTCTTCATGCCTAAAATAAGATAATAAAATGAAGTGAATGTTTAATTCGTTGATCTACAATATAATTTGATAGATTATGTATATGTCATCCATGATAATCTATTATTGAGAGTTGAGATCTAGGATTATCATTAGCAACAACAACTAAGCTTTTATCCCAAGTACTTGGGGTAGGATTATCATTAGCATAGATATAATTATCAGAGATATCTTATTCTATTATTTATTAACTAAAACTAAGATTGATATGTTACGACGAATATCATATAACTTATACTTTCTAGTAACTAATTGATTTATATAAATTATAATTTTAAGAAATTTGTTTGGTTAACATATTATTACTCTTAGTGGATTCGAACCTAGGTACTTTATTTCTATTTGTTTATCTTTCTAATTAGTTAATAAACTACCACTTCTATCATCTCTTTTTCAATTCACCTAATTAGGATTAAAAACTAGATAAACCATTTTACGTGTGGATTCACCCACAGGTACTACAGCTATCGTATGCTTGCAGTTTACACTTAATTTTCACATCAATGATTAAATTCCAGTTGAAGTGCCCATCTATCTAACCTACTTAACGATGTCATAGTTTAACTGAAAACAAGGCCAGTAAGCAACCAATTTCTCTAATCTAGGAAATCTTTAAACAATGATCAGTTTTCGAACCCAACTGAGTATCTTTAAACAAAGATCAGGCCAATTTCTTGTTCCCACTACTTGAAAGAGTAGGTACAACAACATTATTTCAATATTACAAATATGTCACAAACATCCTAGACACAAGGAAAAAAAAAATCTCCTGAATATCAGCAGTATTAACATGCAATAAGTTACATGCATAAAACATTCTAAATATTACATAATGCAAACAAATAATTAAATAACTCAAAGGAAATTTTTCTGATCATTATATTGCTTCTTTATGTACTCCCTCCTAGGCTTCTCCAGTAACACATGTTGTTAACTAAAAACAAAAAGCAAAGAGCACCTAATGGTTTATCATAAATATATTACAAAGAATGAAGACTGTAAGAGACATTATCTTTTATGGGCTGCATAACAATTCCACTTATATCATCCACAAATTATTTTGGGTTTATACAAATATTTCTGAAAAAGTTCAATGTCAAAGACTAAAGAAAGCTAATAATGCAATTATTATCAATATAACTATCATTAAATTAAAAGATATGGCTTTAGATCAATAACATGCACAAATATGAGCATATATTATAATAGTTCCTCAAGACAGGTACCTGAGCTGCTTCATTGGATGCATTTTTCGTCCATATGCTAATTCTTTCTTGCTTTCCACGTACATTAACAACTGCTCCACAAATTTCATCACCATAGTCGAATTGTTCACCAATCATTGCCAACAACTAATATGGATAACAGATAGTAAAGAAAATAAGTATCAATAATTTAATATTCATAGATAAATAGTTCAATAGCTATGAAAAAAAAATCTAAATAGTTTTTTCGAAATCCAAGAACATACAGTATATAACCAAAAAGTATCAGATTTTCCTCTAGCACAGCTGATGGTCCATTTCCCTCCATTAGCACAAACAGGGTCCTCCCACTTGGGCTCGATTTTGTTCTTGAAACAGTGAAAGTCTGCTCCAACAACTAATTTGCTTGGGTGATGAATATTATTGTAGAGGCTGAAGAACATATAGAAAAAGATATCTCATTATAAACATAGTCATTCTTAAATGGAAAGAGCACCGTTCTACTGATTTCGGCAATAAATGTAAAGCATGTCTTCACATAAAAATAAAAAAATATATCATTGTTGCTTGCAAAAACCAAAACATGAGCATACTGATTATTCAAAATCAAAGGGCATATTCTTAGTTAGACGAAAGATTCATATATACATTAGCATCAGGATTGAAATTACGATGTTACTTGAGATTTTGACATATCAAAAACATTTACTCATACCCAAAACCATGTATGACCTATAGAGTTACAGGATCATATAGAACTTGTGGCTACAACTCATATTTGAAAGCAAATGTGTTCATAACAACAATTTATATATCAAGCATGTACTACAAAAATGCGCGTAAAATTCCTCTCAACCCAAATAGCATTGATGGCTTTATGAAATGCCTGGGAATCACATATGGTTGTCTTCACTATGAATTTTTGCTCAATTATTAAATGGTTAATTTTCTAACTTAACCTTAAATAATGATAATGACAATAATCATCTCAACCCAAAACTAGTTAATGGATTGAGAAATAAAGATGGATAGCTAAGGGATTCTCAACCCCAGTAATACTACAATAATCACGACTACAAATTGCTAATTTTTTGTGAATTTAGGAGGAAATTAGAAGGATTAAAATTACCTCCAGAAGTCTTCGACGGTGGCGAAGGTGTGGATGGGGCGGATGGAGCTGCCCCAGGCGACCTGCTTCGACTTCGCCGACGGGTTGTCGAACCAGAACGTCCACGAGTTCTCCAGCGGGTGCACCTGTGCCAGCGGCGCCGCTCCGATAGCTCCTCCGCCGCCTCCGCTGCTCAATCGATCTTCGTCGGCAGAAGCAGCATCCTCATCCTCGATCTCGCCTTCCTCCTTCTGGCGAATTTCTTCTTCTTCCAATGACCTAATCACGCCCACCGCCTCTTCCTCCGCCATTACTCTCTCTCTCTCTCTCTCTCTCTCGCCTCTCTCGCGTTTGTAAGGCCAAGGGTTTTGGCTGCGGTGAGAGTCAAGGGGGCAACAACCCTCTCCCTCCCTATAGGGCATTTATTAGAAATTCACAATTTGCATCAATACGGGTAACTCATTTTTTTTCATTAGCTCCCCTGCACCACAATTAGGAGTTGACGAGTAAATATCAATTTTAAGAGAATTTAGATAAAATAATATAAAAAATACCTATTAAAGAAAAATTATTTATTGGTGGTGATCTCAATGGATATATAGAAACTAATCGTAATGGGTTTGATAATATACATAGACGATTTGATTTTGGAGAAAGAAATAAAGCAGGTAACTTAATTTTAAATTTTGTTTTGCCTTATAATTTAATTTTAGCAAATACTTGATTTAAAAAGAGAGTTTCTCATTTAGGCTGTGTTTGGATTGAGGGAAAATGAAGGAAAAGAAAAGAAAATGAAAGGGAAAGAGAAAAGGAAAGAAAAGATATGGAAATTGGTTTTTTTTTTTATGTTTGGTTAGAAAGAAAATAAAGAAGAAAATCTCAAGGAAATTTTAGAAAAATGTAGTTTTTTATGTTTGGTTGCTCAATAGAAAATTAAAAGAAAAATATAATTCTAATTAAACTATGGAGAATTTTAATATTAATTTATATATTATTGATATAATTTTTAATCTTTAAATAATTAAGCATATAATAACAAAATAGTCCAAACTTCATAAAAATTAAAAATATCTTGGGACTAAAATTACAAGAAAATTTATGCAAAAATTTCTCTCCCTTTTTCCTTTTTCTCTCAACTTTCCTTTTCTTTCATTTTCTCTTGGATTTGAAGAAGAAAATGAAAAAAAAAAAAAACTTAATACATTTTCTCTCACTTTCTTTCTCTTTTATTTTCTCTTTAATTTTACCTCTAACCAAACATTGGAAAGCAACTTTCTTTTTCTTTTCTTTTCCTTCATTTTCCTCAATTCAAACACAGCCTTAGTTACTTTTAAAAGTGGATCGAATACAAACCAAATAGATTTCTTTTTAATTAGGAGGGTAGATAGAGCTAGTTGTATCGATTGTAAGGTAGTACCAGGTGAGAGTGTAGTTACTCAATATAAACTCTTAATTTTAGATATTCAGATTAGAAAGAAACTTAGAAAGATTAAGTATAAATTAGATCTTAAGATTAAGTGGTGACGATTAGAAGGTAATCAAAAAGTTTTTGTAGATAGAGTAGTACAAGAAACAGATTGGAGGGATTATGATGATCCTAATGTAATATGAAACAAAATGGCTAGCTGCATTAAAAGAATAACTAAAAATATATTTGGTGAGTCGAGAGGTGGTGCTCCACTATATAAGGATACATCATGGTGGAATGAAGAGGTAAAAAATGCTATTAAGATCAAGCGAGATTTTTATAGATATTTGAATAATAATAATAATAATAATAATAATAATAATAATAATAATAATAATAATAATAATAATAATGGAATAAGCTTTGAGAAGTATAAACTAGCTAAGAAGGAGGCTAAGAAATCTGTTCGGGATGTAAAAACTAAATTATATAAACAAGTGTATGAGAAGTTGGATAATAAAGAGCAGAAAAGGATATATATATATATATATATATATATATATATATATATATATATATATATATATATATATATATAATTGCTCGAACGAGAGAAAGAAAGTCTAAAGAGTTATGTACTGTAAAGTGTATTAAAAATGAGGATCAGATGGTTTTAGTTCGAGACGAAGAGATTAAAGAAAGATGGAAAAATTATTTTGATAGATTATATAATAGTAGTTTTACTCAATATTTGGGAGATCTTACCATTCAATATGAGAATATGAATCGTAGTTTTATCCGCATAATTAAAGAGTCAGAAGTGAAAGAGACTTTGAAGAGGATGGAATCAAGAAAAACTATTGGTCCATATGAGAATCCTATAAAGGTATGGAGATACTTAGGAGAGATTGGTGTGAGGTGGTTAACAAATCTTTTTAACAAGATTTGACAAATTAAGAAAATACCAAATGAATGGAGGAAGAGTACTCTAGTACTTCTGTATAAGAATAAGGGCGATATTCAGAGTTGTTCTAATTATTGGGGAATAAAACTCATGTGTCACACTATGAAGTTTTGGAAAAGGGTAATTGAATATAGATTGTGACAAACTATTAAAATATCGAATAACCAGTTTGGATTTATGCCGGGACGATCGACGACAGAAACTGTTCATTTACTTCGTCAACTTATATAGCGATTCCGAGAGAGAAATAGAGATTTGCATAAGGTATTTATTGACTTAGAGAAAACCTATGATAAGCTTTCATGAGAGATATTTTGGTGGACACTGATGAAAGAAAGAGTTCCCATCAAATATATCGACATAATTAAGAACATGTATGATAGAGTAGTGGCCCATGTCAGAACATGTGGTGATTCAACAAGTGAATATGTATGATAGAGTAGTGGTCCATGTCAGAACATGTGGTGATTCAACAAGTGATTTTTCTATCACAATTGGATTGCATCAAGGATCTGCATTGAGCTCATTTTTATTTGCTATAGTGATGGATGAGCTTATTAAAACCATTCAAAATGAGATACATTGGTATATGCTATTTGCTGATGATATTGTCTTAGTTGATGAGATAAGAGCAGGGGTAAATACCAAGTTAGAGTTATGGAGGCATACATTAGAATTTAGAGGTTTTAAATTGAGTAGGTGTAAAACAGAGTATATGGAGTGTAAATTTAGTAAACGATGGGCCATATACTATAATGTTGTAAAACTGGATAGGCAAGAGATATAAATAAGCAGTCAGTTTAGATATTTGGATTCGATTATTCAAAATGATGGAGAAATCGATAATAATGTTAACTATAGAATACAAACTGGCTGGTTGAAATGGAGGAAGACAATGGGAGTTTTATGCGACTGTAACATTCCGCTAAGATTGGAAGGAAATTTTTATAGGACTGCTATTAGGCCAGTTTTATTATATGGCACGGAATGTTTGGCTATAAAGAAAGGCTATTCACAGAAGATAAGTGTAGCAGAGATGCGCATGCTCCGTTTGATGTGCGACAACATTAGGAAAAATAAAGTGAGAAATGAAGATATTCGTGTTAAGCTAAGTGTAGCTCTTATCGATGAGAAGATACGAGAAAATCGCTTACGATAGTTTGGTCAGGTGCAATATAGGCCTACAAGTGCAACAGTTCGAAGAGGAAAATTTATCAATATAGGACAAGTTAAAAGAATGAAGGGAAGACCGAAAAAAACATGGATGGAAGTGATACGCAAAGATATAGAGTATAGAGGAGATATTACTTGATAGAAATGAATGGAGAAGGAATATCAAAGTGATCGATCCAGCGTGATTCTTTTTTGGCTCATGTAGCCTACCCCAAATACTTGGGATAATTGTTGTTGTATGAGTAACCCATGTTTCTAATAAGTTAAAAAGAAAAAAATTAGGTTAATTAGAATCAGACTTATGTAGTATGGATACTACTACAACCACAAGTTAGAAACTCTCACTTAGATGTTGAGAGTTGGAGTCTATTTGGAGTGACAGCATGTGAGGTGCACGTGATGTTAAAAGATAATTTTGCCCTTGGCAGATAGAGGGGAGATAGTGAGGGAGGTCAGGAGTTAACTTTTCTCAGGCAATTTTATTTCTAGAAACGAGAGAAGGTAGTGCTTGGCGGAGGCAATCGAAGGGCAAAGCTGCAATGAAATCAGGAGACTTCTCTCTACGACTGCTCTCATCAGTGGCTTCTCTCTGCAGTGGAAACCAGTGAAGCCATAGTTGGACACGAAGGGCTGTTCGCCATGAAAATTGCAAGCTTTTTTTATTGAAGTCTTTTCAATAAAAGATTACAATCGAACGGTTTCCCGTTTACAGAAGATGAGGAAAATGGATTTCCTCTTTGTTTAAAGCTGGGTTTCTATGTAGCTATGGAGGACGATCCTGCTCTCCGTTGACACTCCGTACAATTTCTCTCAGTTGGCTAAAGGAAAAAGAAAGGCTCTTGACTCTTGATCACAAGGGGTAACTTTTAGGAGAAGATGTCTGTCTGTGTCTATCTCTGTCTGTGTCTCTTTCACTCCTCCGCCTTTTATAGGGGTTCTAGAGTAACGTCCCATCTCATTTGCTCAACCGTTAGCTCCCACTACTAGAGAAGTGCCATCATATTTGTTACGTGGTTGCTCCCTCGATCAAAGTAGTACCGCTGCATTCGTTTGGCAGTTAGCTCCACGATCTGAGGTGACAACTTTCTTGTTCGGGTCGGATGGCTTTGTATTAAACCCCTATCCGGATGTTATGGGCAGTATCGCGAATCTCAATTTTAGATTCGGGAACCTGTTCTATTGTCTGGGTCACGAACCTCAGTCTTTTAGGTTCGCGGATCCGTCGAGTTGTGGAATTCCAACTCTGAATTCACGGATCTGCTTTGTTTTCCAAAATTTTTTGCCGACAAAACCCCCTCCACAGTTTTCAAAACTCTCGTGATTTCTGAGAAGTTTTGGAATACTTTGGATATATTATTCCGTATTAGAATCTCCATTTTTCATCTCTCTGAGAATACAATTCTGTATTAGAATTCTTCTTCGATTGCCGACAGCATGACTCTGTCCTCATATCTCGAAGTCTCATCTTTGAAAGGAACACGACCCTGTATTAGCGTCGTGAATTTACTGCTTTTGAAAGAAAACACGACACTGTATTAGCGTCACAATTTTCAATTCTTGAAATATACGACTCTATGTTAGGGTCGCATATTCGCATTTTGGAGAAAAAGATGACTCTGTGTTAGGGTCGCAAATTTTTACTTTGGAAGGAACACGACTCTATATTAGGATCGCGAACTTTCATTTTGGAGAAGAAGACGACTATGTGTTAGGGTCGCAAACTGTTTTTTCAGAAGATCGTGACTCTGTATTAGGGACTCGAGCTTTCGCTTTGGAGAAGACAACGACTCTGTGTTAGGGTCGCAAACTGAAATTTCTGAAGGATCGCGACTCTGTATTAGGGATGCGAGCTTTCACTTTGGAGAAGAAAGCGACTCTGTGTTAGGGTTGCAAACTAAAACTTCTGAAGAATTGTGACTCTGTATTAGGGACACGAGCTTTCACTTTGGAGAAGAAAGTGACTCTGTGTTAGGGTCGCAAACTAAAACTTCTGAAGGATCGCGACTCTGTATTAGGGACGCGAGTTTTTACTTTTTTGGTTGCGGAAAGGCCGGAAGGCAGTTGCTTTTTACGGCATAAGAATTGAGACGTTCTCTGAGCCGCATTAAATGCAAAGGTACCTATGAGATTCGGGCCAGATATCATGTCTATCCAGAGATCTCGGCCATCAAATCATCTTCTATATAACCTCCACTTTATGAGAGAGGCTACTCTTATCTCAAGAAATTTGAAATCCGAGTTCTTTGTTAGAGTTCCTCAGAGTTCTCATCTTCAACCTCCTATAGCTTTCGATTCTCTGTGCAAAAGATGCCGAAGAAAGCTTTTTCCTTCGATGCGGCTGCCAGTGGTCGTCAAGATCCTCAAACAACCTCTAGTTTAATAGTGGTTAGGTAGGAACGCTTGATTGGAGGTAATAAAAATAACTTTCGAAAGGCAGTCCCTTTCTCAGAAATTTTCTTATTTTGAATCTGAATGTCTTTTACAGTCGTTTATGCCTTAAATCCTTGGCCTAAGGATCATTATTTCGGATACTCGGATGGCTATGATGGGAAAAAAGAGTTCAGATTTGGTCATGTCCTTCCACATTGTACAACATCAAACAACCAAGAGAGAGAAGATAAAATTCTCCATCATTCTCGCTCAACATTACGAGAACTGATAACTAATGCACCTTTCGAAGGAGATGATCGATCTCCGCTACGCAAACCCGCCTTTATGTTTGGGAACCATATTTCGGTGCCCGATAGCGGTTTGGAAGATGGAGATTACAAGTGGTTTCGTCAAATTGAAGGTCGCTACTTGTTTCTCCCTAATATGGAGAGGTCTTATCCGTTCTTATTCTTGAAATCTCTTTCCGTGCTCAGACGAATGGACTGGCACATAAACAGGCCGCAAGACAGCATCTTATTGGGGGGTTTCAGTGCTCAAGGTGCCTTTCCAGAGGACTGCTTCCGGGACTGCTTAAACATGACCTCCCCAGAGGCGAGGTTCCCATAATTGCACAGACTTTCCTGCACCGATTCACCAATGCACAAGGGGAGTTTCATGTTCAGGATTTTCGTCCCCCTGGATGGGTTCACTGCTCTTCAAAAGGAGAGTGGGCAGTCTTGACTGACTTTTTCCTGAAGACTTTCAGAGTCAACTTCATTACACAGGGCTACATCGTGCTATCAAAGTTGTTCAGCACGGTATTCCTGCTAGCAGATTCCATTTTTTGCTCTATTAGAACTGTACAATCTTGATACTTGCACCATTTTTTGCCCTCAAGGCGAATTGGGTTTTGCCCTTCATGAAATGTATGAAATTTCGGGTTTATCCACGGGAGACATCCCGTATGAAGAGTATGTCCCCACTAGGGAAGAACTCCATCTGCTGAAGGCCTGGGACCCTTTGGCCTATGATACTTACTGGGAATTACTCTGTCACTACCATATTTGCACTCACACATCCGGCACCCGCAGTTTGAAACCAAAGAAGTGGCTGCAATATCTTCTACCCAATTTTTCCAAGGGTAATCCTAATTTTACTTGTCTTTCTCCTGTTTTTGAAAAGGAGGTTGAGAGAAGAATCGCAAGTTTCGGGACAGATGCTTATATCGCCAAATCTGATGATGACGTTTTCAAAGCTGGGACGTCCTTTGAAAGTTTTCATTATCAGGCTCTTCAACCTTTATCTGATCCTGCATTCGTGGCGGGTTATTTGATGGTATGGTTGAAAAAGTGTACTATTCCTTCGCAGAAAAACATACCCGTTAGGGCTGTATACCTAGCCGTCCTACTAGCATTAGGTAGGTGACTCAGTCTATTGCCCGCGATGGTGTGCAACATCCAAAGCGGACTGAGGAGATTATCTGATAAATTCTGTAACGTGAAGAAGGAGCAAAGGAAGAAAGGGGATCCGGTCATTAAGACTCCTAATTCTCGTGTAGAACTCCCTTATACTTATTTGATGGCTTGGCTGGTTCTACATTGCCCCACTTTGATGAGTCCTGCTGACTCACAGATCAACTTAAGTGCTCCCAAAGTGCAGCACTACGAGAGGTCACAATGGAGAGGGGGCTACATGGCTGCGATCCGCAAGACCCTTCGTCATTTCTCGACTTTTGAGTTATTCAGATGTTTTCCGTACTTCCCAAATGTTGGGTACGGGGAGGAATTCGCGAATACTGCCGGTGCCGATAAATTCACTACTCTGTCCTCCGGGTGCTTCTGGTGGTCCGCCCAGGACATCTGGTCTTCGTTTGGGGAACCATTGCTACATAGAGCCTTACTACCCGAGTCATTTTGCTCGACAGTTCCGGTATGATCAGCTTTATGTTGGTAATCCCAATAGAGAGATAAGTTTTGTTGGGAATGCTCTTGAGGGAGCTCGAGCTTGGTTTCACTTCGTCACAAGTGGAACTCAGGCCAGATTTGATTTTCCGCTCAAGACCCCAAATTCGAGTATACTCGTTTCAGTTTCTGTAAGTTGTTCGCAGATGCTATTCCGCTCCCCATAATTTCAACATAAATCATACCAGTCTGCAGGAGATCAGAGCTTGGTATGCCCATAAAAGGAAGGCTGGCAGTACGAAAGTGGCAGGGATGAAAGATTTCAGGGGAAACAGTGCATCTAATGAATCAGAACCGGCAACTCAACAGAGGGAAGAGGTCAATAATGCATCAGTTCAAACTGCCTCTCCTGATTCTTCTCATCTCCCGACATCGAAGAAGACTTCTCCTCAACCGCAATCTTCTCCCAAGAAATCTTCACATAAGCGGAAGAGACAAAGGCACCTCAGTGACTTGCCTACCATTCTGCATGGGATTGACTCGTAGAGCACCCCATCTGGAACTGGCACTGCAACACCCACTCTGGTTCCTGAGTCCCTTGTTGAGGAACCCGAGGAGGATGAGGATGACTCATCTTTAACTCTCCACTCCCTTAAGAGGCGTCAGAGTCAAGGACCTGTTCTCTGCAGTGATCCTACTCCCGTTACTCAAAAGGGTTCTACTCCCCCTATTTGTCAGGCCACTGTTGAAGTCGGTGTTTCTCTGGCCATACAAGAGGATTCTGCAGCTCCTGTTGCTCAAGACATTGCAGATAACGAAGTACAAATCATTGGAGAGATTCGCGTATCAGATCCCCCAAAAGCAGCACTTCCTTCAGGAAGTCAGGATGATTGTGAAGACGACTATAATGTCGACAGTGATGATTTTCGATCTTCAACCCCCCCATTAGACCATGGTAAGTATGTCTATTTGAGCGAGGACGTTCGAACCGAGGTATACGGGCCTGAAGTGTTTGGTCCTGAGGTGTACGGAGTTGGAGAATCCAGCGTCCAACCTTTAGGTCTGCATCTTCTTCCTTTAGCAATTATGTTATCATCAAATGATACTATAACTTTTAACTATTAACTTTCTCCTTTTGCTAGCTCCAGTTTTAACTCCAGATGCGAAGGTAGCTTTGCTAGATGACACCATCGCGGGAGCTGACATTGATGAGGCGACCGAAGTTACCCCTTCTACTGTTGATACCACAGTAGCAATGATCCCCGAGACTACTGTGTCTACGGTTTTGGCCGTAGCTGCTTCGACCGATATTTTGGTTCAAGATGCTGTAACTGGTAGCTCCGCTGAGGTCTCCAGAAGTCCCATTCCTCCTGATACTGGCCTGGTTGCCCCTATACAACAGAGTGCGGATCAATCCGCCTCTGCCTCAACCAGTATTACTCCCTCTTATGCAGATATTGATATGCTTGAGATTGATTTATTGAAGGATATGGTGGAGACCTTCCTTCACTTCCTTGACCGCTGCATTGATAAAATACTGAATGGGGTTTCTTTTGCTTCACTCGCCAATGTTCTCAACATTTATTTAACTGGTATCGTCAGCATTGGTGGAGAGGATAAAGTTGTTCCCTTTAGGCTTATGATAACTCAGCTTCAAAAGCATGCTGAATTTCTATCAAAAGCCAGAAGTGCTGATAAATCTGAGACAGTGGAAATCATTTTTCAAAAGCTAAAAGAGGAACAACTTAGATTCCAGAAGGAGATCCAGGAGAAGGCAAATGCTTGCAAAGCCTCTTTAGTAAAGGGCCAATCAGACCGCGAGTCCCTAATTCTTCAAGTGGAGGCCGCTGCTTCAATTGTCAATGACCATGACAAGCTATCGTTAGGACTCAAGAGACTATCACCAAAGCTCAAGCTTTCTTGGCCAAAATCACCAATGAGCGTGATGAGTCAATGAGGAATCTCGCCAACTTATCGCACAAGCGGGATAATATAACCAAAGATATCTAGGCGATACGAGCTGAATTGGATATGCTGGAGGCTACTGCAGCGCAGAATGTTGTTACTAGTGATGAGGAATTGCATCGTCAAACTACTGTCCAAACTTATGAGACCCTCCAACAAGACATTGATGATGCAGAGGAGAAAATAAAAGCCCTCTTGAATCATTGAACTGTAAAAACTTGTATACATCTGTTTTAATTCTCTGCTCTTTTTTTTTTATAATAGTTCCCCTGTCATTTATAGAGAACCTGATTTTGGCCTTCCAAGGCATGGCTTTGCAGTTGTTCTTCAAAGATTTGTAACGAACTTGCCATCTTTTGTCTGAAGTTTACGAATCACTGTAAAACTCTGGTATCTGTGTATCTGTTATATGACTTTCATAAGCACGTGAAGTCTAGAGGTTCGCGGATTAACACAATCCATACTTAATTCGTGACCCTGATTCCGGAATTTTGGTTCGCGATGTTTCATCAGGAAGTTTGCGGAATAGACTGTAGACTCTTTCAAAATTTGTAGAGACTTCTGCGAGCCATGGGATGAAGTTGTCGGGCGTGGAATCCCAAGCGTTATACGTCTTCATTAATGACGAGATCTCCGGGCTGCGATATCCAAACGTCCCATGCAACAATAATAAATTCTGTTGAGATCTGAACTGAAACTCTTGACCGAAGATTTCGGTTTTATCTTTTCTAAACTGAAGATCACGGTCACCAGACTATCTATATAAGGCACATGATCTCTTCAATGGAAGATCACTCAGCCGTGAGAAAATTTCTTCCCGACTTTCTTCCCTTCCTTTTTTTTGTGGCCGATCTACCTGTGCAGCCTTTTTTTATCTGAAGTAATGGATGGGAACTGGCATGTTACAAGACCTCCAGACTGCACCAAATCAGCGGGGTGTTCCACCGAAAAGGTTCTTCTGACCGTAGTCCTTTTCCATAATTAAGGTAAGCCTCTTCTTCTGATTTATATCCTCCTTTTCCTTCTTTTTCTTCCCTTTTTTTTAACAGGAATTTAATTTGGCTACAGGAGATAACCGTAATCATTCTCCTTAACAATGACCCAGACCCGATGGGCTCGTAACTGCTTCCAATACCTCGAGGGTCTTGGAAGGTCTCATGAATTTTTCATGAGAGAAAAGATTTAGGTCTGTGGCATTGTTTTTCTTCTTTCCTAGTACTCCACAAGGTTGGGGTACTAATGACTAGAACCTTGAATTTGTGCAACCCCTCATATTGTACATCTGGGGTGTGCACTTGGTATGCCAGTTTTGAGCTAATCAAGTCACTGACATCATCACTGGGGGGAACCAACCAGGAGGTCCCTGATTGTGGTCGGAAAGAAGAAACAAGATTATACTCTTGAACCGTCCTTTAAGAGGAGGCTACAAGAGCAAATTGAGACCGTAGTCCTTTTCCATAATTAAGGTAAAGCTCTTCTTCTGATTTATATTCTCCTCTTCCTTCTTTTTCTTCCCTTATTTTTAACAGGAATTTAACTTGGCTACAGGAGATAACCGTAGTCATTCTCCTTAACAATGACCCAGACCCGATGGGCTCGTAACTGCTTCCAATACCTCGAGGGTCTTGGAAGGTCTCATGAATTTTTCATGAGAGAAAAGATTTCGGGTCTGTGGCATTGTTTTTCTTCTTTCCTAGTACTCCACAAGGTTGGGGTACTAATGACCAGGACCTTGAATTTGTGCAACCCCTCATATTGTACGTCTGGGGTGTGCACTTGGTATGCCAGTTTTGAGCTAATCAAGTCACTGGCATTATCACTGGGGGAACCAACCAGGAGGTCCCTGATTGTGGTCGGAAAGAAGAAACAAGATTATACTCTTGAACCGTCTTTTAAGAGAAGGCTACAAGAGCAAATTGGAAGTGGGAGTTTTAGGAGCAAATCTTTTTATCCGAGCCATGTTGAAAAAGAAGGCTACAGAAGCAAGTTTGTCATTCCAGAAGAAGATTTTGCAGGGACAAACTTTTTGGTCCGAGCCATGCTAAAGAGATGGCTACATAAGCAAGTTTGTTATTCCAGAAGAGTCTGTAAGAGTAGACTACTGCCTTTAAGCCATCCTTGGGAGAGAAGGCTACAGAAGCAAACTTTTCCTTTTTTTTTTAGTGGTTTGTATTCACTCTTGTTGACTGTGTAATACTGGAGAATTCTCTGTAATTTTGATCTGATGATGAATAAAGAAGCTCTTTTCTTTTTACATACTAAGAGTATCTGATGGATGATTCTGATGTTTATTACCAGAGGTAACTTAATCTTGAAATCAATCAAAATTTTCCAAGAACCCAAAATTACTGCGAATGAAAGAACCTCTTGTTGACAAATTTGATTCACCAGAGATATTTTTAACTTGGCAATTTAGAAAGAAGGAAAAAAAATGTGATTCGCCAGAGGTATTTTTAACTTGGCAATTTAGAAAGAGGGAAAAATGTGATTCGCTAGAGTATTTTTAACTTGGCAATTTAGAAAGAGGGAAAAATGTGATTCGCCAGAGGTATTTTTAACTTGGCAATTTAGAAAGAGGGAAAAATATGATTCGCCAGAGGTATTTTTAACTTGGCAACTTAAAAAGAGGGATTTAACTTGGCAATTTAGAAAGAGGGAAAAATGTGATTCGCCAGAGGTATTTTTAACTTGGCAACTTAAAAAGAGGGAAAAATGTGATTTGCAACCTAAAGATTTTAATTCCGAAATCAAGAATTTTCATTAATGAACTTCTGATTACAGAGAAGCTTTTTATTCAAAATTTGCATAAAACTACCCAGGTCGTATTACAACTGGTGTTCTGCAATTTCACTAAGAATAATACTTCTTCAGAAATTTGCCGTTAATTGGCATTATGATCTTATCACCATTCGGTTTTGCCAACCGATATGTGCCGTTGGAATAGACAGTATCAATGACAAAAGGTCCCTCCCATTTCGGCTGGAACTTTCCCCTAGGCTTTTTGTTAGTTATGATCGGTCTTCTGACTGATAGGACCAGATCACCCTTCTTGAAAGTTCTTCGTTTAGCCTTTTTGTTAATGGTTCTGGAGATCCGCGCCTGGTATAGTTCAATATTCTGTTGAGCTTCCAAGCGCTTATCCAAGGCTTCTAATTCTTGGAGCCTTTACTGATGCCTTTCTTCTTCCGTCATCCTAGTTGTTAACGCGACCTGCAACGATGGGATTTGAATTTCCAAAGGCAAGATCGCTTCTGATCCGTATACCATGGAGAAGGGCGTGGCATTGGTGGGAGTTCGTACTGTGGTGCGATACGCCCACCGGCACTCTCCGAGTTTTTCGTCCCAGTCCCTTTGATTGGATGACACAAACTTTTTAAGAAGTTTTACAATGGTCTTATTGAAAGCTTCTGCTAGACCATTAGCTGCAGGGTAATATGGCGATGAAGCTACATCCTCGATCCTGTACTTGTTGCAGAATCTAGAATACACTTGGCTCACAAACTGGGGTCCGTTGTCATGAATTATTCTTCTAGGCATCCCGAAGCGATAAAGCACATGGTGCTTGATGAATTTGATAACATCTGACGACTTTACTTCAGTTAGGGAAATGGTCTCAGTCCATTTCAAAAAGTAATCCTTTATAGCTAAAATGAACCGGTGTCCCCTTGTTGATCGTGAAGAAATTGGCTCTACAATGTTCATGCCCCATTGCTTAAATGGCCACGACGTAGCCGTTGGGTGGAGATACTCCGGAGCTTAATATATAAAATCCGCATGTAGTTGGCAGGCCCTACACTTCTTGGCATAGTTAACCGCGTCTGTCATCATCTTAGACCAGTAATAACCCATCCTTCGAATTCTATCCCAGAGTTTTGGTCCTGACTGGTGCGCTCCGCAGATGCTAGCGTGAGCTTCTTCGAGTACTTTTTGAGCTTCGCGGTTGGAGAGACAGCGAAGTAAAATTCCATCATAAGATTTCCTATACAATATCTGGAGCTCTGCGTTGTAGTAGAACTGGACAGCCCTTCTCTGAATTGCTCTGGCTTCTTTTGGATCTTTAGGTAATATACCGTAAAGGATAGTCTATATGAGGAAAACGCCAATCCCTCGGTTCTAGGCTTGATTCGAAAACTTCAGCTTCCTCTTTCTGTGGTTCTTTCATTTCCTCTCTGAGCTCGTCCTTTGGACAAAATAATTCTTTGCTTCCTACCGTAATTTGCCTTCTAGCATGTTTGGGTAAGGCTAATGTAGCAGCTAAGGAAGCTAGTGAATTTGCATAACTATTTCGGTGGTGCTTTATGTGGCTGATATAGAATCCATCGAAACCATCGGCGATCTTGATCACCGCATGGTAATACGGCAAGAGGTTTTTATGTTTGACCTCGTACTCTCCTTTTACTTGATTTACAATGAGTTGAGAGTCCCCATATGCCTCCAAATATTTAACCCCCAGTTGCTTAGCTATTTTTAAGCCGATTAGGAGGGCGTTATATTCCGCAACATTATTGGAGCACGAGCTTGTTAGTGAGTAAGCTCGTGGAATAATGTGGTTGTGAGAAGAGACGAAAATAACTCCTACCCCCACTGTCATTCTTCCCTCGAATCCCATTCGGGAGGCACCGTCAAAGAAAAGTTGCCATACACCCTTTGAGACTGTATTTGCTTCGGAAGATTTTCGCGAGTTACCTTTTTTAGGAATCAGGTCCCATTCTTCTAACTCTCCCGAGATTTGTTCGTATAACTTTGAGTATGCCGGGATTGGATGTTCGGCTAAGAAGTCCGCCACGGCCTGTCCTTTAACAGACTTCTGTGGGACAAAGTGCATATCATACTGTGATAGCAAAATAGCCCAATTAGATAGTCTTGAATTTAATAAACCGGGTTTAGTCATTAGTATTCTCAGGGGGTTAACTCTCGATACAACGTGGATGGTTTGTCCAACTAAGTAGTGCCGCATTTTCTGTATTGCAAATACCAGAGCTAGACATTCCTTTTCCACAGGATTATACCGGTGTTCTGCCCCAATCATCATTCTGCTGAGGTAGTAAATAGCTTGTTCATGACCTGACTCATTTTTCTGCGCTAGCAAAGCTCCCAAGGAATGGTCCATAGCCCTTACGTATAGCAGGAAGGGTATTTTCGAGACTGGAGCTACAAGCACTAGTGGCTTCATGAGATAGTGTTTGATTTCTTCAAAAGCCTTTTGGCACGCATCATCCCAAACAAATGACACTCATTTTCTCATTAATCTGGTGAAAGGTTGGCATTTACCAGACAAATTTGATATGAACCTGCGGATGTACGCCAGCCTGCCTTGCAATCCCTTTAACTCTTTGAGGTTACGGGGAGGTGGCATGTCTTAGATAGCCTTGACCTTATCTGAATCAAGATGTATTCCTTTTGACGTTACGACAAAACTGAGGAATTTTCTACTAGAAACCCCCAGGAAAAACTTAGTTGGATTCATCTTGAGCTGGTGTTTCCTCATGAGGTCGAATACTGCCTTCAAGTCCTTCAAGTGATCGTCTTTGCTTCTGCTCTTAATCGCTAGGTCATCCACGTAACATTCCACTGTCTTTCGAAAGTGATTGGAATATTACATTCATGGCGCGTTGATACATGGCACTTGCATTCTTTAGACCAAAGGGCATGACTGTATAGCAGTACACCCCGAGTGGCGTCCTGAAGGACGTATGCTTCTCATCATCAGGGTACATCTTTATTTGATTATACCCCGAGAACCCATCCATGAACGTCATACGTTCATACCCGCAAGTGTTATCTATCATAACATCTGTGATGGGTAGCGGAAATTCGTCCTTAGGGCAGGCCTTGTTCAGATCCCTAAAATCTATGCATATTCGGATCTTTCCATTTTTCTTGGTTACGGAAACTATATTCGCGACCCAATCAGGGTGCTGTTGTTTGCGAATAAAACCTGATTCAATCAACTTCTTGATTTCAGCTTCTATAGCTTCCATAATCTCTGGGCGGAATCTTCGTTACTGTTGTTTTACTAGTTTAGCCTCTGGCTGGATGTTTAATTTGTAAACCGCCACACTTGGATCTAATCCTGGCATTTCCTCATAACTCCAGGCGAAAATATTAATGTATTCGCGAATGAGGGATATTAACTCCTCCCTTTCTTCCGATGATAGGTTCTCACTTATGAATATGGGTTTGGGATTCTTTTCATCCCCCATATTGATTTGGATCACTTTGTCTTCAGTTGGAAGTTCGCGCTGTTCAAACTGAATCTCCCATTTTATATTAAGATGCTTGGCCCAGGGGTCGTCTTTTATCGGCGAGGCTTCCTCTAAGTCTTCGTCTTGTTGGGTCGCGAAAACCATTTTTGCGGACACTTCGTGAAAAATCATGCCAATACTGACATCTAAGTCCCAGCAGGATGATTCTGACGAATAATCGCATTGTCTTTCTTCGGTTTTCCCACTTGAGGAACCTTCGGGAGTGGTGATGTATCCCAACCCCCTGCCGGTTTTTTGATAATAATCTGACATTTTTCCTTCTGAGACAAAAGGTTGAAGGATTGTCCTTCTTCCTCTTCCGAAGTTCAACCCCCTGCCTTCGCCCAAATTATATCCCATCCTCTTTATTAATTTACAAGAATTTTCATCGTAATGGAAGAACTCGGATTTTCCCTGTTCTTCTTCAGAATCTAAGCATTTCTTTTTATTTTTGTAACTTGCCCTTCCAAATATTATGGCTTTCTGGGTTCCGTTTTTGGGAGGAACCTCAAAAACGACCCAATTAGCACTTTCAATGTCATGACTTAATTCATGTAAAGATGATCAAATAGGTGCTTGGAAGGAAGTCAGAGAACACACCTCATTCACACAATCGTTGAATGCATCTGTGCTAGTGCTTGAGGGCTCAGAATCAACACCAGAAGAATAAGAAAACTCTAAATTTTTATTTATCATCCATTCACCATCGGGGTGGACGGTGTTATTTACATCAAGGCCTTCAAGGCTTATCACAATGGGCTCACCGTCCCAAATTACATCATCAGATTTCGAATCTTCGGATCCTGATTCTGTATCAGCTTCCTTGCCGCTATCGAAGTCATCTGGAACAGGCTGATCTGAAACACCGAACACATCTTGATACAACAACGTGTCAGTAAAGTAGTTTTCAACTGGAATAGGCAGAATCTTCTAGGAACGAGTCGGATATCTGCGATTCGGCCATAATGGATTTGACTATATCTTCTTCATCGGAAGAGATTCCCGCCATCTGTCTATAATTCATGGGGACTGCCATCCCACTTTTGAGTCGAGTGTTTCGAAAAACTCCTCGCTCTTCATTGAATAGATCCTTCGAACTCGAAGAGAGTTTTGGGTCAAAAGCATCTCCTTCGGAGACTTTCTTCGCTTTCTTTTTCTTCTTCTTTTTTCCGGTGCTTGTCATGTTGGATGACACTTCAGGATATTCTGCATCAGAAAACTCAAGCCCGTTTTATCGCCTCCTCTTCGCCAGTTGGGATGAAGATGTCGATGGAGCCGACAATCGATGAAACACCGAGGATCTGGTATGGGCTGAATAATGACAGTGAGACAGTACTGCATTGATTAGTCGTTCACAGTGGCAGTGAGATACGTAGGATTCTTCCCTTTTTCTGTTTCGAAATTCCCTAAGATCTCTTGCACTGGAATTCTTTGTGATGGCGTCATTTGTGAGAGATAGTTTTGGGAACAACACAGTCTTAGCCTTGAAGATAGGCATGCATTTTCCGCGAATTTAAGGTTCGCAGGTTCCACGAGCCTCTTCAACCACGTGATCAGACTTTCTCCCTGGAACACGAGGGATGAGGATGTATCTCTGCGTTTGTGATTATAGATAACTTTTGTGGACTTACTCCGCTTCCTGTAGGAAACGCGAGTAAATTCTTCCGCATCTCGATCAACCTTGGTTTTTGGCCTCCATATTTATGTGGTAGGTCTTTGCAGGGATGAGTTGGCGGTTTCCTTTTTTTGCGTGGTCCTGCGGAGGGCACAAACTTTGCTTCTTCTTAGATTTCTTCTAGTTGTACGAGTGAGAGGAACCTCCTTCTCCTCGTCATAGTCTCGCGGAGTGGATAGTGGTCGTTTTCTCTTGTTGAAGAGGGGACTTTGATCCATTTTGCTTGAGGGATCAAGAGTCTTAACCGAAACTGGCATAAAGCCCAATGTTGAGGAGGAGGATTTCGGACTAATTTGGTCCATCGACTCCCTTGGCTGAGTTATTGCCATTAAAGCCTCTTCGGGGATTGACCCCTTGGAGATTTTACGGCATTCTTTTAGGGAAGTAGGGCTCTTAGAGCCTGAAGAAAGGAATTCTTTATACCTTTCCTGGTCAACGTGGATGGTGAGCGAGTCGACCATACTACCAACTGGAACGTTGTCAGATTGAGCTACCACCAGATCATCAGAGGTGATGGGATTCCCCAGAGGAGTCGCCAATCTTCTGTTCACTAAGAAAATTGCAAGTTTTTTATATTGACGTCTTTTCAATAAAAGATTACAATCTAATGGTTTCCCGTTTACAGAAGATGAGGAAGATTAATTTCCTCTTTGTTTAAAGCTGGGTTCCTATATAGTTATGGAGGACGATCCTGCTCTCCGTTGACACTCCGTACAATTTCTCTCAGTTGGCTAAAGGAAAAAAGAAAGGCTCTTGACTCTTGATCACAAGGGGTAACTTTTAGGAGAAGATGTCCATCTGTGTCTATCTCTGTCTGCGTCTCTTTGGCTCCTCCGCCTTTTATAGGAGTTCTAGAGTAACGTCTCGCCTCATTTACTCGACCGTTAGCTCCCACTACTCGAGAAGTGCCGTCATATTCGTTATGTGGTTGCTCCTCCGATCGAAGTAGTGCCGCTGCACGTTTGGCAGTTAGCTCCACGATCCGAGGTGGCAACTTCATTATTTGGGTCGGATGACTTTATATTAAACTCCTACCCGGATGCTATGGGTAGTATCGCAAATCTCAATTTTAGATTTGTGAACCTGTTTTGTCGTCTGGGTCGCGAACCTCAGTCTCTTAGGTTCACGGATCCGTCGAGTTGTGGACTTCCAACTCTGAATTCACGAATCTGCTTTGTTTTCCAGAATTTTTCGCCGACAAGGACGAAGCTGCAGCTGAAGTGTACTGAAGCGGACTCTGCGGCTGAAGCTTCGGCTGGAGTCGGTGAAGGGCAAGCGGTAGGTCATTGCAGCACACTACTGACGGCTCTTTTAGGTGAAGTGAACCATAATTAGGGTTTTCTAAATAAATTGAATTTGTGATTTGGGCGAGGCAGTAGTGTGGTAAGTTTTTCTTATATACGTTGTCTTTGATTGGCTTGCAAAGTTCATTTTTTTTAAAATTTTCTCCGACAAGAGTTAGTGTGGTGATGATGTTGGTGTGTGTTTGGTTTGTGTGGAGGGGGGACCAGATAGGAACGGCATAGGGGGGCCATCACAGAAGTGGGCAGTGACCCGAAAGGGTTGCGGCCACGTGCGGGTGTTGGACAGTGTCGTGTTAGATAGCGTAGGGGAGCATCACTGTCTTTTGTTCCTATATTTATCGTATTCTAATAGATGACATTTGGTAGCTAATAATAGAAATTTTTTTTTGTTCAACTAGATTATGTTTGGTAGCATATAATCGATTTTGTAATCAACCAAAATCAAATAATAGCGTGTTATTGTTATGTCTAGACAACTATTATTGTGTTGTTAGTAGTATTTACATGTATATAGTTTGGTAGCATATGATAGTTTTTGTTAGACAAGCTAGCAAAGTAGAAGCCAAAGATCTAATAATTACTTGAGTATGCTTATACTTTATCAATTAACAGTGTGTGATTGGTGACATAATTGTTAAGTTATTTTGATATACAAGTTATGTTAATTGCAGTTCACATAAGGCAAGTAGTAATTTTGACCTTCATGCTCACCAACAGGGGCAATTTGTAAAAAATCAAATGATTGAATATCGAGGAGGAAAAAGAAGATATGGTTGAGAATATCGACTGATGTGATAAATCTGCTGCAAGTATACAGTGTCAGTTGTAGCGCAAATAGATCGTTGTGTTTTGCGTTCTACCTTCTCCTATTATTTTAATGAGCTAACTATGAATTCTAAATTGATTTTTTAGTTATTCTAAGTAGCCTAGGATATGAAATCTCTAGTTCAAAACCAAATATTACTTCTATTATCTTCTTTCTATCATAACAACTGATTTTTTTTAGTTTTAATCTTTATTAAAAGTGTTTTAAGTATGAGCTATCAAGTGGCGTGCAAGTATAACTCATCAAAAATACTACTTCTCATAAAAACAAAATAATTATTAGATAATTTTATGAGAAAGATGAAAATCGACAACTCCAAACCCTAACTAAGTATAGGTGTAATGCCCCACTTTTCGTAGTGTAGAAAGCTGGAAACATTCAGCGTCGAATGATAATTCGACGAGCCTCAGTAAACATTACAGTCACAACACAGCGGAAATAAGGGCAACAAATAAGCAATAATATTTTTAGCTACAATAATATTTTTAGTTACAATAATATATTTTCCTTCTTGTATAAACTTTAAAAAAATAATAATAACTAGAAAGGCCGTCAATCTTGTAGCTCTGCCTGCTCGTGAAAGTAAGTTAAAAGTCTTGCCTTATTTGGAACGGATCCATCTCCTCATAACGATCTACATATGGTCATGCATAACCATGATCATCAATAAAGCAATCTAGTGATAAATAGTAAAATACTAAAAAAAATAATAATAATGTCTCAATATCATGTACAATCATATACAAATAAAAGGTATGCAGTCTCATATTTGAATGTCTTATGTGGTTATCATTAGTTTTTTTTCTTTCAAGTTGATATCTTTTAATTATGGTATTTGAAAATTTAGGAAAATATGGATTTGAGTGGTCTGAACGCATTCCCGTCTGCCCCCGAAAAAATGAAACAGTAAAATTTGATTAGAGCATATCTCGATCCTCTCAAAAAGGGAAATAATGGCGCAGTAATGATCAGAGCCTATCTCGATCCTCTCATAAAGGAAAACAGTGGCACAGTAATGATCGGAGCCTATCCCGATCCTCCCATATAGAAAATAGTGGCACAGTAATGATCGGAGCCTATCCCGATCCTCCCGTATGGAAAACAGTAATGCAGTAATGATCGGAGCCTATCCCGATTCTCCCGTATAGAAAACAGTGGCAAAGTAATGATCGGAGCCTATCCCGATCCTCCCGCATGGGAAACAGTGGCACAATAATGATCGGAGCTTTTACCGATCCTCCCATATGGGAAACAGTAGCACAGTAATGATCGGAGCCTATCCCGATCCTCCCGTATGGGAAATAGTCACGCAGTAATGATTGGAGCCTATCCCGATCCTCCCAAAATGGAAAACAGTGGCTCAGTTACATCCAGCCATCAAAATTCATATGAACCATAATTTTCTCAAAAACCCCAACGTGTATTAATTTCAGTATTAATTATCAATTTTAGTATCAATTGGTGATTTCAGTAAATTCAGTTCAGTATATAAATTGGTGATAATCATTAAAATTCAGTGTATAGTAACCATAACAGTACATTGAATAACAGTATAACAGTATAGTAGTTAATTATCTATTACCAATCATATACAGTAACATGTTGCATTTATACGGTGTCTTGTCATATTTCATATCAGTGTTATCTTCCTTTTCTTTTCAGTATATAAATAAAAAAAACTAAATGAACTAAAACTTATAAAATAGTCTTTTGGATTATATGCATATCTTTGGAATATATAAGCATGTGAACTCCACTAGAAAATAATCATATTTGATATTATAAGAATATGTACGTGAATTTAGATAAAAAATAATAGTTAAATGTATAAAAATTTAAAGTACCAATCAGTATAGTTTAACTTCTTATTCAAGACATAAAATGATAATAATAAAATTTAGAATTTAATAATTTATGTCATATAGTTCCACATAGATAGGGTTAAAACAAGGTAGAACTAAAATGGATTAATGGTCATTTTGAAATAAAATGATCAATTTCACCGGTTATTGAGGGAAACATGAAGTATAACATATTGTTATATTATCTTGCTATGTGTTTCTGACCTACCATGCACAGGTGTTAGGAGGCACACATAAAATTTACAACTATCATAATCTTTCTAAATATACTTCTTAGTTCTTACTTTAGTAAGCACAAAAGATGCTTATTTGTACTTTACTTGATTAGAATAAAGAACAACGATTTCTCTTGATGGAAGCAGGGTTGCAAGATTACTATTCTTTTCCTTTAAATAAAATTTGATAAGTCTAGTGTTGGACTATTTGGACAATAATATTCCTTCTTCAATTGGTGCAAACAAAGTCTGGTCAAAATAGGAAAATATTGAAAACTCTTAAAAACAGATGAATAAGTTTAGCTTTTAAATAAAAGTAATTTGGTCTTTATAGCAGCTAGCCAAGCTTTTCAACATGTAGAAGTATAAAGATGTAGTATATTAAGCATTCCATGCTAACCTTCTAAGAAAGAGTAGCAAGACAATATATAGTCAGTATGGAGATTTTCCCGTCATGTCATATGACCTTAATATTTATTTTTATAGTGTAAAGTTCATGAACTTGGAGGTAGTTATACTTTTATATTTTTATTCTTTTTAAATAACTGTTGATACAAAAATTCATCTGAACTTGAATCAGAAATTTTGTATTTCTTTGAATCTAGATGAAGCTAATCAAAATCATGGTGCAAATTGACGTACTGGGAATAACTCTAAGCAATTTTAAGGAGAGGGTCTAAGGGTTATAAATGAAAAAGGACAAATTGGTTTTATATGTATTTTTTTGCTTACCAAGTGCACAAGTACCAATTAGTAAAAGAAATAACACTTTGAGTTCACATCATAATATTATTTGACAAGCTAATCTACAAAAATAATATTTACTCGAAAGATTACTTTTAGAGATAAGAATGTACAGTACTTGGTCTAAGCTATTCAATTTTTTTTTAATTTAAAACTATAACATTTTTTCCTCCTATTTTATTTTTTTATTCCAAGACTATCAGCCAATATTCTAAAAAATTTGCATAGGGATGGTTCTCTGCTTTATTTCCTAAACAACAGGTTGATATCTTACTGGTAAAAACATTTACATTTATTTTTAAGGTGAATGAGATTCCTAGTTGCTCATTGATGTCATCGTAGGCGAATATATCTAATTGATTTTCTACTTTATGGAGATTGTTTTAAGTTTTAAATTTTTTTTTAGTATTTTTCGAGCCTATTTGGCTTCGGACAATTTTAATAGATATCAAACTCATTTAATTTGCAAAGCAAGGCAACTATAACATAGGAAATAAATAGAATTGTTTCTCTTATACTTATAAGATTATACTAGGAAAACAAGTAAGATATCAGGATAATAATCATTCTAGGAAAATCATAGAAATTGCTAGTTTGTACAAAAACTCAAGATATCACCTTTTCTAGCTATTGATAATGTTAAAATATTGTTGCAGTTTATTTGTTCTGAAGTTTTACCATATTAAAATTTATGAGATAAATTTAAAAGAAGTTTAGCATGCCATGACAGATTGTGTATAAAACAATTATATAAAGAGTATCTATCTATAAGTTTATATTTTAATTTAATAAAACAAGAATTATAGAAATAAGTATAGCTAATAGCATGTCAGTGAGTCAAAAACTCACCTTGGCGCTGATCCAAATTGGAAGCTTGAAAAATCTCTAAGTCTCTCTTCGGCTAAAATATTTCTCATTTTTTTATTCCTTTTTTTTTTCTCACGCACGTTCTCTCCGTTTCTTTTTCTCTCCCTTCATGTGAGAAGTGGGGAGAGGTTAGATTTCTTATTTAGTTAAAGAAGATTACATATTTAAAATATGATCCTATTAGTTAAGAAATTTAAATAACTAATTTTTTTTGGATAAGAACCAATCTAAAAAAGTAGATTTCTATTTAGATTCATCATCTATTTAAATTCTTATTCTATCATATATGAATCACATTAGAATCTTTTTTTTGTTAAATAAATCAGATTAATCCTAATCAGATTATTAGATAAGAATCAATCTAAAATCTATTTATTTATCTATTTAGTAGTTGGGATCCTATTCCACTCTTTTTTTATTTCTATTTATCTTTTGATTTTTTTAATATTATTTCTTTTAGAATTAGTTAAGATAAAATATCATGTGAAAAAAGGTGAGTGTTACAGTAGGCTATCAGGAAACTTAACTCAAGTATAACTTATTAAAGTATTAATCTACGAGTTGTTGTATTTTAATCTTTTCATAAAAAAATTATGTCTTTATTATTTTATTTTAGAAAGAAAACAATAAAAAGCAATTACATAATTGATTCCTAATTTTATCTACATCCTAGAACTAAATTAAGTTAGCTACTCATATTACTAATTAAAAATCCTATTTTTCTATGAAAGTTATTAAATATCTAAACTAGAAAGTAATTAAATCTATCTAAAAAATAAATAAAATATTTCTACTCACTAGAAATCACTGAACAACAATAGAATTACCTTCAGAGTTCGGTATGGCAGCCGTCACCTCTTCGGCAAAACTCTAATATTTATTAATTAAAAGTGCATCTAAAATTACATAAAACCCTAATTTATATGGATACAACCAATATATAGGCCTTCGAGAGCTAAACCATAATTTGAGTACAATTGAATAAGTACGAAATTACATCGAAGACCCTGCAAAAATTAACAATTTGGGGCCCGACATTGCTGCTAAATGGCAGTTATTGCCGCCAATTGTCAATAAAATAGTGAGTTCTGGGCTTCTATTTTCTTTTACATGAAACTTTAGCCTTGTTACTTTGATCTGAAAGACTGTATTTGACTTTGGTTCTCTGCAGCTTCATATTCTTCTAGCTTTATTCACTTTTATCTCTTTTTAGACTTGGTTTCCTAATCCGTCTCTTATTTTATACATCTCCTTATAGGAATCGGTCTAACATGAAAAACATATTAAAAATATTCAAGTAGCATTGTTTACATATAAAAATTGATAATATGGAAGTTATAAATATGCAATAAATAACATTCATCACACCCCACACCTATTTTTTTTGTTAGTCCTTGAGTAAAAACCTAGACCTAAAAAAATAAAAATCCTAACTCATTTTCGCAGGAATCACGGTTGCACTTAGCACATGCAACAAGTCATTAAACCCCTAGGTTACCCTAGTGGACGAGTTGTATCTCATGAGGGTTTTCAGTGATGTTACCCACAAACATCATGAAGAAAATAGATTAAGAAATAAAGAAAAGAAAAATAAGGATAACCAAAAAACAAGAAAAATAAAAATTTTATACAAAAGACAGAAAAATCTTTATGATATTTTCAACAATTAATCTGACTAATATACAAACTCAAGAATGCATTTAGATTATCAATTTTCAAGTCAAGCGTTATATCAAATACACTTATCATTTTAATAAAAAAATTTAAATACTATCTTTCAATACCCACTAATAAATAATTCATTGGCTCCTATACATCTACGTACACATGTGAGAGTCTACTTTAGTTTTGGACTCAAACTCTTACTCATGATTTGATTTTCCTCTCTAAACAATTTTTTCTTCTTTATTTTACATTTCTTTTTTCTCCTTTTTTTTCGAATATTTCACCTTTCATGCGAATAGTCACGCTTGCTTAGGCATAAATATTTGATTACTTTGATCATACTCTGAATATTTCACTTTTCATGCAAATAGTCATGCTTGCTTAGGCGCAAATACCCAATTACTTGGATCATACTCTATCTCTCAAAAACACCGTTAGTGTGAATATTTATGCTTACTTAGGTGTAAATATCCAACTACTTAGTAATTCTTAAGAAATTTATTTTTTTTCATTTCTAAAAGATCATTGCCTTAAGTAGCAAGCTCACCTGTTTATTCTTTTTTCTTTGTTCTGTTTTATTTTTCTTGTTTGGAAAGAAAATACTACTCAATTATTATCATTTTTATTCTTAACCTAATCAAGTATTATGAAGTGAAAAATAGATATATACTTATCTCAAAATTACTATTAGCAGTATTTATTTTTTCAGATTTTAATTTTTTTATAAAAATTTTAAGTGCATTATCCAAGCTTCTCTCCTATCAAATTTTAAATATAATTTATTCTTTTATTTGTAATTAGGTTGATTTATTGCAGAATATATATTTTTTCTTTTTTCTTTACAGATTTTTTTTTATTTTTTAAAAAGAAATTATATCCTAAAAACTACCCAAAGTATAAAATAAAGAAACAAAAAAAAATTAAAAATAAAATAAAATCCTAGAAAAAACTTAAAATTCTAGACAAACACAAAAAATTTCTATCCCACTCTCCCACACCTAAACTCATGTATGCCCTTATACACGAGCCAATGGTAGTAAAATAAATATAAAAACTATTGTACAAATACTATACAAATAATGAGAGTCGTGAAAAGTCACGATTTCAATATCATCACCCGATTAACGCATGGAAAGCAGTTATAACCTTTCTATTACTTCCCACTTTCATAGTGTGTGTGTTTTAAATGTGAAGTGGGTGCATTATTGTGTCTCATCATCATCCTATAAGTTATGAAATTACCTTTTTGTTTCTTATACTGTAATCGCTTTTTCTTTCTCCACATATAACCATTAATAATTGGGTTAAAAAATTCTTCATTATAAACATGCCAATTATCGTTAGTAACAAGTACACATGTAGGAATATTATGAGGTGTGAAGAGTACAATATGATCAAGTGAACCAACTATGAAGTGTGGTGGACCTTCTAACTCATGAAGTAATGCGAGCTCCTGGATGTGATAAATCTGCTGTAAGCGTATAGTGTCCGTTGTATCGCTTTACAGATCGTTCTTATAGGGATCTAAAGTGTTACGCTATCTTGCTAATCTTATTATTCTAATAAGCTAACTATTAATCTAAGTTGATGATTTGCAATTCTAATTAGCCTAAGATATAAAATCCACTAGTTCATGACTAAATATTATCTATTTCATTTTCTTTCTTCCAAAAAAAATCTGATTTTTTAGTTTAATTCCTACTTAAAGCATCCTAAGTATGGGCTATCAAGTGATGTGCAAGTATAATCCATTAAAATAAATTACTTTTTAATAGAAATAAACTAAATCGTTAGATAAATTTAACAAAATAAATAAAAACCAACAACTCCAAATCCTAAGTATAGACTATCAAAATACTTAAATTAATTATAACCTATCAAAATTTTAATTTATGAGTTCTTGTATTTTTATTGTTTCATAGAAAAAATCATGTCTTTTTTATTTTTATTTTAAAAAGATCACAAATAGAATAATATAAAAGATCACAAATAGAATAATATAAGATTGATCTCTAATTTCATCTACATTCTAGGACTAAGTGGATTAGTTACTCATACTCTTAATTAACATGATCCTATTTTTATTTATGAAAGTAACTAAAAATCCTATTTTTCCTATAAAGCAATTAAAAATCTATACTAGAAAGCGATTAGGTCTATCTAAAAAGCAAAGGAAAATATCTCTACTTATAGAAAACACTTAAACACAATGGAGATACCTCTAGAGTGTGGTAGATGGCCGTCACCCCTTCGGCAAAAATCTTATTTTTATTAATCACAAAGTGCACAAATTTACATCATAATCCCTCACTTACAAGGATACAGCCAATATATAGGGCTCGGAATACCAAACCCTAATCTGAGTTGAATGCCTAAAGAAAGACTCTATAAAAAATTCATCACCTGGGGGCCCCACAATGTCGCCAAATGGCGACAATTGCCTCTATTTGGCGGCAAAAAGTGAAACTATTGCCTCTGGGTTTTTCTACAATATTCTATGTTCTTTTTACTTTAATCTACAAGACTGTATTTGACTTTAGTTCTCTTCAGTTTTATGTTATTGTAACTTTATTCATTTTTAGTTCTTTTCTGTATTTGATTTCCTAATCTATCTCTGAATTTATGTCATGTCCTTGCAGGAATATGTTTCATCTGAAAAACACGCTAAAAATACCCAAGAAGTATTATTTATATACAAAAATTGACAACATGGAGGCTGCAAATTAACACTTATCACTCCTTTGCAAACAAATTCTCAAAGTTTTGTTCATAAATGAATGTCACACTTGCACAAGTGTCATCATACGTAGAGTTAGTATATGCCAATTCGTCTAATAACATCAGCTCATCTTCAAAAATTTGCTCAAATGAGGGTTCATTATTAGTGCAAGAGCTAGAACGAGAGTGCAAACTATGAATCATATTTACCTCAATGAGAGAGCTCATTATATGCTCATACATACTGAATATGTTCAATGCCACAATCATATTCCCAAATAATAGCTTCATGAGGCCACTCCTGTAATTAATTAATATATTTGGAGTTGTAAGGAATGGTCTGCCTAAAATAACAGGAATTCAATTTCCTAGATTGAAAATCGGCTCAGTTTTTAAAACAATAAAGTCTATAGGAAAGATGAACTCATCGACTTTAATGAACACATCTTCAACCATACTAAGTGATTTCTTAATCGAACGATCAACTAGCAGTAATATGATTTTGGTAGGTTGAAATTTTCCTAACCCTAATTGCTGATAAACAGTATAAAGAAGCAAGTGACGCTTGCTCCTAGATCAAACAACATCCTATCAAATATAATGTTCCCAATGGTACATGAAATTGCTGGGAAGCCTAGATCTTTGTATTTGACAGGCAAAGAGTTATAGAGCATTTGCGATATATTTACAGTAATAAAAACTTTCTCATGAATGTTTCTTACTCGTTTCTTAGTATACAAATCCTTGAGAAATTTGGCATAAGTTGGAACCTGTTGTATAATATCAATAAGTGGAATATTAACTTTCACATGTTGAAATGTTTCAAGAATTATCTCTATTTGCAATGAAGTCTTCCTAAATCAATTGGAATATGGTGTTTTCAGCTTAGGAATATGTTCTTCCAAATAAGCGTGTGATAGTAACAGAGGTGATGAAGATGGATGTAGAAAAAGAGATGTAAAAGATGATGTAACCTGCAGAATAGTAGAGTGAGATCAGGGAGCATGGCTATATTATGTCCACTTGCTTACTAGATCTGAGTGTGTGAATGACATTGCATTGGTGAATATGGGATGAAACAGACTGAGATGAGTTAGAGTTAGGTTCATTATTGGTTGACTCGGAAAGGTACCCGACCCCTACTCACTCAGCTATGTGGCTAACTGTCCAACCTGCTACTCTATATTCTTGATCGACTGAGAATATGTAAGAAGTTGTTGGTCGGTCCGTTGTATAAAGTCAGTAGACACTTTTATTAAATTTTGCATTTATGTGTCTAAATTGAACGTTGTCTTAAAAATGTTCTCCATATTCGTTTCAAGTATCATTAGCCGTCTATCATAATTATTGTTAGACCCCTGCTGTGGATATGATTGATTATATGCAAGTGATATATTCTGGTTATTCCCTGGATTCGTAGCATTTGGGCATTGATATACACCCACATTAGGTCTCAGAAACTGACCATTGGGTGGATGTTGCATATTAGATTTGAGGGCTCTTTAATATTGTCTCTGACCCCATGAGAGATTTGGGTAGTTTTTCCAGCCCTAATTATATGTAGGAGCATAAGGATTGCTCGTGGATTATTGATATAAGGCATTAGCCTGTCCAAGTATTTGACCCAAGGGATTCCTTAATAATAGACACTCCTACATAACATGGTTCGGAGTTTCACAGTTGAAGCATGTGGAACTTGTATTTGATTGACTTGACCCACTGGTAAAGCATAAGGAGTCTCTAATGCTTCAATTCTCCTCATAAAGGCTGCAATCTTAACTTCGGCAGCTATTGAGCTGTCGACGCTATGGATCCCACTCTTGTTTAGAGAAATCGATGCATTTGGCTTCTCAGTAGGACTGTCCCACTACTTAGTTTTCTATGATAGGTCCTCAAAGAAGTCCCATACTTCATTCTCATTTTTTCTCATAAACTCCCCTTGACACATGGACTCAAGAAGAGTTTTGGATATGTAATTGAGTTTTTCATACACAATTTGACACAACCACCACTTTTCTATCGCATGGTGGGGACATTGAGCCAACAAATCTTTGAACCGTTCCAAATTTTCTAGAAGGGTTCTCCCGACAATTGACGGAATTGATTAATTTGATTTCGAATTTTTATCATATTATGCATGGGATGATACATCTTGAGAAAAACTGTAATGAATTCATCCAAAGTAGTGATTGAATCAATACGCATATTGCACAACAACTTGTTAGCATTATTTTTGAGAGCAAATGGAATGAAGCGGAGCTTAATTGCGTCATCTGATAAGTGTTGTAGTTTAACCATCACACACACTTCCTGAAATTCACTGATAAAGAGATATGTATCCTCAGAATCAGAACCAGTAAACTTAGAAAGTATGTTGATGTACTGCGATTTTAGTTCATAGTGACTACCCGCTGTGTATGGAAATTTGATGCATGACGGTAGTGATGTGCGCAATGGGTAACATCGATTATGAAAGATCGGGATTAGTTAGTCCATCTTGTCTCTATGAATAAATCTGATCTCATAACTTAACCAAATTGATTACGGGTCCAATGTGGTATGAACTAATGACCGTGAGTGGATGCGTGAGTTTGCTAGACTAATGTAAGAAGTGGAGTGTGGTGAGATGAAACAGAGGAAGAAATATGATCAAAGAAAAAAAACGTGATTCTACTGTTTCTACTTTTTAAAATTTTTTATAGAACCAGAGACCCAAAATACAGAACTGGAGAAAAAAGGGGATATCCTCACCAGAGTTGCCGCCAAAAAGCGGCTATTGCCATTGTTTGGCGGCAAATCCAGGGAGTTTGGCTCCGTGCTTTTTTGTAGTGTACTCTTGAGGCTTCTCTAGTCCTTTTTTGTTTCATGTATCTGAACTTCCAGGTCCTTCCGCACTCAATACATATTGTTAACCCGCATAAAGTTAGTAAAAGCAAGAAAATATCGTCGATCCCCAACAATAGTGCAAAAAACTTGATGTGATAAATCTATTATAAGCGCATAGTGTCAGTTGTAGTACAAACATGTCATTCCCATGAGAATCTAAGGTGTTTTGCATTCTAACTTCTATTATTCTAATGAGCTAACTATGAATTCTAAATTGATTTTTTAGTTATTCTAATTAGCCTAGGATATGGAATCCAATAGTTCACAACTAAATATTACTTCTACTATCTTCTTCCTATCATAAAAACTAATATTTTAATTTTAATCTTTATTTAAAGTGTTCTAAGCATGAGCTACCATATGGTGTGCAAACATAACTCATCAAATATACTACTTTTTATAAAAATAAATCAAGTCATTAGATAATTCTATGAAAAAGATGAAAATCGACAACTCCAAACCCTAACTAAGTATAGCCTATCAAGAAACTTAACTCAAGTATAACTTATCAAAATATTAATCTACGAGTTGTTGTATTTTAATCTTTTCATAAAAAAATCATGTCTTTATATTTTATTTTAGAAAGAAAATATAAAAAGTAATTACATAATTGATTCCTAGTTTCATCTACATTCTAGAGCTAAATTAAGTTAGCTACTTATATTACTAATTAAAATTCTTATTTTTTCTATGAAAGTTATTAAAGATCTAAATTAGAATGCAATTAAATCTATCTAAAAAGTAAATAAAATATTTCTACTTACTAGAAAGCACTGAACATCTATGGAATTACCTCTGGAGTTTGGTATGGCAGTCATCATCCTTTCGGAAAAATCTAATTTTTATTAATCAAAAGTGCATCTAAAATTATATAAAACCCTAATTTATATGAATACGACCAATATATAGGCCTCGAAAAACTAAACCATAATCTGAGTACAATTAAATAACTACAAAATTATGTTGAAGATCCTGTAAAAATTTCAGCAATTTTGGGCCCAACATTGCCACTAAATGGCGGCTATTACTGCCAATTGGCGGCAAAATAGTGAGGTCTTGGCTTCAATTTTCTTTTGCATGAATCTCTGGACTTGTTACTTTGATCTAAAAGACTGTATTTGACTTTGATTCTCTGCAGCTTCAAATTCTTGTAACTTTATTCACTTTTAGCTCTTCTTAGATTTAGTTTTCTGATCCGTCTCTGAGTTTATACCATCTACTTGTAGGAATAGTATAACCTGAAAAACACATTAAAATACCCGAGTAGCATTATTTATATATAAAAATAGATAATATGGAGGCTATAAATATATAATATATGATACTCATCATCAACTCAAACTTGATTTGGAGGATATTGTGCGAAGGTTGAAATATGGGGGGAGGATTCATATTGCACTATAAGGTGCTCGACAGACAAAAGGATCATGAGTAGAAAGTTGTAGATGATGAAAGTGGGATTACAAAAATGGTTACGAAGCTTCAATCTTGCAGAGAGATCAACATATATGTTGAGCACTTAGTTGATAAGCCAATTCTAAGGGAAACCCCCCAATGATAATGTAATGAAGCAACTAGAAAATAATATATAAGATAGTGAATATGTGGAAGAGGAGGGTGAAAGTATGAGTAGCAGTGAAGTGGATAAAAGTGGTAGCCCAATTAGTTTGTTCGGAGAGTCAGCGGAGGAAAATTTCATAGATTATGAGGATTATGGGGGTTTTGGCAGAGGTGCAGAGGCCGGAAAATATAAGGAAGGGAGAAATTGGGGGCAATAATGAGACTACAGTTAATTCATTGCTAACTTTAGTTTAGACAATAGTATTTTATTACATTGATACATATGTTAAACATTACAATTGATTGTTTGTTTACATGTTTCAGCTGTGTAGAATAATTATGGAATAGGAGGCTTCTTGTTCGCATCTAATCATATATAATCAATGCGTACACTACGTGTCATTACGGAGAGATCAAGGTAGTAGGCTTCGAAGAAAAAAACAATCATCTATGGATGCAAGCTCTGCACGATAGAAATGTACTTCATTCTTCAACGACTACTAACCCTTAACTAACTAAAAAACAAGTAGATTGTATGACAAACCATATTATCTTACATGTACTGCACTGTACGTGGCAAGTTAATGCTTTTGTGCATATAAGAAGTAAAGAAGGTATTGCAGGCCAACAAAAAAGCTTGTGACATGTTCCAGCTAGTAGCCAAAGTTCTTGCTCTTTGTTCTTGTGCATACAAGAAGTAAAGGAAGAGGTAGTGGCAGGCCATACAAGACTAATGTTCTTGCTCTTTATTGTGTTTCAAACCAATATATTTAGAGCTTGGTAATTTGCCTGTGATATTTTTTTGGACTTGATATTTGGTGTAAAGTGGTGTGTTAAATATGTAGATATGTAAACATCTAATGGCTTACTATTTGGGAGCCAAGTTTATAATGGGTTAATTCTTTGTTGATATGACCAAGTTGAAATTTTGGATATATGTCATCTAGTTTAGAATGATAAAAGTCTTGCTTGTTTGTATTACATTTGTTTGGGTTACACCAAGTTGTGTTAAATATATTGATACATTTTTTTTGTGTTTGATATTTTGTGTTACATAATTTATGTGTTTACAAGATTTTAACCCCACAAAGTGTTAAGCATAAGCTTTTTTTTTTTTTTTTTATCGTGTTGTTGTGCATGCTTGCACACCAGCACTACAGCTAATAATGCTGCTGTGCAACCACTATTGCTGTGCAACCATGCACAGCAGCTGTAGCAGCAGCTGCTGCTTTTGTGCAAAAACTCATTGCACCTTCCAAATTGATTCAACACATACAACCTTCATTGAGCATGCACAACACTGCAGTAACAAATCTTTATTGAACATGCACAACACAGCAGTAAAAGCAAATTCCAAATTAACACAAGAAAAAATGACAAGACAAAGAAATACACAAAGACCTAACTTCCATATTGATACAACAAATAGAATTGAAAGTTTATTTGGTTATTAACACAAGACAACACAACAAAAAGACACACAACCAATACACCAACCAACAAGCTTTTCTATTGAACCATTTTGCTCTAACTCTCAAATAGTTTGTTCTTTTCATCAATCTGCGCTAGAAAGAGCTTCATATCTCAAAGAAAAAAGGTACAATCATCACAGGAGCTCTCGTGTGCTATTGTTGGATTGCCCGGCTGGCAATTAACTCCTCCATATATATGGATCAATATATTCAGAGCTTCTTTCGCATATGGGGGTGCTCCTTATTTGTCGAGCCATACCCAACTGTTGCTTGTTCAGAACAGGCATGACCCGAAATACCGACAAGGATTCTTCACTGTCCATGACGTCACCTTTAACATTCCACCACATTTACACTTTGGAATTTCCATTTCGAGTAGTCGAACCAACATTGTATCTACAACCTTCCTATTTACAATTCGAATTTTTTGTGACAATGAACAAGAGGAAAAACTCAACAACATCCTCACTCAAGCTTGAAGAGCAAGAGGGAATGCATTAGTTTCCAACTTCAACATTAACAAGGAAAATTCGTTTCAATTCTCAGCTGAAACCGAAATTTATCATCAAGCATAAGCATCTCAAAATGAACAAAAGCATTATCTAATCTTAGCTTATTTCTTTCTTAATGAGGTGAAAATAATAACTAAACACTACTATAATCATGCAAAAAAAAAAAATACAAAAGAGAAGAATAAAAGGAGTATGGGAGAAAAGAAGAAGAGGAAGTATCTTCTTGGACAATGCAGTAAGAAGAAAGGTAAACAGGGAAGAAGATAGGGGAGGGAGAGGGAGAGGGAGGGAGGGAGGGAGGGAGAAGATACATGCAGAGCTATAATGAAGCAGAATTGCAATAAAGTGGGTAGGAGAGCTTGCCTTAGGTTAGATTCTTAAGGAGGGAGGAGAGGGCAAAATTAGGATTAAAGAAAAAGAGTGCAAATTAATTTAAAATAGGATGAAAATATCTCATTATTTACTAACTCCACTAATGGTCTAGGGATCTAAGTGAGAGTTTTTAATTTGAGTGGTAATACGTTTTAGTACCTCCATATTACAGAGGATTTGAGTGTAATTAACCTAAAAAATTTCTAAGTACAACTCATAATATGTCCAAGTTATCCATACTTTTTATTTCTCTCTCTTCATCTCTCACTATTGAACTAACTCAGGCATCACCAACTTCCCAACTGTCCAATTCCACTGTTGTCTCCTCTCTAGCGACCCAACTCTACCGCAAGCCTCCTTACTAGCAGCTCAACCACCCCAACCCTTTCTCAAATCTCTAACCCTTATCATTAATCTTCTAAAATGTTAATTCTTTTAAACATTTCTAATTTTATTAATGATTGTTGAGAATATTATGGTTTGAATTCTTTTTATTTTGGATAATTGAGAATTATTAGGGTTTTAATTTGAGAGAGATTAGAAAGAAGTATGATGTAAAAAAGAGGAAAATACTAATTTATAAAAAAATTGATGAAGATGAAGACAAATTCATTAATAAATTATAGTTACAAACTTGAAATAAAATTACGGGGTTTTTACATATTGGTCCCTTAAATCTTTAATTAAATATCGATTCTTTAAAACTTCATATTTTGATTTTAGTTTTCAAAACATATAAGTTACTTCATTTTAGTCTCTCTGAGTCACTTTGGTTAGCCAAGTTAACTATTTGGCCTAAAATTTTTATTGTACTCCTAGAAGGGAGAGAAAAATCAGTTATTTTTCTCTTCCTCTTTTTATTCCTCCTTTTATTGAGTTTTTTTCTCTGTTCTTACTCCCTCTCTCTCTCTCACAACCTCTCTTTTCAAGAACCACTTGTGCGGGTACTATCTAGGATGGAGCGAAGATTTGATCTGATTTGCTATGTGAATTAGCATTAGTTGTAGTCTCCGGGTATGGCATCTTGGTCATATCATTGCCACTATTATAACAGTTCCATTGCCTCTCGAACCTGTCCATTAAATCCATTCCTAGAAATCATCACTTTCCAAGCGACAAAATCCTTATATCTCATCCCGCCGAAGATCTCTTTAGCAGCCCGCAGATTTCCACATTTACAGTACATGTCAATTAACGAAGTATTCACGACGAGGACCATCTCGAACCCAGTAATTCTGATATAATCATGAATTGCTTCTCCCTCTTTCACTACTCCGAGTGCAGCGCATGCACTCAAAGCTCCAATGAAACTAGTGGAATTTGGACAAAGATTAGTATGGTCTCTTAGCCTGTAGAATTGGTTCAATGCTTCCCGTGAATGTCCAGTTCTTGAATAATCCAATATCAAGGAATTCCATGTGCCCATTTCTCTTCTAGGCATCTCGTCGAACAACTTCCGGGCATCAGCCAGCCAAACTATCCACTCCAATATACATGGAAATAAGTGCAGCCCTAGTGATCTCATTCTCTCCCAAACTGACTTTAATCACAAACCCATGCATCATTATCCCTTCTTTCAGATCCTGTGATACCGATACCATACGAGTCAGGGTCACCTCGCTGGCGTTAAACCCCTCTACCACCATTTCGGAGAACAAACCCCACGCTTCCACAACGTTACCACACTGAGCGTGGAGGATGGTCATGCAGGAGGAGGGGGAGGCGCAGAGGATGCGGACGGTCTTGCAGAGGATCTCGAAGGCATTCATCGGCGGGATCTGGCCGACGATGGCCAGGCTTGAGGGGAGGTCATGGCCCATGCCGCCACAAGATTCAATTTTTGGGCCGGCGGCAGCGATCTCGACCGGTTTAGGGAAAAATGGGTTGGGGATCGATCTCGGATTTGGGTGGGCTTTCATGGGTTGATTTGGAGACGAAGTTGGTTTTTTTTTTTTTTTTTAAAAAGGGTATTTAAGTCATTTTATTAATAAATAAAAATAAAAAAAATAGGAGCTTCTTTATTTTGACGAAATAGATAACAGAATAGATAATGGAAAATAAAATAGTGTTATATCTTGAAGGACTAATATCAAAATATGAAGTTTTGAGGTATTGATATTCAATTTTTAAAAAAGTAAGGGACCGATATGTAAAAATTCCTAAAGTAACTTTTCAATGGTAATACTTAGAAAAATGAAAATTGGTAGGTGCATTTAAAATTTCCCTTTAACTTTTATTTCAAAACAAATTACTAGTTATTAGATGTAATAATAAATTAGATTGCATAATACAATTAGAAAAACATATCTCGATTTAATCATACGGTAAAATATACAATATGAGTTTTTCCATATCGATCCCATACATGTTTGATATTATGATATTGGTCCATCAAATCTTTGATTTTCGTTATTAGTCCCCTAAAATTTTTAAGTTACTCCACTTTAGTCTCTCTATTAGCAATTCCATCCAACTAAATCCCCAATTTCAAATTTTACTCTAATTATCCATGGGAACTTACCTAAGTACCCTCCATCACTTAAAAATATTAGTCGCCCAAAGATTTTGTTAAAATCATGAAGATCTGTAAGATGGCACAACCCAAAAGTTTTTACCACGTAACCTAATTAAGTGATTGAGGGTACTTAGATCATGGCTAATTAGAGTCAAATTTGCAATTCGGGATTTAATCGGATGGAATAGCTAATACGGAATAAAGTGGAGTAACTTAATAGTTTTTGGAAACTCATAATAAAAATAAAATATTTGAGAGACTAATATCAAAATAATGAAGATATAAGGGATTCATATGAAAATACCCCTATATATTATATCCTAATCCTACCTGAACCATCATAGCTATGTAACTCCTTTCTCTTTTCTTTTTGTTGCTACCCTTATTCAGCCATCAAAGCAAAGCAACATCTTATAGATCCCCATTATCCAAAATCTTCATCTTCTCTCTCCAATCACCAAAGCCCATTTTCTCACTTCCTCTTTCTATCTACTGCAAGAGAAATTTTTTCCTCTTCCTTGTCTTCAGTCGTGGACCCCCATCCCAGTTCAACAAGTGCATTATACAGATCAAACTAAGCTTAAGAGCAGCTCCGAATCAGCCATTTATTTTATTCATATGCATATTAAATTTTATCATATCATAATGATAATTAATTCTAAATTAATTTTATTTAAACAAATATGATTCATTAATAACTTAAATTTAGTAGAATAAATGGAGTATGAGATTAGTCAACTAATTCCTTAGAATAGTCGAGTAATGTTCTGAGATTAGTCTGACTAACTCAGAAACTACTTTCTCCGATGACGAAGAACTAGTCGCCTAATCCACTCATACTAGTCGATAAATAACAGTAAGTAGCCGACTAATCAAGCAATTTTTTGAACGTTATGATTGTTACAACAACTATATTTTAACAATCATAAATATATATTTTGAAGAGCTTTCAGAACATATGAACTCCTATAAATAATAGGCCTCTAATTTATACAAAACAAGTAGCCCTGCATGAATCAACGCATAGACTTGATGTAATTTACATCTCGGATTTTCCTTAAGAAATAAAGTAATTAATAAGGGTTACAGGAAAAACTAGATGGTGGATATTATACATATTTTTAGAAGCCTAAGAATTTGGGTTGCATAACTGAAATTTGGGGACATATTCATAAAGGTCCTAGGGTAATTATTACATCATTATCTATTTAGAAGGCTTCAGAGCTGAGAGTTTATGCTTATCTTTCTTGTTTAATTAAGTATCTAGAGGGACAACCTGGGACAACACCAAAACTCTAGAGTCATAGTTCCGAATATGTATAAGACTTTCGTAAAACATGTGGCCTCTTTTAGCGGATAGTTCAAATTAAGTTTCAAGAAGTGACAATATTAAACCGACATGTACATTGCTATTTTATATAGATAAGCATATAGAATACTGTAATACCACTTTTGTTATCAATATTTTTCAAATTATTAAAATAATTTTTTTAGTTTAGAAAGAATTTTTAGAATAAAAAGATAAAATGAAAGAGATAAAAAATTAATTTGATCAAATAAGTGGTAGCATATTTTGAACCCTCGATCTTAAAGAACCCAATTTAAATTCTAAACCAACTATGCTAGGCTAGGTTTCTAATTGAGTTAGAAAAATAGATTAGCCTATTAAAGTAAAATTGACTTCTTATCTACTTGATAAGATATGATTAGATTTGGTTTTCATACCAAATAGGATTCTATTTTAAATTTCGATAACATAATCATTTAGAATTTTTATTAGACTTACCATCTAAAAGATAATTAAATTAAAATAGATTTCCTATAATCCCTATTAAAAGAGACACTTAACCGCAAACCCTCCACCTTTCCCATGTTGAAAACAAGACGAAAGGAAGAAGAGAGAAGGAAGAAAAAGAGAAAGGAGTTCAACTTAGGAGTTCTTGGAGCATTCTTGGAGATTCTAACACCTTTTCGATACCCTTTTTAAGCACAATATGTATATCTATCCTACACAAAGCAAAGGTGGATTTATCTCACTCTAGAATATACTATCCTATATATTTTGTTACTATCATCTCTGATTTGATTAGTGAATTATATGCAATTGTTTTTAGAAAAGAATTTATGACTGAAATAGGTATAAAAGTAGAGTTTTGCATAATTTGTAGATGAAGTTAAGATTTTTATAAGTTAAAAATGGTTTTAATTTGTTTCATGCAAGTCAAAGGCCTTTATTTATTTATTTATTTATTTATGTGATACATCATTTATATCGTGTTTTAAACCATAAAAATATGATTTTTATTAAAAGAAATGGATTAAGAAGTGATACAATAGATACATGATAAAATATATAATTTTTATTGGTTTTAATATAGGAGATCATGTTTTTATTGACATGTCGTGATTTCAATGCAAAATATATGGCCGAAAATTCATTTTATCAAGGAAATTCAAAAAAGGCAAGAAGTAGCCCTTACTGGGTTGTTGTTCAAGCTACAGTTGATAACAACCTCGATCGTGGAACTCGGTGCAGAGGGCGGTGACAGTCTCTTCAGCCACTGCATTGACCGTTACCATCTGTCTCGACTGGGACATCAACTATTATGGGTCCCATCGACAGCGGGTATAACCCAGTCGATAGTGAATCTCCAGCCACTGACTTACATCTTGTTGATTATTGTATTTTGATTATTGATTAATAATTAATGTAAGAGACAAAACTAATAGCAGGAACATTGAAGTTAACGTGATTTATTAATCATTGATGTGAATTAGCTTAATGGCACTTTGAATTGATATATGATATGACACCAACTGAATTTTAAAGTATAAGACTTGTATTGTGTAATTGATGATTGATCATTACATTACCATACTAACATTATTGATTTTTATTGTTACTAATAATGTTACTTTTATTGAATTTAATGATGATTAACAATTCATATTACTGTAACTAAAATTGAAGGAATGACTGAAATCAAACTAAGTTAAAATTACATGGGTTTTGGGGGGAAATAAGTGATTTTTCGTAATTGATGACTAAATCTAACTGTGCCACTATTTTCCATATGAGAGGATTATGATTAACTCCAATCAAACTATCACTACTTTACTTTGGAAAGATCGCAATAGGTACGATCTAACTATTATACCGTTTTCCCAAGTATTAAGACCAGTCAACTTTACATTACTAATTTTTTAGATACCATAATTAAAATACTATTAACTAAATGACTATAATTAAGATATGCAAATTGATGTCTGTATGATACTTTTTATTGCTTTATATATTTATATGATTTTATTTGACATTGTGATACTGATTTCTATATAACATTTACTGTATTTATTATGAATTGCTTGTCTGACATTCATGATTGTGTATGACGAGACATAAACTTGGAGATAGATCCGCCTGATAAGTAGCAGGACTTAGCTAACTTTTAGGGACAGATAGAGTTACATGACTAATAGACACTCAACTGTTAATTTTATTTATTATGATAATATTTTAGTGGATTTTATTCAAAATGTAATAAGTGCCTTTTGGGTGTCTTTATTGGTTTGACTGAGACATGTTTTTTGGGTTTTAGAGTTGTTTCTCTTATTTATTTGGATATTATTTAATATGAAGTTATATTAATTTGAATTGAGATTTTATTATTTATGGATTTATTATTGGCTCGTATTCTATTTGTACTATGTTTTTTATTTAGGCTGATCATATTATCACATGATGCCAAACGACTCAACTATTCACATTTTAGATAGTGGGGCGTTACAAAGACTTGCTCTATTTTAGATTTATGACATGCATTTATGCTTGATACTTAACTTATTCTTTCTACTATGTTACTTCATATTAGTTGACACATATATTTTTGTTCGTTTCACAATAAGGAGATTCACAACTTGCTTTATTATGATACCTTAGGATGTCATTCGAGAATTAGTTTCCTTCTATTTCTTCTATTTTTTAGTCTCTTCATTTTATCCTATTCATATCCCATCAATGATCGATCGTAAATTCATAATTCTGGTCTCAAATCTCTTTGCTAATAGCTTGAATCTTTCCCACTGAACTATTCCATTGTTCTAAATGTGCCTAAAATAATTAGTTATATGTTTGATTCTGACTTCCATGAGGAAAATATGTCCCCAAATAATTTAGCGTTTGAATTTTTTTCAATAAATTAGGATGATTGACAGTCAAGCCCTTTTGATCGAGGCCCAACCGAACACCAATTGAACCCAAATTTTAACAAGATACTCATGAGACAATTCTAGACCTCTTATTTCAATTTCTTTCATTCATCTTCTAGAATTAGGGATTAGTTTCATTCTAATCCAATCAACTGAGGATTAGATGAAGCTCTTTTTATCCTTATCTCTGGAGAATGACCTCAATCAATGAATTTAAAGGATATGACTATTTTGTGCTTGCGTTAACCATAGATTCAGGTATTGGGGAAGTGAATAGGATTGCTACAAGATTTTAACTCAATTATTAAAATATCAAAGTTATTAGAAAACACAAATTGGACATACCATAATTCTACAGTGGTTCGAGATAACCGTACATCCACTTTTCCTCTTGACAGAGAGACTTCCACTACTAATAAAGGAAATTCTAAATTACAAGTCTGATGTAGTAAGTAGTTATAAGATAGACCCTAAATTAATAACCCTACATGCCTTTGATTTTTCATGCTTGTTTCCAAAATTAGATCTGAAAGATGATAAGTTTACTTAAGAGCTTCCTATTGTTATGCTTGGTCAGAGAACCTATTTGATTTTACTTGCTTATTCCTGATGCTGATTTATGAGCTAATATGCTAGTGTTTCCCAACTTCATATATAGATCTATTTTTTTATTCCATTCTGATGCATGATTGTCCAAGGTGACTATGGTTTTGAGTTCATATTTATTATATTAACTACAACATGATTTAATTTGTACAACATACAATATTTTTCCTTGGAAGGAGCTCCATGAGCAAATTTACATGATGATTTTGTTTATCATTGTCCAAATCCAAATTATAGTAGTAGCCACCTGAGCGGTTTAATTTACATGATGAATGTCCTCAATAGTTAGATATTGTATCAGAACCATATATTCGAATTAACCTCGACGGTATTATTTGACATGATCAGACTCAAAAGAAGAATACGAGCAGTATGAATTTTGGGATATTACATCTTATCCACCAAACAAAAGAATTTCATCATGGAAATTCAAAATTATGTTACAAGGCAATATATATAGATATGTATGGTTATGAGAACGAATAAAATTAACATACCTAATAATGAGAAAATATATAAATATTTCATCATGATGTCATTCTTAATCTCCCAAGTTGACTTTCTTGGTGATCATGCATCCCAAGAAATAGGACCAATGGTATCACTTTGTTCTTTAAGACTTTCTCTTGTTGGCTGATGATCGGTATAGATTGTTTCTTGTATTTTAGGTCCAATCTTAAATCCACTTTAGAAAGATCTACTACTCTATATTCTTCACCCAAGCACTTTCTCAACTGTGATACATGAAACACATCATGAACCGTTTTCATCTCTGATGGTAATGATAACTTGTAGGTAAGATTTTAAATTCATTCCGTAAACTTAAATGGCCCAATGTATTTTAGACTAAACTTTCCTTTCTTTTTGAAACTGATCACGTCCTTCAATGGGATATCTTAATAAATACCTGATCTCCTACATCAAACTTCAATGGTTTTCTATATTGATTTGTCCATTTTTTTTGGTTGTCTTGTGCCGCCTTCATATATTCTCTGACAACCTTTACTTGTTCTATAGCTTGAATGATCAACTCTGGTTCCAAGACACTTCGTCTCTAATCTCTTCCCAAAACAATAGAGATATACACTTCCAACCATATAAAGTTTCGAATGATGCCATTTTGATACTCTCTTGATAACTCTTAGTATAAGAAAATTCCACCATATACAATTAGTCCTCCCAAGATCCACTAAAATTCAACACACATGCCCTAAGTATATCTTTGAGTATTATATTAACACAAACTGGTTCTGCTCTAGGAATAATATCAATAGTAAATTCTACTGTCCTTACTAGTGATAGTCTAGGTATTTCTTCAGGAATTATAGCTATGAATTCTGATTTTACTGGAATCATTCCATCTCCTACTTTCATAGTTTCCATAATTCATCCTTCTGGGGACACCTTAGATTCAACTGATTTTAAAGGTTGACTTCCACCAATAAATTCAAATTTTGAACGACCAGAATATGAAATATTACTTTTCTTCTTCTACAATCTATTACTATATGAATGATATTCAACCAATCCGTGCCTAGAATAACATCATATCCACCTCCATTTATAACTGTAAGTTGTCATAAATGTTTTTACCATTAATCACTAAGGAACATAATCTACATTCCTTATTAGTCATGATATTACCGTTCCCAATTTTAATGTCCCATGCACAGGTTAGATAATGAAATCAATAGAATTGCAAGAAACGAATGAGATAGAAATAAAATAATGCAAAGCTCTAGAATCAAATTAAATAGTTGCTAGTGTATTGCCAACTAAAATCATATTTGCTACGACTCCTCTAGTAGTCTGAACTTCCGTAACATTCATTAGTCTAACCTGCCCATGCCTCTGCCTCCATCTTGCTCCCCTTTAGGCACTGGCATAGACTTATTGTTATGTCTCCGAAGGTCTTCTCTGGTTTGGTCTTTCAATCCTCCGAACTGGTGGTCCCATTGCAACCGATCTAGGTGCCTGCTAGTAAGAAATTTTGGCTGCTGGTTGTTGCCTTGACTATGATCTCGGTCCAAGAGCTCTTCTACACTCCTTCCGATCATACTCCCGCATATTGCATAAATTGTATACTAACGGACCTTCATTATTAGCCACTAATTACCACTTTGTCGGGGGCCTCCAAGCCTTTGGGAAGAATCTGCCCCTTGATGAATATCATTGGTCTCCCTTCCTTGGTTACTTGCTCTCAGCGACATATTTCTTTGAATATTTCTGAGTAGGTCTTGTAGTTATGACTTGCTAAATGCTCCCTTAGATGATACCTTAATCCTTTCTGAAAATATATACTTGCTCCATTTCATCAGCTATTAGGGTCGGGGCAAAATGACTTAGTCTTGTAAATTCAGCAGCATATGTATCCACAGTTTGATCTCCTTATTGCAGCTCTAGGAACTTCTCATTTCTTGCTTAGCCGGTGCATGGAAAAATCTAGCTTGAAATGACAAACTTCTCCCAAATTAGAGGTTCCTGGTGCCTTATCTCTTTGGCCAACCACCATTTCATAGCCACATCGGTCAACTGAATGTGCACCACCTCCACCCAATTCTCTTTTGGAATTCATCTGAAAGTCTGATACCAGCCCGCTCTCTTCTAGTTCCTTAGACTGCAACATTCTTTCTAGTAATATTATCATAGTCTATTGTGTCTGTACTACTCCTTGCACCAAGTTCCTAAGCTCCATGGTCTCTCCCTTGGAGTCGCAAAAGATTGGATTGACATCATTATGCAATGGACTGGTTGTGAATTAGTAAAAGGAATTCCAAATATAGACAATTCAAAGAAATAGGACATGATATGATAGGCACAATACTAGATCAAGTAGATATTAAATAATAATGAACAATTAGTAAGAATGAGTCACAAACATATTCTTATGTGGCAGTAGTCATATAGTCTTCCATCAAATCTAGACTCTGATTACACTCTATAACACTCCCGTTTTTCAACTGCTTCTAAAAACGAAGGATGCTATTTAAAATAATATTAGATAACCCAATATTTACAGGATCTTGGAATAAGTATAACTACTGCTACATTTTGATTGGTAAATAACATGTCTGAAACTGAATTTTTTTTACCTATATAAAAAGTTAATTACATAAAATGGCACACAGCTCTGAATATGAACACAAAATAATAAAAAAAGAAAAACAGTACCGAGGCAAAAGAAAATATAAACAAAATATATAAAGGTTCTACATAAGATACTACACCGCTTACTGCTGCTCGGTTTGTTTAATAAAGTATGGGTCATCGTTTGGGGCTAGTTCTCATTCTTTGCTTTTCGAACTTGGGTTCAGAACTCAAGGGATAAACCCAGCAAGTAATACAAAAGAAAAAAATATGTATACTATTATAGTACTGGAGAAAAGGAACATGCGAATAAATTATGTGGGGATCAGTCGTATTACATAAATAATGAATAGTAAAATAACAAGAAACTATATAAATTATTTACACGTAACATGTAAATATCATGTTAAATTAAAAAGTCTGGGTCATATTTGTATTAATATTGAAACCAAATGATGCATAAAATGGCATGCTTTTTTCTATATTGTATAAGTGCCCATGTATATTCGGGATTAGGCCCAAATGCATGATGCTGAACTACAATGCACTGCTAGGTGCTGCTAGATAAATCCCATACTTGTAAAATAGTAACGGACATCACTCTTAGTGGGACTTAAATATCAGACTGTGGTTTAGTACTGCACGGTGCTGCTGCAGTATAAGTTCTCAGCACCTAACTAGAAAATGACCAACTAGATCCTCATACAATACGATTTTTATCCATCATATAGTTTCCCAATCCCCGAGTCAATAATTCACAATGAACATAAACTCGTAGATACATCATAGTTTGTTAAATCAATCGTATGCATATTCGTTACTACTAGAAACTAAAATTTGTTTACTTCTCTTGATGAGTTATGCTATTAATATTTAAAATACAGTATTAATGTTATAACTATGTTCGTTTAATTCATCAAAGAATAATATAGTATTAATTTGTTTTCTAATACTATATTTTAAATACACATGTAGTTTAACATGTTAAAGCCTAAAGCTACTACATTTCAATTATAATATGTTTACAGAAAAACGTACTCTTGACTACAATATAAGCAACTAAGCTGTGACTAAATCAAATAATACTACACTACGTCATAGCTTTCCACAATATAAAAAATAAAAAACAATAGAAGATCAATCTTTGTAATAAACCAAAACAGGAGATTTAAACTGACGTCTAAAAAATGATACACCAATTCAACAAAAAATAAAATCAATATAATAATTTAAAAAAAAATTAATGCATATTGTATGTTGTTTTCCATAAAATTAAAATTTTATTGACTTTTAAACGAAAGTTACAATAAGAACGGTTGCCCGTTTATAGAAGATGAGGAATATAGTTTCCTCTTTGTTTAGTGTTAGGTTCTGTTGTACCTGTGGAGGACGATCTTGCACTCCATTGATGATTCGAATGCAAGTTCTTCAGTTGACAACTTTTAAAAAGCTCTTAAAAAAGAACTCTGGATTTTTAGCACAAGTGCTCAAGTGGAGATAATCTCACCCATTTTTAGCCCAGCCTTTGGCTATTTATAGGAGTTTGGAGGCTTTTGAATTGGTGTAACTGTCCAATTAATAACCTCTTTGATTGAGGATTAATTCCTTATTTTTAATCTATTGGATTTGTGTTAAATCTCTAAAATTTGTAACTGAAATCCTCTAGATTTGTAACTGAAACGTGAATCTCAGCCTTTAGAGCTACGTTTTTAGCTCCTTGTGGCATACTCAGACTAGTGTTTGGGTGTCAACAAAGATGATTTAAGCCTTTTGAGGCATTGAAATGAAAATGCGACCCTCTGGAGCTCGCGTTTTGACTAGACTTAGCTCAAATCATAAGCCCAAAATGGTCAAATGCAGTATCTCTATGATTGATGATCTGCATTTTAACTCCTAACAACTTGTCTTTGTTTGATTAGACCTACATTTGGGTGCAAATGAGGATAGTTTTTACCCTTTGAGATTTTGGATTGAAAACACGACCCTTTGGGTTCGTGTTTTAATTATATTTAGCTCTAATCATGAGCTCAACAGATAGTCAAGAGCATGGATCTCTCTTTAATTGATGATCCATGTGTTAGTTTCTCAGCTAGACTTGTGTTTGTATTGAAACGGGGTTAGTTTTAATGTTACAAGATTTTAGGATCAAATTGCATTTTAATCTTTCGAAATATGGGTTAGATCCGCATTTTAATTAAAACACGACATTAAGAGTCTACGCGGATCGCTCTAGATGAGGATCTATATTTTGCTTTTTTAGCAATTATTTTTGCTTATTTAGACCCGCGTTTGAGTATAAAAAAGACTAACCTTATATTTTTAAAGTTTTGAATACAAAACGTGACTATGAGAAGTTTTCCGCGGATCTTTCTTGATGAGGATCCATATTTTTATTCCTTAGCCATTTTCAAGGCTTTTGAGGTTTACATTTCTTTGTTTTTGGAGAGATTATCTCTTTATACTGTAGAAGTAAAATGCAACCTTTGAGGGTCGCATTTTAGCATTTTCTTGGCTAAAAAATGGGCATCTATTTTTGGTCGATGATCCATGTGTTAACCATTTTTGGTTTGAAATACGAATCTCTCTTTAATGATCCATGTGTTAGCCATTTTAGATTTGAAATATGTATCTTTTTAATTGATGATCCATATGTTAGCAATTTTAGGCTTGAAATATAGATCTGTCTTTGATGATCTATGTGTTAGCCATTTTAGGTTTGGAATGCGGATCTCTCTTTGATGATCTATGTGTAAGCCATTTTGGCTTGAAATATGGATCTCGTTTTAGTTGATGATCTAGATATTAGTCATTTTAGACTTGAAATACGGATCTTTCTTTAATTGATGATCCACATGTTAGCCATTTTAGGTTAAGGTTTTCCAATTTAGCGGTGGGAGGTGACTATGTTTTCCATTGATGATTTTAATACCAAACTCTTGGAGTTGAAGTAGTCTTGTATGACTTTGGAAATAAAAGAATAGAACTCTTTCAGAGATAAAAATATCTAAATTAAAAAAGAGTTGAAACTCTATGAAAGAGTAAAACTCTTTAAAAGATAAAAATATTTGGATGACAAGCATGAAAGATTAAAATACTTTAAGAGATAAAAATCTCTTTCTTCTTGCACTAGAGATCCTCCCTATACAAGCGTGTGGATCATCTCCTATAGGTCCCCCTACACAAGTTTGTGGATCATCCCCCCTCTAATTTAGCCTTCTCGGCTTTTTATAAGAGTTTTTGGAGATTTAAATCCTCATTAATTTAGAGATAATGGAGGTGTAAACCCTATTTTTAATTTTCAATTAAATAAGGTGTAACCCCTATTTCAAAACACTCAATGGGATGTAACTTCTGGTTTTATGAGGATTCATGCATGATGATTTTTTTTGTCAATAGAACCCTCTCCAAAGTTTCTAAAATTTCTTTGACTTTTTGAAGATATTTGGGAATACTTTGGATTTCTTTGTGATCTGATAAAACTTGTCATTTTCATTCAGAGGTAATTGTTAACTTGATGAATAAACTAACATTGATTATCAGAGCTAATTGTTAACTTGATAGATCTGCGACTCATTTTTATATTATTCAATGTGATTTTTAACTTGACAATATAAAGTCTGTATTCAAACATCCAAATATGTCTGCAACAAATAAGTAGTTTTCTTGTGTAAGATAGAAGTAATTGTTAACTTTCTTGGATATGGTTGATTTTAGTTGTTTAGTGACTTGTAATATAATAACTTTTGAATTGCCAGAGGTGATTTTTAACTTAGCAAATTTTGGAGGAATGAGGTGTGATTTTGTTAGAAGTAATTTTATAACTTGTTAAATTTTGGAGGAATGAATTTGATTTTGTCAGATAGAATTTTTAACTTGATAAATTTGGAGGAATGAATTTAATTTCTATTGTAATTCATTTAGAGGTGACTGTTAACTTGATGAATGTACTTGGTGTTGATAATCAGAGGTATTTGTGAACTTGATGTATTATTGACTCTTTTGTATATCTATAGAGTCTATATGCCTAAGTATATTTACGACGAATGAATAATTTTCTTAAACATGATAGCGAAGTAATCATTAACTTTCCTGAACAAGTTGTTATTTTTAGCTCTTCCGTGACTTATAGTATAACAATTTTTTAAACTGCCAAAAGTAATTTTTAAAATGGCACATTTTGGTGGAATATGGAATTTGATTTTGTCAAAGATAATTTTTAACTTAACAAATTTTGGTAGGGTGGAATTTGAATTTATCAGAGATAATTTTTAAAATTGACAAATTTTGGTGGGATGGAATTTGGATTTTGTTAGAGGTAATAATTAACTTAAAAATTTTGGTGGAAATGGAATTTGGATTTATCAGAGGTAATTTTTTAACTTGATAAATTTTGGTTGAAATGAATTTTGGTGGATATGAATTTGATTTTGTCAGAGATAATTTTTAACTTGATAAATTTTGATGGAAATACATTTAATTTTGTCTGAGGTAATTTTGTCTGAGAATAAGTTAAAAGAATGAAGGGAATATCGAAAAAAATATGGATGGAAGTGATACAAAAAGATATGGATTCTAGAGATTTAAATGATGAGATATTACTTGATTGAAATGAATGGAGAAGGACTATCAAAGTTATCGATCCAATGTGATTCTTTTTGGTTCATGTAGCCTACCCTAAATACTTGAGATGAAAAGCTTAGTTGTTGTTGTTATCTGAGGTAATTTTTAACTTGACAAATTTTAATAGAAATGAATTTGATTTTGTCAGAGATAACTTTTAACTTGATAAATTTTGGTGGAAATGAATTTGGATTTGTTAGAGGTAATTTTTAACTTGATGAATTTTGGAGGAATGGAATTTGGATTGTCAGAGATAATTTTTAACTTGATAAATTTTGATGGAAATGAATTTGATTTTGTCAAAGGTAATTTTTTAACTTGATAAATTTTGGAAGAAAGAATTTGATTTTATCAGAGCTAATTTTAACTTGATAAATTTTGGAGGAAAAAATTTATTTTATCAGAGATAACTTTTAGCTTGACAAGTTTTGGTGAAATGGAATTTGTTTTCGTTAGAGATAATTTTTTACTTGACAAATTTTGATGGAATGGAGTTTGGATTTGTCAGAGATAATTTTTAATTTGACAAATTTTATGGAAAATAAAATTTGGTTTTGGGAGAGTACTATGCTGGGAAAATTGATGAAATAATAGGCAATAATATACTGACTGCACCGTTGTAGAATTTACTTTGTAGTTGAATCTCCCAAAAGGAACTTTATCTCATAAAGTTCTGGGGGAGATGGTCAGAAATGGGCTTCTCCCTTGTGGGTGAACTCCATTTTATTGATGAACAAATTGGTTCTGTCTTTGAGATAATAGTGTTAAGAATTACACACATTCGTTAATCTCTTTAGGGTCTTCTTATGCTCCGATGTTTAAACGGACCAATAATCAAGTCTTAGTGTTGAATTTTTCTTTTGTTGAGGGAAAAATTCAAGTATGTGTATCACATGATTTGATACTTCCTTTTCCCGAGATACTGGTCAGGAATACACCGAATAACATATAGCAAGGAAATGCATCATTCTTTGCTCCGTTCTTCAGAAGGAGTGCTGATAAGTGCTATATATTGCATATTTATAGCCTCCATATTATCTATTTTTTTAATTTAAATACTGATACTCGAGTATTTTTAGTGTATTTTTTAGGTAAACCTATTCCTATAAGGAGATAATATAAATTCAGAGCCGAATTAGGAAACCAAGTTAAGAAAAAAGCTAAAAATGAGCCATGTTACAAGATCATGAAGTTTCAGAAGACCTAAGTCTAATACAGTCATTTATATTAAAAGGAAAGGATCAGAACTTCATGAAGAAGAAAATTGAGGCCGAGATTTTACAATTTTGCCGCTATTTGGCGGCAATTACCGCCAATTAGCGGCCCAATGGGGTCCACTTATCATGATATGTTTACGGGTCTTTAATGTAATTTTGTAGTTACTCACTTGTACTCAGATTAGGATTTTATTCTCCAAGACCTATATATTGGCCGCATCCTTATAATTTAGGATTTTTATCATGCAATTTTGTACTCGTAATTATAAATAAAATTAGGATTTTGCAGAAGGGGTGACGACTGCAATACCGTGCTCCAGAGGTGTGCCATTGCTCAGAAGTGTGTTCTTGTAAGTTCAATTATTTTATTTTCTTTTTAGGTAAATTTTACTGCTTTCTAGTATAGATTATTTATAGATTTCATAGAAAAATAGGATTTTTAATGCTTTCAAATAATAAAAATATGATCTTGCTAATTAGAACTATGAGTAGCTAATTTAGTTTAGTTATACGATGTAGATAAAACTAGAAATTCACTATGCAGTTGCTCTCTAGTGTTTTCTTCCTAAATAAAATAATAAAGATAAGATTTTTCAATGAAAAGAATAAAATATAACAACTCATAGATTAATTCTTTGCTAGGTTATATTTGAATTAGATTTCTTGATAACCTATACTTAGTTAGGGTTTGGGTTTGTTACTTTTCATTTTTATCATAGAGTTATCTAATGATTTAGTTTATTTTTATGAAAAGTTATTTTTTTGATGAGTTATACTTGCACATAACTTGATATCTCATACTTAGAATACTTTAAATAAAGATTAAAACTAAAAGATTAATTTTTATGATAGGAAGAAGATAATAGAAAGTAATACATGATTGTGAACTAGTGGAATCTATATCCTAGGCTAATTAGAGTAACTTGAATTCAATCTAAAACTTTGAATTAACTCGTTCGAATGGTAAGACAAGCAAGAATGCAAAAACACCTTAGATTCTCGTGAGAATGACCTATTAGCACTACAACCGACACTGTGCGCTTGAAATAGATTTATCACATCAAGTTTTTGGCACCGTTGCTAGGGATCAACGGTGTTTTCTTGATTTTTCTAATATTTTATGGGTTAACAGTATGTATTGAGTATGCAGGGATTTGAAAGTTCAGATACAAGAAGTAAAAAGGGACGAGAAAGGTTTCAGGAGTATACTACAAAAAGCATATAGCCAGGCTCCCTGATTTTGCCGCCAAACAACGGCAATTGCCTCCATTTGGCACTAGTTCTGGTGAAAATATTCCCCTTTTCTCCCTATTTCTGTGTTTTGGGTCTCTGATTTTGTAAATAAATACAAAAAAATAAAAAATTAGAACTGTAGAACACCACATTTTTCTTTGATCATATTTCTTTCACCGTTTCATCTCACCACACCTCACTTCTTGCATTAGTTTAGAAAATTCACATATCCACTCACGGTCACTTGTTCATGCCATATTGAACCATGATCAAATTGGTCGATTTGTGAGATCATGTTTGTTTATGGAAGACAAGATGGACCAACCGATCCCAATCTTTTAGGATCGATGCTACCCGTTGCGCACATGACTACCGTCATGCATCAAACTTCCACACGCAGCGGGTAATCACTATAAACTGAAACAGTAGTACATCAGCATACTTTCTAAATTCACTGGTTCTGATTCTGAGGATGCATATCTCTTTATCAGTGAATTTTAAGAAGTGTGCATGATGATTAAACTGTAGCACTTATCGAAGGATGCAATTAGCTCTGCTTCATTCTATTCGTTCTCAAAGATAACGCCAAGAAGTGATTATATAGTATGCCTACTGATTCAATCACTACTTGGGATGAATTCATTATAGTTTTTCTTAAGAAGTATTATCTCATGCACAAGACGGTAAAAATTTAAAATCAAATTAATCAATTCCATCAAGTGTCGGGAGAACCTTTCTGGAAATATTTAGAATGACTCAAAGATTTGTTAGTTTAGTTCCTCCACCATGCGATAGAAAAGTAGCGGCTGTGTCAAATTGTGTACGAAAGACTCGATTACACATCCAAAACTCTTCTTGAGTCCATGTGTCAGGGTGAGTTTATGAGAAAGAATGAGGATAAAACATGAGACTTTCTTGAAGACCTATCATGGAAAACCATGCGGTGGGAGAGTCCTGTTGAGAAACCCAATGCATCAATTTCTATGCATAAGGGTGTGATCTATAGCGTCGACAACTCTATAGCTGCCGAAGCTAAGTTCGCTGCTCTTATAAGGAGAATTGAGACATTGGAGACTCCTAGCGCTTCATCGGTGGGTTAAGTAAATCAAATTCAAGTTTCCACATGCTTTAATTGCAGAACTCTGAATCATGTTATGGAGGAGTGTCCATTATTAATGAATCAAATTCAAGTTCCTACACTTGAACAGGCTAACGTCTTATATCAACGACCTATGAATAATTCTTACACTCCTACATATAATCCGTGTTGGAAGAATCACCCAAATCTCTCATGAGGTCAAGGGCAATATCAAGGAGCCCCCAACCCTAATATGCAGCCTCCACCTAATGCTTAGTTCCCGAGACCTAACATGGGTGTATATCAATACCCAAGTGCTACTAATCAAGGGAACAACCAGAATATACCACTTGTGCATAATCAATCGTATCCATAGCAGGGGTCTAATAATGATTATGATAGATGACTAACAACACTTGAAAGGAATGGGGAAAACCTTTTCAAGACGACGTCCAATTTAGACACACAAATGTAAAATTTAATGAAAGTATTAACTGACTTTATACAACGGACCGACCAACAAATTTTTGCAAGTTCTCAGTCAATCAAGAAATAAAGCAGCAAGTTGGATAGTTAGCACACAACTGAGTGAGCCGAGGCTGGGTACCTTTCCGAGCCAACCAATAATGAACCCCAACTCTAACTCATCTCATTCTGTTTCATCCCATGTTCACCAATGCAATACCATTCATACGTTCAGATCTGGCAAGCAAGTGGACAATAATGTAGCCATACTCCATGATCTCACTCCTATTATTCTACATGCTACACTATCTTTTCCATCTCTTTCTCTACGTCCATATCCTCCAGTACCATCACATGCTCATTCGGAAGAACCTATTCCTAAACCAAAAGCATCATATCCCAATCGGCTTAGGAAGCCTTCACCGCAAGTAGAGAAGATTCTTGAAATATTTCAGTAGTTGAAGGTTAATATTTCACTCCTTGATATTATACAATAGGTTCCCACTTATGTAAAGTTTCTTAAGGATTTGTGTACTAAGAAACGAGTAAGAAATATTTCTGAGAAAACTTTTCTTGCTACAAATATATTACATATCCTCTCTAACTTCTTACCTGTCAAATACAAAGATCCAGATTCCCCCATAATCTTATGCACCATTGAAAACACTACATTTGCTAGGACATTACTTGATCTAGGGGTAAGTGTCAAGTTACTTCCTTACACTGTTTATCAGTAACTGAGATTAGGAAAACTTTAACCTATCAAGGTTACATTACAGCTAACTGATCATTCGATCAAGAGACCACTTGGTATTGTTGAAGATGTGCTCATTAAGGTCAGCGAGTTCATTTTTCTTGTAGACTTTATTATCTTAGAAACTGAGCCGATTTCTAATCTACGGAATCAAATTTCCGTTATTTTAGACAGACCATTCCTTGCAATATCAAATGCATTAATTGATTGCAAGAGTGACCTCATGAAACTATCATTTGGGAATATGACTGTGGCATCGAACATATTCAATATGGTGAGCACACAATGAGCTCCCTCATTGAGATAAACATGATTCACAGTTTGCACTCATATTCTACCTCTTGTGCTAATGATGAACCCTTATTTGAGCAAATTTTTGAAGATGAGCTCATGTTATTTGACAAATTGGTATATACTAACTCTACATATGTTAATACTTATGCAAGTGTGCCATTGATTTATGAGCAAGCCTTTGAGAATTTGTTTGCAGAGGAGCTTGCATTACTTTGTTAGTTAGAAGGGCCACCACCACAATTCACAGTTAGTTCACTTAATCACGTTTCACCCTTCACACCTCATGATATTCCTACATGTGTGCTTATTACTAATGATGATTGGTAGGTTTATAATGAAGAATTCTTTAACCAATTATTAATGCTTACATGTGGACAAAAAAAGCGAGGACGAAATAAGAAGCGAAATGGTAATTTTGTAACTTATAGGAGGATGATGAGACACAATAATGCACCCACTTCATATTTAAAATACACACACTATGAAAGTGGGAAGCGATCGAGAGGTCGTAACTGCTTTCCATACGCTAATAGGGTGACGATATTAAGATCGTAATTTTTCAGGACTCTCATTATTTGTATAATATTTGTACAATAGTTTTCATATTTATTTTATCACTCTTGAAGGTATGAGGGTATATACGAGTTTAGGCGTGGGAGAGTGAGTTAGGAGATTTCTCTTCATGTTTTCTAGAATTTTTAGTTTTTTTTAGGATTTTTTATTTTATTTTTAGATTTTTTTATTTCTTTATTTTATACTTTAGGTAGTTTTTAGGGTAATTTAAAAAATTTGAAAAAAAGTAAAAAAATCTGAAAAAAGATTAAAAAATACAAAAATATTTTCTTCAATAAATCAATCTAATTACAAATAAAAGACTAAATTTAGATTTGAAGTTTGACAGGAGAGTAGATTGGATAATACACTTAGAATTTTATGAAAAAAATAAAAATTTAAAAAATACATACTGCTAATAGTAATTTTGAGGTAAGGATATCGAGATTCAAGTGAATGTGCTTCAAGGCAAACTACATGAAGAGAATAATGATGGATATTTCTGTGATGGATTTCTTGAATATTACGTTAAGAGTAATATTAGTTTAGAATTTTTCATTGATTGGCATTATTATCTTGTTGCCATTCCATTTTGCCAACCGGTATGTGCTATTTGAATAAATTGTATCAATGACAAAAGGTCCTTTCTATTTTGGCTTGAACTTTCCTTTATACTTTTGATTGGCTATGATTGGTCTTCTTACTTGAATGACCAAATCACCTTTCTTGTAAGTTCTCTACTTGACTTTTTTATTAAAACTTTTGGAATTTTGCGCTTGGTAGAGTCAATACTCTGTTGTGCTTCAAGATACTTGTCATCGAGAGCTTCCAATTGTAGAAGGTTTTGCCGATGTTTCTCTTCCTATATCATTTTGGTCACTAATGCAATTCGTAATGATGGAATCTGGATCTCCAGAGAAAGTACTGCTTCGGATCCATACACCAAAGAAAAATGTATAGTATTCATAGCTGTCCTGACAGTTGTTCGGTATGCCCAGAGACATTCTCCAAGCTTTTTATTCCAATCACGTTGGTTGGATGAAATGAATTTTTTAAGGAGCTTCACAATAGTTTTGTTGAAGGCTTCTGCTAACTATTGCTACAAGATAAAATGGAGATGAAGTTATACTTTCCATTCAGTATTTGTTGCAAAACCTGGAGAATAAATGACTCACGATTTGAGGCCTGTTATCATGAACAATTCTCCTCGGTGTTCCAAAGAGGCATATGACATAATCTTTGATAAATTTGATCATGTCCGATGTCTTTATTTTAATTAGGGAAATGGCTTTCGTCCATTTTGAGAAGTAATCTGTTATGGTTAATATGAAGTCATGGCCCCTTGTCGATGGTGGCGAACATGATCCAATAATGTCCAATCCCCACATTTTAAAGGGCCATGATGTAGCCATTGAATGAAGATATTCTGATGACTGATGTATAAAGTCTACATGTATTTGATAGTCCCTGCATTTTTTTGGCATAAACAATTGCATCTATCATTATCTTGGGCTTCTTTGTTAGAAAGGCAGCGAGCCAGGATTCCATCATAAAATTTTCTATATAAGATCCAAACTTCGGCTTTATAATAAAATCGACCAACCATCTTTGGTATTGTTGCTGCTTCTTTAGGATCTTCTGGCAATATTCCATAAAGAACGTAATCTATATAAGTAAATCGCTAATCTCTTAGTTCGAGACCAGACTCAAGAGCATATACTTCGTATGCTTCTTGTTTCTTGCCTAAATTTAACTCCACTTCGAATTTATTTTTTGGATAGAATAACTCCTTGCTTCCTACTGTTATGCATTTACTAGAATTCTTGAGTGACGTTAAAGTGACAGCTAAAGAAGCTAATGAATTGACATAACTATTCTGATGGAGTAGCACATGACTGATATAGAAACTACTAAAACTGTTAGCTATTTTCGTGACCGTAGTAATAGGGCAAGATCTTCATTTTGGACTTCACATTCTCTCTTGACTTGGTTGATAATAACCTGAGAATCTCTATATACCTCTAAATATTTTACCCCAAACTGTTTAGCTATCTTTAAACCAATCCCCAAGGCATTGTATTCAACGACGTTATTAGAGCATGCTTCTATTAATGAATATGCTTGAGGGATGATATGACTGTGAGGAGAAACAAAAATAACTCCCACTCCTACTACCATCTTTCCTTTGGATCCTATTCTGGAAGCACCGTCAGAAAAAAGTTGCTAGACTTTTTTAGTAATGGCATTTGCTTTAACAATCTCTTATGGAGAACCTTCTCTTGGAACTATACTTCCTTCAGCTATTTCGTCAGGGCCATGGGTCTGGGCCGAGTCTTGAGTATGCACGAGCACTTGTATAATACAAAAAAGCTGCATGCCATCTTATCCATCATTGAGTTTCAAATGCTAATAAGGACATGACCTAAACTTATTATTCTTACAGGATACGTACCTGTTAATCTCAAATGACATACATAGTCTACTTTATTATATTATTCATGAGTCATGTGACATGTTTAACACTAACACCGTTTATTTACATATTCTTTATTTCCTGTACTATGATAGTACACATATTTTTCTCTCTTATTTTATTACTTGCTGGGTTTAATCCCTTAGATTTTGAGCGCATGTTTCGAAGACAATAAAGGGAAACCAATTCCAATTGAATACCCGTACTTCATCGAACAAACCGAACGGTAGTAAACAACAAAGTAGCTTCTGGAAAACCTTTATATATATATATATTTGCTTGGGCAGTGATTTACTCTTTTGTAATTTGATTCTTTTGTGTAAATATTCAGAACAGTATGCCATTTTGTGTAATCAACTCTTTATATGAGATAAATCTTTCAAATATGTTATTTATCAATTTGAATATAATAATAGTTATGATTATTTCAAGATTCTTGACTGTTGGGTTGTCCAGTGAGATTTAAGTAGCACTTTCCATTTTGGAAAGCAACTGAAAAACGGGGCGTTACATGTGCTACTTACTTCCTTGTGCTTGAAAAACTTGTCCTTTTTTTTTTATTTTTTTCCCCTAAAATCTCTCCTAAAGCTTTGAGAAAGTGAAAGTGAAAGAAAGTGCTTCCTTTGTTTTGCTGGACAAAGCAAAGAGAAGAGGGAGGAGTGTGAGGTATATACAGTGCATAATTCTTTATTTAATTTATTATTTAGTCATTTACTCCCCTACCATGACACCTAGTCAACTAGGAGTGTCACCTAGCCAAACATTGTCACCCTTAGTCCCTTAGCTGACAACATATAACATCAACTGCTTCATATTTTTGGTTTATTCTTGTTTATTATAATTATTATATTTTAATAATTTAATAATTTTGATTTCATATAACGTTCTCTAATTGTTATCAAATTAATACAGGGCATAATACTCAATGAGAGAAATACTAGAAAATTATCCTTTTATTATTTTGATATCTGAAATGAGAGAAATAAAATTTCAAGCAATTAGAAGAATAATTTAATAATTTAAAATTAGAAAAATTCAAGAATATTTTCAGACTTTCCTGAAAATTTTTAAAAAACTATAAATATTAGAAAACTAATGAAGACCGAATGTCATTTGGAGTTACGGTTTTAAAGTTATGCTCACAAAAAATTATTTCGGTATTCAAAAATTGGTCAAGTATGTCTTTGATTTTTCATGCTTGTTTCCTAAATTAGATATGAAAGATGATAAGTTTACTTAAGAGCTTCTTGATGTTATACTTGGTTAGAGAACCCGTCTGATTTTACTCACTTATTCCTGATACTGATTTTATGAGCTAATATGCTAGTGAATCTCAATTTCATATATGGATCTAGCTTTTTTTTTTTTATAATTTTATTCCATTATGATGCATGATTGTCCAAGGTGACTATGGTTTTATGTTCATACTTAGTATATTAACTGCAAAATGATTTAGTTTGTACAACTTATAGTATTTTTATTGGAAGTAGCTCCATGAGCAAATTTACATGATGATTTTGTGTATTATTATCCATGTTTAAATTATAGTAATAGCCACCTGAGTGGTCCAATTTACATGATGAATGGCCTCAATAGATGGATATTAAACTAGAACCATCTATTCTAATTGATTCCTAGTGGCCTTATTCATCATACGTAGTACGGATTTTGGGATGTTATATGTATAAATTACAATCATACCTGAACTTAAACCTCAGTTGACATAAGCTTGAGAGAACCATAAACCAACCACAAGGATGGTAAAGAACAGATATTGAAACTACACACCAAATACCTATTAAAGCACATATTGGAAAGATCTTACAACCGTAATAGATACATTTTCGAAGAATGAAATTGTTATTCAATAAAAACATTGACAAAGATGAAACTGGCTATAGTAGCACTCCTCAAAGCACAAGATTTATGTTGAAACACACTTTTGAGGGTTTTGGGATGATGAAAAATCTCGCTGCAAATCAACAATAATCTAATTCTTCTTTAAATCTCCCCTCAAATTCCCAAAACTTCTTTTTCACTCCATTTTTTATTCTTTTTATCAAACTCCTGTATAGATTTGATTTCCTTCTTGAATTAGTCAAATTCATATACTTAAAAGGAAACAAATTATTGCCTTTGACTCTAAAATGTTTTAGTATAATTGTGATTGTTTAGAAATAAATTAGAGTAGAAGAAAATTCTTATATTTATATGAATGTGCTAAACACTCATTGCTGTCCTCCTGAGTCATCGATGGCTATATCAGTGACTAGGCTTAGATTGACTCAGTGAACCAAACCACACATGGCTTTACCGGTGGTTAAGCCACCTGTGAGGCCACTATTCAGTAAAATATCAAAATTCTAATTCAAAAGTTTGATTTGGATAATTCAAGCATCACTAGAAAGGAAATTCAAAGATCCATAATTTTCTCCTAAGGAATATTTCCAGTTCTATCTACATCAATTTCAAAATTCGGTTTGAAATTGATATTGTTGCACAGATTTCATCCATTGTTTCTACTGTTTTTTTAAAATATTAAGCGGTCGTAACTTTTACCTCTGAACTCCATTTTATGTGAACTTGGTATCATTGTAAAAAGGATTTTGAGCTCTATAACTTTTCAGTAAATTCCATATTATGATTCATTTTATAACTCTAGCATATATAGCTTTAAATTAATGTCGATTCCACCGATCAATATTAATCGTGTTGTCTTATTGATCATCATCTCGCTTGACGTGTTTACATCCATCTCATAGATACGTAAACCACAATATATGCCATATTATAATTATAGTATTTTATTATTCAAACTATGAGTTATGTATGGATATACACCCAATAATCTCCTCATTTTGAAAACAACAAACTATTCAATGAAAAATTGTTATATAACTAACCAATTGAATATAATGTGATGTGCAGAGTCATGATAAATTATTGTATGACTAATCAATTAAATATAATTTGATGTACAAACTCATGATACATCATGATACACAAACATAAATGCGAATCAAATAAACTAATGTACATAATTAAATCAACAAGACTCTCTCACTCTATGGTTCTTCCCCTTAATGTTTTCTCTCCTTTAACATATTCTCCCCTTAGTGTGTGTAAAAGTTTTTTAATTTATTTTTTGACTATTGTTATGAGTAAAAAACTATTGAAGGAACATGGAATAAATATATTATTAAGAGGATAAACTCATACCGCTGTTAGAAGAGAAACTATCCAAATGACTATGAGATGATGAAACTCATCAAATAATCAGTAAAAATGGATTAAAGAGGGAATAATATATGAGTCCATAGATGGATACTATTAGTGCATACCACTGTGATAGAAATAAAAGAAGTTAACTAGTAGACTTTAATACATGATTTGGTCTCCATTGACATGATCCATATCAATGTGCAAAACACAAAAAAGCTACAAAAGCAGTCATAAAAACTAGAAGAAATTAAAGAATATCTATCCAAATACATGAAGTATGTAATTGATAGTAGTCAATTATAACGCTCATAATTAAAACAAATCTCAACTCTCATATTGAGACCAAGATATAGATCCTAAAAAGCATAGTCGTATCAGACTTATAAGGAGGATTGACAGTATTTGGTGCTTAAAATATACTATCTCTATACATAATTATTCAGTAGCGGATGTATACTTTTAGATTATATGTAAATGACTTAATCCACAAGGGTGGCCTTTGGCATCTTTTGCAAGATATTGTGTGGATATTAAATGAGTGTATTGCGCTTAAAACCATCTTTTTTATTTGCTAATCTGAATCTTTGATACATATATACAATCTTTTATTGTCAATAGATGTGTTTGTATTTTGAATGAAATACTAATAGCATTAATATACATACTCAATATGAAAGAAAACGAACTTGTGGAACCACATGGTAGAACCAAACAACTTGTATTATGGGACTTACTAATATATACATGACAATATAATTTTAAAAAAGTAAGACCACAATCAAGTATATAGGTTGTACATGTCAATAATATACATACATAGTACAATTTTGAAAATGAGGACTCAAATCAAATCTCATTTTATATACCATTAAAAGTATTATGCCATGTATCTTCTAAAAAATAGATATAGAAGAGACCCTTTTTTTATTGTGTATGTTATAAAGGAACCAAAAACAAGAAACCTGTAAAATCTAAAAAACAAAACCAAAAATTGAGATAGCAAAAACATATATTATACTAATATACAAATCATAACATGCAATCTATTCGTATAAGGAATACCCAATTCTTGTCTCAAACGAGTGAAACATTCCTCAAGTAACGATTTTATAAATATATTAGTACGTGGGACAAACTCAACTGTTATGTCATCTTTAGCAATGTAATCCCTTATAAAGTCACATCAAACATCTATTTATTTCATACGGAAATAATATAAAGGATTATCACTCAAGTCTATATTACTTTTTTGATCACATCTTTGTGGGACTTTCTTTTAGCATAGCCCAAAATCTTGTAAAGTGGCTTCATCCAATGCGCTGTATAATCAACCTAAAATAATGTACTCCGGCTCAGTGTTTGATAACACTACACAATTTTATTTTCTACTTAACCATGAAACTACATAAAATCTTAACAAGTGCATAGTAGCTCTAATGCCTTACCTATAAATTAGACTACCTACATAATTAATATCAGAATATCCAACTAAATTGAACTTCTCCCAATTGAGAAACCATAGATTGAATTTCTAAGTACCCTTAAGGTATTAGAAAATTTATTTTATGGCTTTCGCATGTGATTCTTATGGATTAGTCTGAAATCATGCACATAGATGTAAAAAACTTGATGTTAGGACGATCTGTAGTAAGATACAAAAATCTACCAATGATACCTTTGTATTTTTTTCTCGTTGATGGAAACTCCACTCTCATCTCTTGTAACCTACATAGATGACCTCATGAGTGTGGTTCCTACTTTTAGTCCATCTATGTCAAACTTTTTTAGCAGCTTCTTGATATACTTTTCTTGAGAGATGAAAATGTCATCACTTAGTTGTTTGTCTTGGAATCTTGTGAAGTACTTTAGTTTACCCATTATGGGCACCTCGAACTCATCCTACATCAACTTTCCAAGCTTATGTAAAATATCCTAATCAGTATCATCGAATCATCAAGAGGTAATGTATTGAGGAGTTTATGAGTAATTTTGCCTTTGCCGTTATTGCCAAATACTATATTGTCACCCTTCTTGTTTAGGCTAAGGATAGATTTCTTGTTACTTGTTATATATCAAAGTACCTAGAATCTAGATGCTATTTGTTGCCTTGCTCTCTAGCCCGTTAATGCATCTAAATGAAAAATTTGACGTGTGACCTTGTGTAATGCCCCTGATCCTTAAGTCCATCTATCGATTTATTCCGTATCATCCGATCAGCTCGGGAGCCTAGATACTAATACAAGCGGATACTAAGTAAATTGATCTATATTTTTTAATATAGTCTTCAATTTCAAAATCTGTAGAGTGGGGATTTTTTATCTCATTATTTTAGATTTTTTCATATTTTTCTTGAATTATTCCAGATCGGCCGATTTGTGAATAAATATCGATTAAAAAATCAAATCAAATCAAAATTTCAATTTTACTCTTATGCCAACTCTAAATTTATCTCCAAAACCTTTGCAGCCTTCATTGATCAAATTTGAGTTGGAATTGGCTTAATGGCAATTTTGTAAATAAGATAAAAATTAAGAGTTTTAATATTGCTGCATATCTATCTTCCACCAGCTGTTTGACCCCAAGATGAATTCAAAATTCCATTAAAAAAATCAAGCTTCTTCCTCTCATTACTCACTTTGTTTTTCTATAGAACATGAATCCTAATTCTCTCTCAATTTTTCTAAAGTAAATCTCCAAATATTCAGCCTGAGAGTGGGCTGAAAATCTACAAAATTGTTGTATTAGCATTGTTCTTGAGTTTAACGTCTCCAAATCATTTCTAAACTTCTCTACCAATGTGAAAAAAAATCTTCTCCAGCTCTTGCCATTATTTTCTTGAGTGATTCTTGTATAATTTCTCTATGTTTGGGGAGCAATCATATCCATATTGGTTTACTTCCAATTCTAATTCAACAAGAGCTAAGAATATACTCTCAAACCTCTTCAAAGTTACAAGTTCTTGATGAAATTTCCTTTCATGTGATCTTAGATGTATTATTAACTAAATTTTATGATTATAAATGCTCAAACTTACATATAGTTTAAGTTTCATTATCCGTGTCACCCTGTATATTTTATACATGCACATAATGTATTGCTACCTAGACCTATGCAAAGTCCATTTTAGAATTATCATAACTTTTGCATCTTAACTCCGATTTATCTTATTCTAGTGCCATTGGAAAGAGAATTCACTAATCTATATTTTATTCAAACGGATCTTAATTTAGCCATTTGCCTAATAAAAAATAGTTTGGAACATCACTACTTAGTTCTATACAGATTATCAGCATAGCAGTAGCAAGTCGTAGTAAAATAATTATAACTTTTGCTCTAAAACTCTGATTGAGTTTATTCAAGTTTTATTGGATAACTAATTAAATTATCTATAATTGTCCAAAATATTACATTCTAATTTAATTCTTATCCCAGCCAAATCAAACTTGCAAATTTCCTTACTTTTGTACAAGGTCCATAGCAACAAGTCCATAGTAAATAAATCATAACTTTTGTTTTAGAACTCTAATTGAGCTCATTCAATTTTAATGTTATCTTGGTCAAATCTAATATGGAAACCTCAGCTATACCAGATCTATAACAGTAGTGGCATATCCATAGTAAAACAAGCATAAATTTTATTTTAGAACTCCAATTAAACTTATTTAAGATTTATTAGATAATATAATTCTTTATAATTGTACCAAATCTCATATTCTAATTCTATTTTATGCTTGTTAAATAAGATCTGAAAGTTTGATACATTCACTGAATTGCAGCAATAAGGCATATGTACTATGTCCATGCATATGTCTCTTAATTTATGATATAATACCAATATACATATATTTAATTTCTCATGGTACTATCTGTATATGGTGAGTTCAGACTTGTCATAGCTCATGTCTAGGCATATATGCCATATTTGTGCATATACTACTTGATATAAGATATGATATACATTCATGCATGTTTGTTTACGCATGATATTACTTGTACATATTATACTTGTTGGGAAGTGATACCTCACACATGTGAATATATACTGTAACTCCTGTACTTACCAGTATTACTCTTGTACTTGCCAATACTGACATGCATGTTGTTTCATCATCACCTAGTTTATATGCATACATATTTAATTATGCATGTTATTACTTGTATATATTATTCTTTCTTGGAAATAATATCTCACACATGTGAACATATCCTGTAACTTTGTACCTACTAGTATTACTCTTGTACTTACTAGTCTTGTTATGCGTATTGTTTCATATTTACCTGCTTATAGATATATGTACTCTTATTGTATATGTCACATTGATAGTTAGCATTTATTTTATTGTGGGTATACGAGAAATGAATGGTGGAATAAAACATGCATTGTTGGAGTTTCTTATCTTGCTTGGGATGCATCCATCGATTTATGTACTGGTACTATCAGTTCTTTGTTTTCTTAGCGGCAGACTAGCTCGTATAGAGACCAGTGTTTGAGATTATGATCCTGGGTATGCACGTGGTTTTGGATTTCAGTTTTTGTTAGTCTTGCAGCGGCCGGTTCATGTGACAATTGGATTTGTAGTCTTTTTTCTATTATGCCTAATAATGGGCGATTCGTGTGATGACCAAATTGTAGTCTTATCTTTATTACGCCATGCCTAAAACACATAAATATATATGTACAACTGTCAGAAATATATATATATATATATATATATATATAATAATAATAATAATAATAATAATAATAATAAGATAGCAACATGAATTAAAACAATAAATTTTTGTAAAGAATAATGATCCAGACAAGTTTATAGGAGGGACAAAATGATCCTTAATACATCATCGAAAAGTTTAAGTTAAAAAAAAGAAGGATGAATAATAAAGTTTCTAAAAAAAGAAAACAAATACTAGAAGAGTCTCTCTCGTGTCCACCTTGCGGCGAATGAACCTATTGAGTATCTACTAACTCCATGAAATGTAGTTCCATCAGTGGTAAACCTTCCTCCTCGGTAACCTACAAATTGATTTCTGGGCGTGCCAAATCAGGATCATTATAATGACTTAGCAAATGCTACAAAAGGAGAAATAATAATACACAGGCATATTATGTGTATATATAAATAATATATATAGCTAAATGAAATAGTAAAATCATGATAGTATCACAAAAATCTAAATCATCAAAAGAATATAAAATATGAATTTAAATTATATTTGTCTTAGAGGGAATAATAAATCAACCAGTAGGAGTGAAAACATATCTTGAATAGTGTTGGAATTTAATATCACAGTAAAGAGTTATATGAAACTGTAAAATCATGGATATATCCCAAAATATAAATATTGAAGAAGTTATACAACATGAGTTTAATTACACTTGTCTTGAGAATGATAATAGTCAACGAATATATTATACATACAGTTGATGAATGACATTTTAGCAAATATAAAAAAGAAATAAGCATTGAATATAAAATATGTTATGTCATATTATGTTTATTGTGAATTTATTTGGAACTATCAGAAGTAGTGTACCACATATTTTACAAGTATCCTGTGCATAACTAGAACCACGGCCATAATTTCTGATACTGCCCCAGGAGGTACCGCTATGTACTAATGAACATGAATACTGATGAACCTAAGCTTCAGGCGTGCAGCCTTATATAATGATAGTGATTCAGTAATCACCAAGAAGCTCAATGGTTAGGTTCCTAAGCTCGGCTGTACAAGCTCAAGAATGTAAACCTCCTAAAATATATATACAGTTCATTCTTCAATTCTCCCTCAATTCTATGAATTTATTTTCATGTTTTAAATTGAATATATAATATAGATTATATTTAGTTATAATGATGATCAAGTCAACAATCAGATATGTATTAAATGAAATGTTACATATAAATGTTACTTATATCTATACTGTATGTGTGGACATTGAATAAGTGTCAAGTTGAAAGAATTTCAAGGACCAATCAAAAACATTTTTTTAATTAAGATTTAGAAATAATTAAAAAGAAAAAAAGCAATAACATAAGAGTAAACATAAACTTATAAATATAAAGGCTAGGGGTTAACTATTGCCAATGTAGGTAAAAATGATAATTATTGCGAGAAAGGCATTAGTATGACTTAATTTATTCGATAGAGAATGAAATTAAAAGCTTTCCAAAATAAAGTAAATGTGTTATTTACATGCAAAACTAGAAATTTTGGTTTTCATTTTTCAAAATAAATAAATAAATAAATATAAAATATATGAAAACTAAGAGCAATTAGAGGTAGAAAGATGCAATGTATCTAGGCTAAGACTCATAATATGTCACTACTCGTATTTTTTTGTTTTGTTTTGTTCGTTCTTTTTTGTTCCTTTTTTTTTTCATTTTTTTTTTTTCCATTTTTAGAAACTGGATGGAGGTTTCCCTCCAGCTTACATGTGTCACTTTAAGTACACATGTTAAAAATAACTGTAATCTATAACGAAAAATATCCAGATTACAACGAAAAATATCCAATAAATTCTCTCAAGGTGTCTAATTTTTCTTCTTATTATACTCTTGACTTTTTGCTATTTGAATTCATTATTTTCTCTCTTTTATTTGTCCCAATTATTTACTTTCAACCTTTTTTTTTAATCTTGAACTAGTATGAAATAACTTAATTTATAATAATGTTTTTCTAATAAAGATATCAACTCATCTAAAATAGCTTTTAAGTTCTCTCATACTAGTGATCCAGATCCAATAGAATGTTGGATATAACAAGGCCCTTTTTTCATAACAATTGTAACTTTACACATTCATAGTTATGAACTAATTAGTTAAATAAATAGTTGTTCAGTTCATGCTTCAAGTAGTTAAGTCCTATTAGTTTTGTTAATTATATACTTCAACATGGAGGTCTAGTGTCAGTTATTTTATATTTAAAATAAAATACATGATATACTATAGATTTTCTTTAGAATATCCTACTAGTTTATAGTAGACAGAAAATGTGCAGGGAATGAAAAGATCAAGAGGCTATGGTTACATTTTTAAAATTTTCTTTATTATTATTCCCATGGCTGAGTTACTTTGTGAACATCGATGTTGTGCATTTTGAAGTATATCTTTGTACATATACTGGAATACGTAATTCAAAAATTTATGCAGTGGAGCATTAAAAATAATATAGTATTGGAATTTAATAGAGGTGACTCATAACTAAGTTGAATAGGGACCAAGCTAGCATTATCAAGGACATGGATTATTATAATTTTAACAATAGTTTATAAGTAGAAATTCACATAGCTTAATGTCATGCATTAGTACTAAGGCACTTTAATCGTGGAGGTAGAAAGATATGCCCTCCATGTTAATATAATAATGGACTTGTCTTGATTTTTTTCAAATAAATTATAACATGTACTAAAAGAAAAGAATAAAATGAAAGAATGGGTTAAGTACTTACATCAACACATTTATCTAAGAAAAATAATAATGCCAAGTTATTGATAAAGAAAGAATATAGAAGATTATAAAATAATAGCAAAGCACTTGCCTTGTTTAGAGAAAACTCAAAAGTTTGAAAGACCGCCACCACCAACCGTTCATATCTCCTTCTCTTCTTTATTAGTGTCATATATTGCATATTTATAGCCTCCATATTATCTATTTTTGTATTTAAATAATTCTACTTGCGTATTTTTAGTGTGTTTTTCAGGAAAACCTATTCCTATAAAGAGATGGTATAAACTCAAAGCCGGATTAGAAAACCAAGTCAAAAAAGAGCTAAAAGTGAGCAAGGCTACAGGATCATGAAGCTGAAGAGATCCAAAGTTCAATACAGTCATTCAGATCAAAAGTAAAGGACTAGAGATTAATACAGAAGAAAATTGGAGTCAGGATTGCACACTTTTGCCGCTATTTGGCAGCATGTGCTGCTAATTGGTAGCTCCATGGGGCCCAATCTGGATGAATTTTCTGTGAGATCTTCGATATAATGTTGTAGTTTCTCATTCTTACTCAGATTAGGGTTTGATTCTCCGAGATCTATATATTGGTTATATCCTTATAATCTAGAGTTTTTTAGATTTAATTTTGTATCTTTTTAATTAGTAAAAATTAGATTTTGCCGAAGGGGTGACGACCACCATACCGAACTCCAGAAGTACCTTTTGTTGCTTATTATTATTTCTTAGGCAATCTTCTTTTAATTGCATTCTATCTTAGATTAATCTTGCTTTATAGATTAGATTTTCTTGCTTTCATAAATAAAAATTAGATTTTGTTAATTAGAACCATAAGTAGCTAATTTAGCTTAGCTCTAGGATGTAGATGAAACTAGAAATCAACCATATAATTGCTTATTATTATTTTCTTTTTAAAATAAAATAATAAAGATATAATTTTTCATGAAAAGATTAAAATACAACAACTCATAGATTAATACTTTGATAGGTTATACTTGAGTTAAATTTCTTGATAGTCTATCCTTAGTTAGGATTTGGGGTTGTTGATCTTCATTTTTTTCCTAAAATTATTTAATGATTTAGTTTGTTTTTATGCAAAGTAGTATCTTTGATGAGTTATACTTGCACACCACTTGATAGCTAATACTTAGAATACTTTAACTAATTAAAACTAAAAATTCAATTTTTATGATAGAAAAAAATAATAGAAGTAATACATAGTTGTGAACTAGTAGAATCTATATCCTAGGCTAATTAGAGTAATATGAATTCAATCTAGAACCTTGAATTAACTTGCTAGAATAGTAGGACAAGAAAGAACCAAAAAATACCTTAGATCCTCATGGGAAGGACATGTTTGTGCTACAACCAATATTGTACGTTTGCAGAAATTTATCACATCAAGTTTTTGGCACCGTTGCCGGGGATCGATGGTGTTTTTTTTTCTAACGTTTTACGAGTTAACAGTGTATGTTGAGTGTGCAGGGACCTGAAACTACAAATACAGAAAGCTAATATGGATTATAGAAATGTTTCTAATCACTACAAAAAACAGGGAGTCAAACTCCCTTATTTTGCCGCTAAATAATGGCAATTGCCGCATTTAGCGGCAAAAGTTTCAAACTTCTACCCTATTTCTTTTCCACTTTTGTGTTTTTGGTCTCTCGTTCTAAAAAAATATATTAAAAAGACAAACTTTTCTACTTTTTTATTTACTTTTCTTTTCAATCTCTTTCCCTCTCCACCTTTTTCAAAAAAAATCCAAAAAAATATGTTTCAAAATCAAATTAGTTGCCATCATTGTCATGATCCATATCATAATTATCATCAGTGTCCATAGATTGAAAGTTTGCTAGGATTAACTCATGATCAAATTCACACCATATATCATGAACCTACATGTGCTTCCTATAAATAAAATTACATTTATGAATGGATGAATCATTCTAATTTTGCATACAATCAAGAGTTATATCAAGAGCGTCCTCCATCTGATCCTTTCTTTATAGACTATTCATCTTCATGTTCTAAATTCAATTATGAACAAGATATTCAATTGAACATGTTAGATGAAAAATTAAAAAGAAGTAAGGTATGCATATCATAAGAATTTACCTACAACTACTTCATATCTGTCATCAAATATGTACACAGATCCATCATATCCACCTTCAAATTTCACTCATAACCTCAAGATGAAATCATTCGAAGATAACAAGGAAGCTTATAATCATGAGATTGAGGAGCAAGTACATACAATAGAGGAAGGTATAGAAGTCTTGCAAAAATCATCATCTCAAACTATATCTTATATGAAAGATTTTCTCTTAATGATTTTTCATACTAAACTTTTTGAAAATCAACAATCTAATTGTTTGAATATATCTAATTCTAACAAGTAACCACTTCAGTCATTTTTTGAAGTTGATATGATTCAGAATGAATTAAATAATTTTGTACATGATGAGTCTATACTTCAAAACTTTGATCAACCTATTTTAGACCATTGTGAACTTAATTATGAAGAAACTGGTGATAAAGAGAAAATTTTATTTGGTGATTTGCCTCATGATGAGTTTGCTAGTGATATATTATCATTTGATTATTTTGATGAAAACTGTAAAGAAATTTGTGAAGAAGAATTTTTATCTCTTCATAATGACTTGATTAATGATAAGTCCACTAGTATGACATTTTGTTTTAAGAATTTTAATGACAGTTTTGAAGAAAATTTGCATGATGAGCTCAGAATACTAGAAGAATGGAAGGAACCTCAAAAGGAAGAGCTCATGCTACCTAATAATTTGAAAGGGCAATCCGAAATCGGTCATATCAAATTGAGTATGTTATTTAACAACTTGATAAAACCAAAATACTTATTGCCATAAAAGATGTTTGCTGGTGGAATATGGACGATAAAGATACGATTTCCAATTTTAAAATTTTACCATTGAATGAAACATAGAAGGGTAGGAATAAATTGAGAAAAACTAAAAATAATATAGAGAGATTAAACACAAAATTATCAAAAAGATTAAGTTCATCTATATCAAAATATAAAAGGACACACTATGAGAGTGAGAAGCGATCAAGAGGTTGTAACCGGTCTGAATTTTCTAATAAGTGTATAATATTTATATAATAGTTTTCTTATTTATTTTACTACCCTTGATTTGTGTATGAGGGCATACACGAGTTTAGGAGTGGGGGAGTGGGTTATGAGATTTTTATGTTTTTCTAGGATTTTTAGTTTTTCTAGGATTTTTAGTTTTTTCTAAGATTTTTTTGTGGGTTTCTTTATTTTACATTATGGGTAGTTTTTTTGGGGTAACTAAAAAAAATATAAAAAAAGTAAACAAATTTAAAAAAATCTAGAAGGTAAAAAAATCTTAAAAAAAGTAAAAAATACAAAAATATTTTCTTCAATAAATCAACCAAATTATAAATAAAAGATTAAACTTAGATTTGAAATTTGATAGGAGAGTAGATTGGATGATACACTAAGAATTTTAAGAAAAAAATTAAAATTCAAAAAATAAATACCGCTAATAGTAATTTTGAGGTAAGTATATATTTATTTCTCACTTCAAATAGTTTATTAGACTAACAATAAAGATGATAATGATTGAGTAGTTTTCTCTCTCTAAACAAGAAACAAAAGAAAAAAAAGAATAAAAGGGGTGAGCCTGGTATTAAGGCAATAACCTTAGAAATGGAAAAAAAGAAAAAAAAGGGGTGAGCCTGGTATTAAGGCAATAGCCTAAGAAATAAAATAAAGAGTATGATCCGAGTAATCGGGTACGTTACGCCTAAGTAAGCGTGAATATTCGCATGAAAAGTGAAATTTCAAAAAAAAAAGAAAAAATTTTTTAGAGAGAAGAGATGAATCATGAGTTTGAGTTTGAGTTCAAAACCAATGTAAACTATCACACTTACATGTAGATGTATAGGAGCCAATGAATTATCTATTAGTGAGTATTGAAAGATAGGATTTGAGTTTTTGATTAAAATGATATGTGTATTTGATATGACGCTTGACTTGAAAATTAATAATCTAAATGCGTTCTTGAGTTTGTATATTAGTGAAATTAATTGAAGAAAATATCACAAATTTTTTTTCACTTTTGTATAATTTTTTTGTTTTTCTTCGCGAATTTTGTGGGTATATTCACTACAAACCCTCACGAGACATAACTCGTCCATTAGGGTAACCTAACGGTTTAAAGACTCGTTGCACGTGCTAAGTGCAATGCGATATTCTGCCAAAGTGAGTTATGATCTTTCTTTTTCTTTTTTAGGTTTAAGTTTTGCTCGAGGACTAGCCAAAGATAGGTATGGGGGTGTAATGAGTGTCATATAATGCATATTTGTAGCCTCCATATTATCTATTTTTTTATTTAAATAATGTTATTTGTATATTTTTAGTGCGTTTTTTAGATAACCTATTCCTACAAGGAGCCGGATTAGAAAACCAAGTCCAGAAAAGAGTTAAAAGTGAGCAAGGATATAGGATCATAAAGCTGAAGAGACCCAAACTTCAATACAGTCATTCAGATCAAAGGCAAAGGACTAGAGACTAATGCAGAAGAAAATTGGAGCTAGGATTGCACACTTTTGCCACTATTTGGTGGCATGTGACGCCAATTGGCAGCTCCATGGGGCCCAATCTGGGTGAATTTTCTACGAGATTTTTGATATAATTATGTAGTTTCTCACTCTTACTTAGATTAGGGTTTGATTCTCCGAGACCTATATATTGGCCATATCCTTATAATCTAGAGTTTTTTAGATGGAATTTTGTATTATTTTTAATTAGTAAAGATTAGGATTTTGCCAAAGAAGTGACGGCCGCCATACTGAACTCCAGAGGTACCCTTTACTGCTCATCATTGTTTTTTAGGTAATCTTCTTTTAATTGCTTTCTAAACCATATTTATCTTGTTTCTAGATTAGATTTTCTTACTTTCATGAATAAAAATTGGATTTTGTTGATTAAAACTATGAGTAGTTAATTTAGTTTAGTACTAAGATGTAGATGAAGGTAGGAATCAACCATGTAATTGCTTATTATTTTTTCTTTCTAAATTAAAATACGACAACTCGTAGATTAAAATACGACAACTGAAAATATTAAAACACGACAACTCGTAGATTAATACTTTGATAGGTTATACTTGAGTTAAATTTGTTGATAGCCTGTACTTAGTTAGGGTTTGGGGTTGTTGATCTTCATCTTTTTTTTATAGAATTATCTAATGATTTAGTTTGTTTTTATGCAAAAGTAGTATTTTTGATGAGTTATACTTGCATATAACTAAAGATTAAAAAAATTAAATGATCAATTTTTATGATAGAAAGAAAATAATAGAAGTAATACATAATTGTGAGCTAGTGGAATCTATATCCTAGGCTAATTAGAGTAACTTGAATTCAATCTAGAACCTTAAATTCACTCGTTAGAATAGTAGGACAAGCAAGAACACAAAAACACCTTAGATCATTATGTGAATGACCTGTTTGTGGTACAACCAACACTGTACATTTGCACTAATTTATCACATCACTCCTCTCTCTCTCTCTCTCTCTCTCTCTCTCTTCTTTTCTTCCTTTTCTCTCTCTCTTTTTTTCTTCTCTTCTTCTTTTTTTTTTCTTCACGATTTTATTTTCATTCTTTTTTTTTCCTTCTCTGTTTAGCCTTGCCGCTGAACAGAGTAGCGTTTCTCCTTTTTTTTTTTTTTTTTTCTTTTTTTAAGTCTTGCTATTATTTTTTTATGTTAGAAAAATTTGGGGAGAAAAGATAAGTTGTTAAATAGTTAGTGTGATAGATTCTTGATATTTAGAATAAGATGGTTATTGGATAATATTAATTAATATAGTTTGGATTTTGATAAGATTAATTAATATAATTTGGATTTTTATAAGATTAATTAATATGGATTGGATTTTGATAAGATTAATTTATATAGTTTGAATTTTTAAAAACTATCTTATCTATTTTTATTTTATCTTTTGAAATTATTTAAGATAATAAACTAAATAAAAATAATAAAATAATTTAAAATAGTTATATCTCCAAGATAATCACTATATTATTTATTAAAGTAAGATATAAATTTAAAAGTTAATTTTCTGGTAGTGTAGATTTGGAGTGTTACAATTTACCCATCTTAAAAGAAATTTCATTCTCAAAATTTCATTAAAAGGCGAAACAACTTTATAGGTATTAATTATATAGGATATATTATAGAGAATGGTCCATAGTTTTCACTGTGCACTTTGATATCAAATAGCATAGAGAAAATGATAGGTCAACTGCAAGAGAACAAAAACACATGGAATTTCTGGATAGATAAAAAGACAAATTAGTAATGGATGGAATAATTTTTTTGGAATAACTAGATTTGATAGAGACAAAATAAGTAGACATATATATGTTCTCCGCAAAATTCTTGCTTTCTTCCATTGAATACAATAATTACAATGAAAGATGAACAAAATAAAAAACAAACGAGAGGATTTATAATTTATCGCTCTCTTTTACAATAAAACGTGGGTTCTGTGTGGCGATGGGATCTATCAAGTAACTCTTTTTGACGATCCGATGTGGAAATTTTCTTCTTGATGAAGATGATGATCGGCCCTAGGTCTCTCTCTGCTGATCTTTATAAATTCAAGGCTCTCTCGCGTAACTTGAACTACCAAAACGATAAAAAAAAGGGTCCACAAAGGCTACCTCAAGAGGGTATTTATAGTTTTGGCTTGATATAAGAGTTTCCAATCAAATAGAATTGCAAAGTGTTTGTATTTATCAAGAATTCTAGTCAAATCTCTTAGTCTTGATTTAAATCTCTTGAATTTAAATTCTGATTTGACTCAATTCGGGTATTGGATAAGCCCATACTCAATCTCAATCAATATAGAATTCTGATTATCTGCTCATATGGAGTTAAACACTCTGAATGCGGAGTTATGGCCTTAACTCTGTATTTTCTCAACGTAGGGCTATTTTATTGCCAAACGCGGAGCTACGGAGTAAGCTCCGCGTCCTGCTAGAAAATTTCCTTTTTCATTCATTTTGAAAATTTTCACCACTAACAGGACCCCCTCAAAACTTTTCAAAATGGCTTATACTTAGTAAATTTTGAAATACATTGAATCTTTAGTCTAGTGCACCCGAACGCAAAGTTAGCAAACACTATATTTTCATGTTTGCACTTCACCATGCGAAGCTAATAGCCTCGTGTTTTGCCTTTAACTACTCCGCTCTTCGCACCGAATACCAAGGGGCGGGTTTTTTCATTTAAATAGAGTCTTCACTTCTTCTTCTTCACTCTTTCAAGAATTTTCAAGAACTCAAGGACTCTTAGGTGATCAAAACCCTTGCAACCAACGAATTTTCACCTATTTTCCTTCATTTTCGTTCATGATTTCAAGATCAATGGCACACTAGAAGAACGTCGCATCGCGCGCTTCCTCTCCGTCGCCTGCCAGTGCGAGCAGCGGTGGCAGCAGCCATGGCAGTGGCGCCCAGTCTACGCCGCGTCGATCGGAGGTACAAATCTTCACTTTTAATCCTTTTGAAGCAATTTAAAGGTTATTTGGCTCGGTTTTAACTGGCTAATCACTGTATCCACCGGCAAAATCATCGCCGTACTCCGATCATGTGACTTTGGAAAAGAAGAGACCTCTGGTCTTCTTCTACGGAAAGGTACTGCGTTAGCTTCGCGTTAAACGCTTATTATGCGAGGTTATCTCTGACTGTTGTGCTTTTCTGCGTGAAGTTATGGATTTAGCTTCGCGTTTTAGCTTCTGACGCGAAGATATTTGTTAGCTTCGCGTATTTTCTTCAAACGCGGAATTGTTCTTTTAGCCAGCCTCGCGTTTTGATTCTACGCGAAGTCACTGATTAACTTCGCGCGAAGCTATCTTTAGCTTTTTGTTTCCATACTTAGAAAATTTTTAAATTTTTCCTTTAGAATCTTTTCTAACACTGATTCTTCTTCTGTAGTTGGTTACTCAGTAGATTCTCTCTCCCACAGGCATCACTTTGGGTTTGCTGGGGGTGCAGACCTAGCAACCCAATTTCGTTTCACAACTGAACTCTCTGCTTTCAATCCAGACCTTAGGGAATGCAGGGAAAAACTATTAAGATACAGCCCCACCACCGCAAGGGAGATCATCACAGATGCTCCTTTTGAAGCGATGAACCAAGAAGTTTTGGAGAAACCAGCTTTCCTCTTTGGGGATGCGATGCAGCATTCAGACGAAATTCTGTTCGAAGAAGAAAGCAAGTGGCTCTATCAAACCGGTGATCTGCTGATATTTTTACCTGACATGGAGCGCAACTACCCTCTGGTATATCTACAGAGGTTGTCAGCCTGTCGCAAGTTAGAATGAGAGCTAACCCAAGATCACGATGGAGTCACAACTGGAAAGTTTGGTGCACATGGGGCCTATCAAGACGGTCCCACTAGGTGCGTTACTGGACTCCTTCTGAGTAGAATTACCAAGGAGCAATCAGTGGGCGAAGTCCCGACTCATGCAAAGACATTCCTTAGCGAATTTGTGGCGAAGGGTGGCCATTACCCAGCTAATGATTTTAGGATGCCTGGCTGGGTTCACTCCTTAGGCAATATGTGGTGGGTTCGCCTTGTTAAGTATATGGTGGATTGTAACGAACAAATCCTGAAGGAGATTGGCCTCTATAAGGCCATCCGAAACGTCCAGTTTGGTTTACCCCAGAGCTCGTATCATCTCTTCAGCCTTTTGGACATGCACAACCTCGAGACCAGTACCTTCTTTACTCTAGTGGGTGAGCTAGGACTCGCTCTCCATGCGATGTATGAAGTCTCGGGCTTGTCAATGGGTGAAGTTCCCTATGAAGAGTACATTCTTACCACTGAGGAGTTGAACATGCTGAAGGCGAAAGATGAGCGCATCTACGAGACATATTGGGAGATGATGTGTCATTACCACATTTGTACCGACTTGGCAGGTGTGCGTAACCAGGGAATTGGCCATAAGAAATGGTCCGATTAACTTTTTTTGAATTTGAAGGAGAGCCTGCCTATGGTCTGTGGACTTAGGCCTGTTAATGCAGAGATGGAAGTCACATCGTATACCACGGAATCAAATGAATTAGGATTCAATCCTGGCACCGTCTTCAAAAGCTTACATTATCAGGCTTAGTTCCCTATATCTGATAGGGGCTTAATTGCTGGGTTTCTGATGCTGTGGCTAAAGAGATGTATTGTCCCTTTATTGCCCAAGGATGCCATCACAATAAATGTAGTTTATCCAGCGGTTCTACTGGCTTATGGACGACCGTTTGGACTCTTCCCTGCCATGGTGAGCAGTATTCAAAGTCAGCTTCGGGCACTCTACAACGGTTTCATCCCCGCGGACAAGGGTAAGGGGAAAGTTGCCAAAGGGAAAACAGCAAAGGAAGCGGCCACAGTGAAAACACCGAATCCTAGGGTGGAGATACCTTACACTTATCTGATGACGTGGCTTTTCATGCATTGCCCCTCATTAATGAGCGTTGCGGATTACGACCCAATTGACAAGCCATTCTTTGTGGAGATGTATGAACGCGCCACTTGGAAGAGTCACTACATGTCAATAGTTCGGAGGACGCTCCGCCATCACCAGAATTATGAAATCTTCTATTGCTTTCCAGATTTCCCAGGTGGAGAATATGGATCGAAATTCAAAGACATCTTAGGATCAGACAACTTCTCTAGCTTATCCTTGGGGGCATTCTTGTGGCTTTTAAATATTTGTCCCGGGCACCTGGTGTACCGGCAAGACACCATGTGCTACATAGAGTCATATATACCAAGCCATTTTGCTCATCAATTCGGATATACACAACTCTATGTGGGGAATCTGAATAAGAAGCTAGCGTATGAAGGGAACCTCTTCGAAGGAGCTCAGGGTTGGTTCCATTTCGTAGCTAGAGGGACTGGGGCAGAATTCATGCTACCTTAGAAATCTCCAGTTCTCAGCATGATATTCAGCTTCTGTACATGGTATAGTATTGCCAATGCTGCTATTCCCAGCTTCTCCATCAATCATAGCTGTTGTAAGGAGCTCGAAGCATTTTACTCTCACTGGAAGGGGGCCAAGAGAGTAAGAGTAAAAGGAATGAATGAATTCCTTAATGTGGAGGCCGAACCCTCATATGGTGGCGACTCTGATGATGATGCTGGCGATGATGATAACACTGGCTTTGGAGATGTTCCTCTAAGCATCAGAGATGATAACACTCATCCTCGAAGTCCAACAGTTAAGCGCCACTGTATATCTAGAGGCGAGCCAGCCCAAAAGAAAAAGAAGCCAGCCGAGCAGATCTTGCCAACGATGGTTATTCCCGAAGGGGTGGCTGTTCGGTTTGCGGCTGATCTTCTGGCTTCAACTTTGCCAACAGCACCAGTCGAACAAGATGTGCTTACAGAACCCCTAAGTACTAGTGGTGCTGAAGATACGCCTGCTCCTGTTTCTACATAGCATACTACGATACAACTGCAAGGTAGCGAGACGAATGCACATCTGGAAACTGCTACAACTCCTCCGTCTAGTCCAACTACAGGACTTGTTTCTGCTGGTATGATTATGGTCTTTTGACTTTATATTTTATTTTTCTTTTATATATATATATATTTGACTCCTTTGTCTGTCTTTAAGATTCAGGTAGTCAACTTCACTCGCTGATGCACTCAACTACCAAAGTAGAGTCCGATGAGCTGGTGGATTATTCAGGTACGACTGGGTCAGTTGGTGGATTAGGTAGCTCTACAGAGTGATTTGATGCTGACTGCTTCACGCCAGCTCCCTACTCTGCTCCTGCTTCAACTCATCCAACCGATGAACTAGGGAGTGATGACAGGATGCAGGTGACTGTCCCTGAAGCCCGAGAAGCTCCCCTCTCTCCTGAGCCAAGCTTGCGATCTCCAACACTGGCCATTTGTTCTGAAGATACTTTTCTGGTTATTATTGGAGCGCCATCAGCTCCCTAACCTGCTATATCAACGCTTCCAACAATTATGGCTGTTAATATTTCAATTGCTCCTCCTTCTTCTCTTGCCTGGTTACCAGTTGGAGAAAAAGATAATTTGAAGTTCTCGTTTGAGGCCACATCTTCTATTGGAGGGGTTTCAGGTGGAGGCACTCCTTTGAAATCTACTCCTATCAGTCTGATTGCTCAAACGACTAGTACTGGTAAGACTTCTCCTCGGGTTCCTAGTTAAGCCAATTCATTGTTGACTTTACTGGCCCTGCATATTATGAACTTAGTGCAAGGACGAGCTCCCTCTTTATCAACTCCTGTGGAAGCTTCACCCCCTCCAGTCACTTCTCCTTTAGCATTGCTTACTCTTGACTTGGACACTACTGATCATCTTGAAGAATTTTTCAATCACAGTGTTAATGACTTTATGAGGCTGCTGAGGTGATGCATCGGCATGATTTTAGATGGGAGGGACTTCCTCGAGCTTGGACGCCCTATGTTAGTCAGTTATCTAGACAACATTGTGAGGATCGGAGGCCAGGAACGATTAGCCCCTTATCTAGCCCGTCTTGAAGCCTTGAAAGAACATGTGCAAATGTTGAACACCCTCTGCCAAGCAGATGTGGAGGCAATTGCAGAGATTGAGGTGGCGAGGCTTCGAGTAGACCTGATGGCTTGCCAAGAAGAATTAAGGTGCCAAGAGGAGAACTGGTCACGGGAGTTAGCAGAACTCCGAGCCAGCTAGGAGACTGTTCTCAGAGGGTTGGAAAAAGTAGATTTTGAAATTAAGGGGAGTCAGGCAGCAATCCTCAGAGCTCGGGAGACTATTGTCAAAGCTCAGGCCATTTTAGAGGCCAACGAGTCCATGCTGGAGGAGTCAATGAAAAGATGGGAAGAGTTGATCCTATAATAGGGACAACTCGAACAAGAGGGCGTGGTGAGAAGCCAGTCTATTGAAGAAGCCCATCAATGGTTGACTCAACAACTTGCTATCAATGACGATGACTTGCGCTGTCGAGCTTTACACTCTGTAGAAGAAACTCATCGTCAATTTATTGACCAGACAGAGAATAAGCTAAAACTTCTGGGAGAATTTTGATTTTCTTGTATTTTCTTTTTCTTTTCTACTTTTTTTACTATAATAAAATAAAGAAATCCAAAATCTTGAATTCTTTATGCTTTTGTAACTTTATCCATTTTTTTTTTGATTTATGAATAAAGATAATTCTTTGATTCTTCTATATGTTGGCTTCAAGATTTTCCTGAGCAACAAATGATGATGTAGGTAGCTTGAAATTTTGGCGAAAAATAGTCCAAGGCTCGCTTGCGTAACTTGGATTGTTAATGCCGGGGTGGTCGGGTCAAGATCATTGGTTTTGGCAATGACGCTCAAATGCACATGACTGTAGTTTTGGCGGAGGCGCTTAATTGCACACGCCAAGGTTATCGAGTCAGGATCATCGATTTCGGCAGTGGCGCCCAATTGCACATGCCTGGCAGCTAGGGGAGGATAGTCCAAGTGCTCTCACGCGTAACTTAAATGGAGATGGTAATAATCCAAATCAAACTGTCAGAGGTAAGAGTTTAACATGACAGATTTTAATGAATAGCAATAATTCAAATCTTACTATCAGACATAAGATCTTAACATGACAGATTTTTTTTTGAAACTTACATATAGTATTTTTTCCAGAAATTTGCCATTAATAGGCATCATCATTCTATCGCCGTTTTGATTCATTAGGCGATAAGCTCCGTTTGAATAAACCGTTTCCATGACAAACGGTCCTTCCCATTTAGGTTCAAACTTACCTTTGATTTTATGCGTCATGATCATTGGCCTTCTGACAGCCAGAACCAAATCCCCTTGTTTGAAGGTCCTCTGTTTGACTTACTTGTTTAACGCCCGCAAGATTCGCACTTGGTAGAGTTCAATTTGTTGTTGAGCTTGGAGACGCTTCTCATCCAGTGCTTCAAGTTCTTGAAGTCTTTGCTGGTGCATTTCCTATGTTGTCATTTTTGTAGCTAAAGCTACTCTCAACGAGGGTATCTGGATTTCTAAGGGTAAAACAACCTTACTTTCAAACACCAAGGAGAAAGGCATAGCTTTAGTAGGAGTACGGACTGTGGTGCGATAAGCCCATAAACGCTCTTCTAACTTTTCATCCCAGTCTCGCTTATTGGAAGAGACGAACTTTTGAAGAAGCTTAATAATCGTTTTGCTAAAAGCTTCGGCTAAACCATTAGCTGCTATGTTGAATGAAGTTAACGCGATGTCCTTGATCTTGAATTTTTCACAGAATCATGAAAAATCCCGGCTGATAAATTGTGGCCCGTTATCATGGATAATTATCCAAGTGACACCGAAGCGATAAATCACGTGATGTTTGATAAACTTAATCACGCCGGTAGTTTTTACCTCTCTCATGGGTATAGCCCAGTCCATTTTGAAAAATAGTCGGTTATTGCAAGTATAAACCAATGTCCTCTGGATGATGGCGGGGTAATTGGCCCTACTATATCCGTTCTCCATGTTTCAAAGGGCCAGCTGGCAACTATAGCGTGCAAGTATTCAGGTGGTTGATGTATGAAATTGGCGTGCACTTGACACTCGTGGCAACGCTTCGCATATGCCATTGCCGCAGTAATCATTTTTGGGCAATAATATCCCAGCCTTCTTATGCGATCTCCGAGTTTCGGACCAGGTTGGTGTGCTCCGCATATCCCATTGTGCATTTCTTTAAGTACTTCACTGGCCTCCTTTTTTGAGATGCATCATAGTAAGAGACCATCACATGACTTTCTATACAAAGTTTGAAGTGCGGCATCGTAATAGAACTTTTGAGCTTTCTTCTTAATCGAAGCAGATTCTTTGGAATCTTCAGGAAGCATTCTATGTAAGGCGTAATCCACATATGGAAATTGCCAATCTCGTGGTCTGAGAGTCGTGCCAGCTTAACATACTTCGTTGGCTTGTAGGACCATATCAGGGTGAATAAGTTCCCTGCTTCCAATAGTGACACTCTTAGTGGAGCCCATTGGAAGTGCCAGTGTCGTGGCTAATGTTATGAGGGCATCCGCATAGATGTTCTCATGTCGAGATATATGGTCAATATAGAATTGCTCAAAATAATTTGCCAATTCAATGGCAAATTGATGATAGAGGATGAGGGCTTCATGTCTGACTTCGTATTCACCAGTCATTTGATTGATGACGAGTTTAGAGTCTCCATATGTCTCTAAATAGTTCACCTCCAGTTGCAAGGCCAATTTTAGGCCAATAACGAGTGCATTGAATTCCGCCATGTTATTTGTGCATGGTTCGGTAAGTGAATAACCATTAGGAATTATATGTTTGTGTGGTGATATAAGTACCACTCCCATTCCTACGGTAGACCATCTTACGGCTCCATTAAAAAACAACTACCATGGCTATTCTTTACTAATTGCATTGACTTCTGCTGAATAATCTAGAATATCCTCCAAAAATCTAGAGCTTTTTGACACCGAATTTTCTATGAGGAGGTCGGCGATCACTTGTCCTTTCATGGCTTTTGAGATACGAAATGAATATCGTATGGGGGATATAATCAACACCCATTTTGCTAATTTGTCGTTTAAGGAACCTGGTTTGGTCATTAGGATTTTTAGTGGGTTAACCCGGGATATGACCGTGGATTGTCTACCCGGAAAGATAATGACGCATCTTGTGGATAACGAACACTAGGGCTAGACATTCCTTTTCAATCAGAGTATACCGATACTACGCCCTCATCATTGTTCGGCTCAGATAATAAAGAACATGTTCATGACCGTGCTCATTATGTTGAACAAGCAACGCACCTAACGCGTGATCTATAACCCTCACATATACGAGGAATGGTCTTCCCGATACGGGGGCCATGAGAATAGGAGGTTTTGTTAGATATTCTTTGAGGTCATCAAACACTTGTTGGCATGCCTCGTCCCATACAAAGAAAACCCCCTTTTTCATGAGCTTAGAGAATGGCTGGTATCGCCCTGATAAGTTGGAGATGAAACGACGGATATATACCAATTTTCCTTGTAATCCCCTTAGTTCTTTGAGATTTTGGGGTGGTGGTATTTCCCTAATTGCCTTCATTTTGTCGGGATCAAGAAAAACTCCTTTTGAGGTAACCACGAGTCCAAGAAACTTGTTGTTGGATATCCCTAAAAAAGATTTAGTAGGATTCATCTTTAGGCGATGTCTTCGCAAAAGATTGAAGACTGTCCTTAAGTCCTGGAGATGATCCTCTTTATTCTTATTTTTGACATCAAGATCATCCACATAACACTCCACGGTTCTTTGTATGTGTTCGTTAAATATGACGCTCATTGCACGCTGATAAGTGGCTCCAGCATTTTTAAGTTCGAAGGGCATCACTGTATAACAATATACCCCCAGTGGTGTTCTGAAAGCCGTGTGTTTCTCATCATCTGGGTGCATCTTGATCTGGTTGTAACTAGAAAAGCCATCCATAAAGGACATCCTCTCATAGCCACATGTATTATCAATCATCACGTCAGTGGCTGGTAATGGGAACTCATCTTTGGAGCATGCGTCATTTAAATCTTGAAAATCAATGCATATCCAGATTTTGCCATGCTTTATGCGAACTGGGACTATGTTCGCCGTCCAATCAGGATGCTGTTCTTCTATAACAAATCCCAAAGTTATCAATTTGTTAACGTCAGCTTCTATGGCTTCCATTAACTCCGGTAAGAAGCGCCTTTACTGTTGTTTGACTGGTTTGGCATCTTCTTTGATATACAAGTGATGCATAACAACTTGTGGATCTAGCCCGGGCATATCTTCGCTCCATGTGAACACATCTATGTATTCTTTAATGAGAACTATAAGCTCTTCCTTTTTCTGTGGGAGTTAGTGATTCGCTTATAAAAATGGTTTTTGGATCCTCCTCAGTCCCCATGTTAACCTGTCTTATTTTATCTTCAGTGGGGGTCACGCAGTTCAAAACGGATGTCCCAGAGGGTATCCATATGTTTAGCCCAGGATTCATCTTGAATATCAATTGGTTCTTTGCCACTTTTGGGCATGGCAGAAACCATGTTTGCGGCAAGAGACTGGAATAGGGCACCGGTACTCAGATCGGAATCGTGGTCTGATGGATAAACGTCACCGTCGATCGAAGATGTCCCTTCCAGTTCATTTGATGATGTAAAAGGGGTGGATACGTATCCTAACCCTCTTCGGGTCTTATGATAGTAATCAGGGTTCCTTTTGGCCTAAAGGAGGGTAAGAGATTTCGTTGTCCCTTTCTAAAATTTAACCCTGGTTTCTGGGCTAAATTATAACCCATCTTTTTCATCATTTGTTAGGATTTTTGTTAATAATGATGGAACTGAGGTGATGTTTGCTCGTCACTCTCGCTATTATGTTTTTGAATTTTCCAAACACAATAGGCTTTTGATATGTCTGTCGAGAAGATACTTTGAAAATATTATTTTGGCTGCCAATTATTTTGGGCCGAGAGAGAAGAGATGACTTGATTGAAAAATAATATGCCACCAAAACTTCAAATTTGGACAGGCTATGTGCTTCTGTAGTAGTTCCAGAGGGTTCCGAATTAGTAGCAATAGCAGGCCCATAAACTAACTTTATGTGTTCATTGATGACTCATTCGTCTTCGTCATTAACAGTGTTGGTTACATTAACTTTGTTAAGATTTATATTGGGATTTATTTCATAATCCCCACTGTCTTCTTCTAAAGTCTCATGCTCGGTATCTGCTTCATTACCGTTATTGCAGAGTTCTTCATACTTTTGGGGAATCACATGGACAACCCTATATAGCATGGTGTCGGTAAAATAATTTTCTAACCCTTTAAAGGGTTGTTTATCCGCGATCAAAGTCCGGACTTCTCTTTCCTCATTACATTTATCTCATGCATTGATGAAGAGTCGACGGAACTATCAAGAGTCGACGGAACTATCATGTAGGCGTGGATCCATGGTCACCCTAAGAGGATATTATACAACGTGTCTGCGTCAATAACGTAACATGTGACCTCTGTTTTCAGGTCTCCAATCTGACATCAGAGTCTAATCTTACTAAGGGGACATCTGTCGTTGGTGTTGAATCCGAATATCGTAGTATTTGTCGACATGAGACGATGCGCCGAGATTCCCAATAATTGCATCAACCTTCTAGAGATTACGCTTAGTGCGGTCAATTTGTATGCGGTCTACCTTGGTAGACCAGACATATCTAGTGTAGTATAAGGGCCTGTTATGTTTTATGTTCCTCACCTACATGTCTTCTAGCAAGAAAGTTATTTGCAAAATTTGCCTCTTCACTTTATGACAGTGAGGGCAAGAATCCCTTTCTTCGTTGGATGGTTCAACGATTTGCAAAGATTCAGAGTCAGCTAAAGCTTCTCTGAGTGTCTCTCATGTTGACTTGGATAATCGCAACAACTCGTATAGTATAACACGAGCCGAGATAATAGCCAACTGAGTTATAATGTCGAATTGGAATGGGGCATCTTTTGCTTCATCATTCTTCTTTGCACCTTTCTGAAAATGAAGTCCCTTTTGTTTCGCAGGCTCTGCATATACTTCTTTGCTAGGGCCTACTCTTGAATAATCTTTTAGATAGGCTTTGCCAGATCTACTACTAGACGAACCTACTTTGTCTTGATGAGTGGCCATAATCATGGCCTCCTCTTCTGAGTCTGTTAATACATTAGCAATTATATATTCTTCTTTAAAATTTACGGAGATGGTATTACCAGTCCGCCCCCTTCTTTGCGTACTGGATGAAATCCTCTGCTCATCTTGTAGGAGATTTGGGTGAACCTACATGACCTCTCCTCTTGCCATGGTCACCAGAATTAGCCCCTTTTGTGCCTTCTTATGAGGGTCATGATTTACTACTATCAGTTTTCCTGCTAGCACTGACGTTACCCTTGCGGGAAATTCATTGGTTCCCACGATCAAGATTGCCATATTTGCGGAAACTTTCTTTTGCTCCTCTTTAAGTGTGAGAACCCCGACCTCTATCAATGCCTGGACCCGGTTCTTTAGAGGATAGCAATCCCTAGTCGGATACCCAATATTATGATGATATAGGCAGTAGTTAGGGTCATTGGTTTTTCTAGCGTTCTCTAGTTTTCTGTTCTCCGGAAACTTCAACATGTCATTTCTGAGGAGGAGATGGAATAGAGTTCCTGTCTGCTCCATTTTGAATGTATATATTCTTTCTTGACGGGGCCTATTTTGATCGACACCTCTCGGATTTTGAGATCTCAGTTTTGCCGGACTTGTCGGCATTGGAGAAGTGTCTGATGTCATCACAACTTTCCCTTTATTCTAAGGATTCTGTGGATATGACTTATGATTCAACGAGTTTCTCATACCATAAGATTTTTCAATCCGGCGGATTATATCTTCTGCCTGCTCTCCTTACTTCAACAAGTCTTTCTAAGTTCTGGACTCCACGGCTCCCATTTTTATCAACACGTTAGTTCGAAAATTATGCATACATGTCTCCACTAGTGTTTCCTGAGTCATTCCGTGTGGGTATTGCACGGACTTTTCTTGGAATTTTTCTATGAAGCTTTTTATTGTTTCCTCTTCCCCTTGTTTTGTCACAAGGAGTGAATGAATCTTGAAAGAGACGTACTAAGAACCGCTTCTCGATATCATACCAGGTATTTATGGTTCCTGGGGGCAACTACATAAACAATGTAAAAGCCGGCCCTCGCAGGGTACTCGCGAATACTTTAGTCATTATAGGGTTATTTCCCATTAGATGACCCGCTTGAGACAGGAAGTAATATATATGCTGGGTGGAGGACCCTTTCTCGTCGTATGGTTCCAATTTAAGGGCTTTGTACTTCTTCGGATATGGGGCTAAGTCCCATTCAAGTGGGTATAGTCTTGAAACCCCTGATTCCTTTAGCTCATTTTTGTGCATTAATTGATCAAGTTGCTTTTGCAACTTTTCTATTTTCTCTTCATGAGGATCATGGAAGGAATATTTGTCCTCTTCCTCATGAATCGAGTAGGCTTTTTCCTCTTTATTCTCTTCATTTTCCTTAAATGGTGATTCCTCATTTGTCTTCGGTGGTGGTTCTGAGGAAGAATTCTTTGCCTTGCCTTCAACATCTTTTGTGTATTTTCAATCACTTTCAGGAGCATTTCCTTGAGATCATAGATAGTCTTTTGCTGGTTCTAAATCATCTGCTCTTGGACTTCTAACCTTTGATCGACATCGTCAGACCTGTCCACCACATGTGACGCCAATTTTCGTGGTTGGGAAGATGCACAAGATTGTAGAGAAGCTACAGCCGAATTATCACTGTCATCATCATAAGAACCTTTTACAAGTTTTTTTTAATTTCGGGGAGCGACCGTGTTTGATTTAAGCCGGGTGAAATGATGAGATTCCTCATCATCTGCATCCAACTCATACTCTTTCTCTATGATCTTTCTACCTTTACCGACCATATTGGAGATCACCGTCATTAATTCTTTTTCTTTGATCTTAAATCTCATATCATTCTTTCTCCTTTTTAGAGTATTTCGGTCTGACTCAGTTATTCTGTCAAATACAGATATTTTTTCATACAACAACAATTATTTAATACTGCTGATATTATTTGTTTGCAATGACATGTTGAGTGTGATAGAGTTTGAGTCATTTTTTATTTGTCAAATATTCCCTGAGATCATGAACTTTAGGAGATGAAGAATCTTCAGTAATATTCTGGGCCTGGGCCCAACTTGGCTATTGGAGAGATTCGGGTATTGGTTGAAACTCTCCGGAGCCAGTGGAGTTGAGATGGTACTCAATATTTCGATTATCAGCCTTAATTCTGTATATTAGCTGTTTTATGGGGAGCTGAGCGTTAGCTCCACATTTTAGAGCACATACAGGAGGCTGGAACATAGCTTCGCATTTTACGCTAGCCTCGCGTTTTACGCTGGCTTGGCATTTCTGAAGAAGTTTGACTTCTATTTGTTTAGCCTTGCGTGGGGAATATCCTCGCACGCTGGCGTAACTTTGCGATTTACACAAGAATCCTTGGCTTTGCGTTTGACGCTTAGCTCAAGTTTTTGTTTAGGTCTGATAGCCTTGCGTGGAGGAAATCCATCACACGCTGGCTTATCTTCATATTTTACGCGGATCTTGGCACTTTGGCCAGTTTCAGAATTAAGTTCAGTAGCTTCGCGTGGAGAAAATCCCTCACATACTGGCTTATCCTTCGATTAATACAAGTTTGAGAATTATCCTTGTGTTTTTCGCGAGTGTTATTATTTTTCCTGGCTTCAAGTCCAGGACCTGTAGTCTCGTGTGAAGTAACTTCTTTACATGCTTGCTTATAGTTAGAGTTAACTTCACGTTTTATGCGAATTTTGGCACTTTGGCCAGTTTCAGAGTTAAGTTCAGTAGTCTCGCATGGGGACAGTCCATCACACGTTGGCCAGAGGCTAACTTCGTGTTAACGCGATTTAGACTGGTCTTGCGATTAACGCAAGCCAGCTCATGAGGCAGAATCGTAACCTCTCGTTCTGCCTCTACTTTAGCCTCACGTTTTATGTGGGCTTTGAGGATTCTTCGTCTTGCACGACAATTGCGGTTTCGAAGTTGTGTTATGGTCAAACCAGTTCCTAGGCCTTTTTCGGCAGCAAGAACGTCATCCTTTGCTAGGGTTTTCTGTCCAAACAACGGCTCTATAACCATGGGCTCAAAGGATCCCCGTTTAACGGTGGATTCCTTATTACTCAATTTATGGGTATTAGAGATCACGCGGTAATAGTGCTACGTTTCGGTCAGGTTACCTAATCCAGAGGAGAGATACTCCTCATATTTTTACTGGTCGATTTCCACGATAAGCATCTCTACGATCGATCCGATCTTTTCCATATCAGATTACGCCACGATCTCTTTTCAGTAAAAGAAACACCTCCCACTGTGGTCGCCAGTTTGCTCTCCACAAAATTCTTGCTTTCTTCCATTGAATACAGTAATTACAATGAAAGATAAACAAAAGAAAAAACAAACGAGAGGATTTATAATTTATTGCTGTCTTTTACAATAAAACGTAGGTTTTGTGTGGCGATAGGATCTATCAAGTAGCTACTTTTGACGATCCGATGTGGAAATCTTCTTCTTGATGAAGATGATGGCCGGCCCTAGGTCTCTCTCTGCTGATCTCTGTAAATTTAAGGCTCTCTCACGTAACTTGAACTACCAAAACGATTAAAATAAGATCCACAAAGGCTACCTCAAGAGGGTATTTATAGTTTTGACTTGATATAAGAGTTTCTAATAACTAGAATTGGAAAGTGTTTATATTTATCGAAGATTCTAATCAAATATCTTAGTCATGATTTAAATCTCTTGAATTTGAATTCTGATTGGACTCAATTCGGGTATTGGATAAGCCCAAATCTCATATCAATCAATTTAGAATTCTGATTATCTACTCACACAGAGTTAAACACTTTGAACGCGGAGCTATGGTATTAACTCCGCGTTTTACTCAATGCAGGGATATTTTATGGCCATACGCGGAGCTATAGCTCTACATCCTGTGGAAAATTTTCCTTTTTCATTCATTTTGGAAATTTTCACCACCAACAATGTATATGTGGCAGTGATCCTAAATAGAGATTCTAAGTAGAGGCCAAAGTTGAAACCTGATTTTGATACCAAATGTAATGCCCCGCATGTCAAGATACGGGTAGCGTTTAGCGACGTATCGTAAATCAATATGTCAGACCTAAAATACATGAATATATATGTACAACTTCTACAAATACATACACATATATAATAAGATAGCAATATGGAATTAAAACATTAATGTTTTCCAAAAAATAATGATCAAGAAGAGTTTATAGGAGGGACAAAACAATCCTTAATACATCATCGAAAAGTTTAAGTAAAAAAGAAGGATGAATAATAAAGTTTCTAAAAAAGAAAATAAATATTAGAAGAGTCCCTCTTGTGTCCATCTTGCAGCAGATGCATCTATTGAGTATTTACTAACTCTATGAAATGTGGTTCCATCAGTGGTAAACCTTCCTTCTCGGTAACCTACAAATTAATTTCTGGACATGCCAAACTAGAATTGTTAGAACGACATAGCAAGTATTATAAGAGGAGAAATAATAATACTTATGTTTATTGTGTCATATTATGTTTATTGTTAAATTATACTTCTCTTGACGAAGATAAGTATAATTTAACTCATGTTTTACAACTTCTTCAAGATTTATATTTTGAGATACATTCATGATTTTACAGTTTCATATAACTCTTTATTGTGATGTTAAATTCCAACACCATTCAAGATATGTTTTCACTCCTACTGGTTGACTTATTATTCACTCCAAGACAAATATAATTTAAATTCATATTTTACATTCTTTTCAAGATTTAGATTTTTGTTATATCATCATGATTTTACTATTTTATTTAGCTATATATTTTATTTATATATACACATAGCGTATCTGTGTATTATTATTTCTTCTCTTGTAGTACTGGTTAGGCCGTTCTAACAATCCTGGTTTGGCATGCCCAAAAATTAATTTGCAGGTTACCGGAGAGGAAGGTTTACCACTGATGGAACCGCATTTCATAGAGTTAGTAGATACTCAATAGATGCATTTGCTACAAGATGGACACGAGAGGGACTTTTCTAGTGTTTATTTTCTTTTTTAGAAACTTTATTATTTATCCTTTTTTTTACTTAAACTTTTCGATGATGTATTAAGAATCGCTTTGTCCCTCCTATAATCTCTTCTTGATCATTATTCTTTGAAATTTTTTTATGTTTTAATTCCATATTGCAATCTTATTATATATGTGTATATATATATGGCAGTTGCACATATGTATTCATGTATTTTAGGCCTGACATATTGATTTACGATACGTCGCTGAACGCTACCGTATCTTAGAATGCGGGGCATTACATTTGGTATCAGAACCAGGTTTTGATTTTGGCCTTTGCTTAGGATCTCTATTTAAGATTACTGCCATATATACACATATGTATGTCTACTTATTTTGTCTCTATCATATCTAGTTATTTCAAAAAAAATATTCCATCCGTCACTAATTTATCTCTTTATCTATCCAGAAATTCCCTGTGTTTTTGTTCTCTTACAGTTGACCTATCATTTCCTCTTTTCTATTTGATATCAAAATGTACAACGAAAACTGTGGACCATTCTCTATAATATATCTATATAATTGACACCTATAAAGTTGTTTCACCTTTGAATAAAATTTTGAGAACGAAATTTCTTTTAAGGTGGATAGATTGTAATACTCCAAATCTACACTACCCGAAAATTTATTTTCAAATTTCTATCTCACTTAAGTAAATAATATAGTGATTATCTCATTTAAATTATTTTATTATTTTTATTTAGTTTATTATCTTAAATAATTTCAAAAGATAAAATAAAATAGATAAGATAGTTTTTAAAAATTCAAACTATATTAATTAATCTTATCAAAATCCAAACCATATTAATTAATCTTATCAAAATCCAAACTATATTAATTAATCTTATCAAAATCCAAAACATATTAATAATCTTATCAAAATCAAAACTACATTAATTAATACTATCCAATAACCATCTCATTCTAAATATGTAGAATCTATCTTGCTAACTAACTAACAATTTATCTCTTCTCCCCAAATTTTCTCATGTAAAAAAAATAATAACAATGGAAAAAACCAAAAGACCGTAAAAATAAAAAGGCGAAATGCTCCTCAGTTCAGTCGACCATTATCTTGAGGATGATAATAGTCAACGAGTATATTTATGTATACAGGAGATGAATGATGTTATAGCAAATATAAAAAAAAAATAGCATTTCATATAAAATATGTTATGTCATAAGAAATAACATTGTACATTTTGAAATATATCTTTGTATATAAACTGTAATATGTAATTCGAAAAGTTATCTAGTTGAGCATTAAAAATAATATAGTATTGGAATTTGATAGAGGTGACTCATAACTAAGTTGAATAGGGTCTAAGTTAACATTATCGAGGACATGGATTAATATAACTTTAACAATAGTTTATAAGTAGAAATTCGTATAGTTTAATGTCATGCGTGAGTACTAAGGGAGAAAGACATGAGTACTAAGGGACTTTAATCGTGGAGGAAGAAAGACATGCCATCTATGTTAATGTAATAATGGACTTGTCTTGTTTTTTTTCCCAAATAAATTATAACATGAATTAAAAGAAAGGAATAAAAGGAAAGTATGAAATAAGCACTTGCATCAACACATTTATTTAAAAAATTAATAATGTTAAATTCTTGATAAAGAAAGAATATAGAAGAATTATAAAATAATAGTAAAGCACTTGCCTTTTTTAGAGAAAACTCAAAAGTTTGGAAGATTACCACCGCCAACAATTCGGATCTCCTTCTCTTCTCTCTCTCACTCTCTCTCTCTCTTTTTTTTTTTTTTCTTTCTTTTCTTCTCTTCTCTTCTTCTTCTTTTTTCTTCTTCACTGTTTTATTTTCATTCTTTCTTTTTTCCTTCTCTGTTCAGCCTTGCGGCTGAACTGAGGAGCATTTCACATTTTTTTTTACGATCTTTCATTTTTTTAATTGCTATTATTTTCTCACATGAGAAAAATCTGGGGAGAAGAGATAAATTGTTAGTTAGTTAACAAGATAGATTTTAGATATTTAGAGTGAGATGGTAATTGGATAATATTAATTAATGTAGTTTGGATGTTGATAAGATTAATTAATATGGTTTGGATTTTGATAAGATTAATTAATATACTTTGGATTTTGATAAGATTAATTAATATGATTTGGATTTTAATGAGATTAATTAGTATAGTTTGAATTTTAAAAACTATCTTATATTTTTTATCTTATCTTTTGAAATTATTTAAGAAAATAAACTAAATAAAAATAATAAAATAATTTAAACTGGTTATATCTCCAAGATAATCACTATATTATTTATTTAAGTGATAGAAATTTAAAAGTTAATTTTCGGATAGTGTAGATTTGGGGTGTTACATAAATAAAAGTACAAATGACATCCAGAGATGGTCTTCATGTTTACCACATAGCTCAACATACTTCAAGAAGTATGGCCCGTTAGCAGGCATTAGTATACAGTCTCAAACTCTATATGTAGATTATACGAATCCAGGGGATTAAACCCGGCAAGTAGAAAACAAAAGAAATGGAAAGAGAATGGTAGATGATATGATGAATATCAATATAAATAGGGAGGTCTAGTACAAGTGTTATGGGTCCGATGAACTAGTTGTTTTAGATAATATACCATGGGTGTAGCTATGGTCAATGTGCCAATGAAATGCATGGTCCAACTCACAGTTCAATAAATCCTAATATCATACATACCATATATACCGGGAGAAGAAATGTGTTGAGGGTTCCAGAAGTGATTCACACGAATGCTAGAGTCTACTTTCTTTTGGACTATACAACACTTGTCTCCAAGTGAAATACCTAATTCTTACTCGGTATACATTTCATCCATTGTCACTCTGCTTATTTGATTATTAGTTATGTTATGTAGAACTGAAATGGTAGTTGAAAGTCATGTATTCCAGGAGAGTCTAGTTCATATACAAGACTATGACCTTAGAATCCAAATACTTAAACCGAACATACCACTAGGTATCACGGATGGTAGGTTTAGCGCATACTCCCAGAATTTCCATTGCTCGGCTCTCACGATATTGGCGCAATATTGTTTATGTAGACACACACACACACACACACACACATATATATATATATATGTATGTATGTATATATGTATGTATGTGTATACACACACACATATGTGTGTGTGTGTATGTATGTGCATATATATACACATACATACATACACATATATATACATACATACATACATACATACATATGTATGTATATATATATATATATATATATATATATATATATATATATATATATATATATATATTTATTTATGTATGTATGTATGTATGTATGTATGCACACACACACACACACACACATATATATATATATATGTATATATATATATATATATATGTATATATATATATATATATATATATATATATATATATATATATATATATATATATATATATACATATATATATGTATATACATATATATATGTATATATATGTATATACATATGTATATATGTATATATATATATATATATATATATATATATATATATATATATATGTATATGTATATGTATGTATATATGTGTATATGTATATGTATGTATATATGTGTGTGTGTATATATATATATATATATATATATATATATATATATATATATATATATATATATATATATATATATATATGTATGTATGTATGTATATGTATATGTATATATATGTATATCTGTGTGTGTATGGGATTACTGTAGGTGAGCCGCCAGTTCAGAAAAAGTTACGTGAGGTAGCGGCAAAATTATAATGATCCAATAATTTTTCTTTACAATTACTATCTCTATCTCCTTAACTTCTTTCGGATTAAACTTCATAAATTTTGGAATTCATTTACCATTTCATCAAGGGCATATAAAATGTTATATTTATTAAAAACCGTTAATTTTGTGTTAATTTGATGGAGGACCAAATCAAAACTAAAACCCAACAAATTGGGTATGAGTGAACCCTAGGGAGTCGTGATCATGATCCAAAAGAAATTTTTAAAAAAATATTATTTGAGATAGTGGAAATGAACTGCAGCTTAGGTAATTTGCATGAGTTATCAGCTCATTTCCATCTCTCTCTCTCTCTCTCTCTCTCTCTCTCTCTCTCTGTATATATATATATATATATATATATATGAGAAAAATAGAAATGAGCTGTTAGCTCACGTAAGTTACCTGAGCTGCAGTTCATTTCTACTATCTCCAATAATTTCTTAAAAAATATTCTTATGGATTATGATCTTGACTCCCTGGGGTTCACTCATACCCAATTTCATAGATTTTAGTTTTGATTTGGTCCTCCATTAAGTCAATACAAAATTAACGATTTTTAATGAATAAAACATTTTGTATGCACTTGATGAAAATGTCAATAAACTCCAAAATTTATGAAATTTAATCCAAAAAAAGTTAAGGAGGTAGAGATAGTAATTGTAAGAAAAACACTTGATGAAAGGGTCAATAAACTCCAAAATTTATGAAATTTAATCCAAAAAAAGTTAAGGAGGTAGAGATAGTAATTGTAAGAAAAATTGAAAAAAAAACTATTAGATCATTAAAGTTTTGTCACTAGCTCACGTAACTTTTCTTGAGTTGGCGACTCCTTATATATATATATATATATATATATATATATATATATATATATATATATATATATATATATATATATATATATATATATATGGAGAGCTGACAGCTCAGGGCTGTCCTTGCGCTGCTGCCACATGGCGGCATTTCATTCGTCCCGTCATATGAAATTAAGTTGCGGTTTGCTTAAAGAGAATTGGACTAAAATTGAAATACAATTTAGGGAGGGGATTTTGTGAAGTTTTCATTTCAGCAAACTGCTCCCTCTCCATCGTAAGCTGCTCGGTCTCCATCTCGAACTGCTCTGTGGGGTAGAAGGCATTCTTATTAAAGAACACAAATAAGAAATTCTTTAACATTTGAAGTTCAATTCAATCTCAAAAAGAGAATGTGTCAAATTGAACCAAAGCATAAATTTAATTCGAATTCCATGTTCACAATTAGGTTCCAGAAGGGGTTTTTACATATCTGTCCCTTAAAGCTTTAAAAATTAGAATTTAGTTATCTAAATCTTAATATTTATAATTTAGTCTCTCAAATCCTTTAAGTTACTACAATTTAGTGCTCAAGCTATATTTTCGGCCTGAATTTTCCGTTATACCCCTGAGTTACTTCACTTTAGTCCTCCCTTCCCTTTTACTCTTCTTATTGGGTTTCTCTCTCAATTTTTCTCCTCTCTCTTCCCTCTTTTTATTAGGTTCTGCTGAGTTACTTCACTTTAGAAATTAATTGGGAGGGAAAAGAGAGAGGAGAAGAATGGAGAGGGGAACCCAATAAGAAGAGAAAGAGATGAGGAAGAACTAAAGTGAAATAACTCAGGAGCATAAGGGAAAATTCAGACCAAAAATATGGCTGTGACTAAATTGTGGTATCTTAAAGGATTTAGGGACTAAATTATAAATATAAAGATGTGGGATACTAAATTTTAATTTTTAAAGATAAGAGACATATATATAAAAACCCCAAGTATTTATTGAGAGGATAGGAAAAATAGCATATTGAAATCATTTGGGAGGATGGCATGACCTCCGGCAGAGAAAGAGAACGCAAGAGATGGAAAGGGAACAGTTGGAGATAGAGAGGGAGCAGTTCACCGTGAAATTGTTCAGAAACAAATATTTTTCAGAAAAGCCCCTCCATAATTGTATTTTAGTTTGAGTGCAATTCTCTTTAAACAAACCGCAACTTAATTTCTTATAACGGGACGAGTGAGACGCCGCCATGTGGTAGTAGTTCAGGAACGATCCTAAGCTGTCAGCTCCCTTCTAGTTTCCCCATATATATATATATATATATATATATATATATATATATATATATATATATATATACACAACAACAAAGCCTTTTATCCCAAGTATTTGGGTATGTTATATGAACCAAAAAAAGAATCACGCCGGATCGATCACTTTGATATTCCTTCTTCATTCATTTCTATCAAGTAATATCTCCTTATTTAAACCTCTATAATTCATATCTTTGCGTATCATCTCCATCCATGTTTTCTTCGGTCTTCCCTTCGTTCTTTTAAGTTGTCCTACATTGATAAACTCCCCTCTTCGAACTGGTGCACTTGTAGGCCTACGTTGCACATGACCAAACCATCGTAAGCGATTTTCTGCATCTTCTCATCGATGGGAGCTACACCTACCTTAGCACGAATATCTTCATTTCTTACTCTATTTCTCCTAGTGTTGCCGCACATCCAACGGAGCATGCGTATCTCTGCTACACTTATCTTCTGTGAATGACGTTTCTTTATAGCCCAACATTCCGTGTCATATAATAAAGTTGGCCAAATAGCAGTCCTATAAAATTTTCTTTTCAATCTTAACGGAATGTTACGGTCGCATAAAACTCCCGTTGCCCTCCTCCATTTCAACCAGCCAGTTTGTATCCTATGGTTAACATTATTATCGATCTCTCCATCACTCTGAATAATAGAACCCAAATATCTAAACTGACTGCTCATTTGTATCTCTTGCCTATCTAGTTTTACAGCATTATAGTCTATGGTCTGTCGTTTACTAAATTTACACTTCATATACTCTGTTTTAGACCTACTCAATTTAAAATTTCTATATTCTAATATATGCCTCCATAACTCTAACTTGGCATTTACCCATTCTCTTGTCTCATCAACTAAGACAATATCATCAGCAAATAGTATACACTAAGGTATCTCATTATGAATGGGTTTAGTAAGCTCATTCATCATTATAGCAAATAAGAATGGGCTCAATGCAGATCCTTGATGTAATCCAATTGTGATAGAAAAATCACTAGTTAAATCACCACATGTTCTAACATTGGCCACTATTCCATCATACATGTCCTTAATTATATCGATATACTTGATAGGAACTCTTTTCTTCATCAGTGTCCACCAAAGTATCTCTCATGGAACTTTATCATAGGCTTTCTCTAAGTCAATAAATACCATATGCAAATATCTATTTCTCTCTCGGAATCGCTCTATAAGTTGACGAAGTAAATGAATAGTTTCTGTCGTCGATTGTCCCGGCATAAATCCAAACTGGTTCTCCGATATTTTAACAGTTTGTCGCAATCTATATTCAATTACCCTTTCCCAAAACTTCATAGTGTGACACATGAGTTTTATTCCCCGATAGTTAAAACAACTCTAAATGTCGCCCTTATTCTTATACAGAGATATTAGGGTACTCTTACTCCATTCATTTCGTATTTTCTTATTTTACCAAATCTTATTAAAAAGATCTGTTAGCCACCTCACACCAATCCCTCCTAGGTATCTCCATACCTCTATAGGAATCTCATCTGGACCAACAGCTTTTCTTGATTTCATCCTCTTCAAAACCTCTTTTACTTCAGACTCTTTGATTCTGCGCATAAAACTACGATTCATATCCTCACATTGAATAGTAAAATCTCCCAAATCTTGAGTAAAACTAGCATTATATAATCTATCAAAATAATTTTTCCATCTTTCTTTAATCTCTTCGTCTCGAACTAGAACCGTCTGATCCTCATCCTTAATACACTTTACAGTACATAAGTGTTTAGACTTTCTCTCTCTTATTCGAGCAATTCTATATATATCCTTTTCTGCCTCTTTATTATCCAGCTTCTCGTACACTTGTTTATATAATTTAGTTTTTGCATCCCGAACAGTTTTCTTAGCCTCCTTCTTTGCTAGTTTATACTTCTCAAAACTTATTCCATTATTATTATTATTCTTCTTCAAATCTCTATAAAGGTCTCGCTTGATTTTAATAGCATTTTTTGCCTCTTCATTCCACCATGATATATCCTTACATGGTGGAACACTGCCCCTCGACTCACCAAATATATTTTTAACTATCCTTTTAATGCAGCTAGCCATTTTATTCCATATTACATTAGGATCATCATGGTCCCTCCAATCTGCTTCTTGTACTACTCTATCTATAAAAATTTTTTGATTACCTTCTAATCGCCACCACTTAATTTTAGGATCTAATTTACACTTAATTTTTCTAAGTTTCTGTCTAATCTGAATATCTAAAACTAAGAGTCTATATTGGGTAACTATACTCTCACCTGACACTACCTTACAATCGATACAATTAGCTCTATCTACCCTCCTAGTTAAAAAGAAATCTATTTGGCTTGCATTCGATCCACTTTTAAAAGTAATTAAGTGAGAAACTCTCTTTTAAACCAAGTATTCGCTAAAATTAAATCATAAGACAAAGCAAAATCTAGAATTGAGTTACCTGCATCATTTCTTTCTCCAAAACCAAATCCTTCATGTACACTATCAAACCCATTACGACTAATTCCTACATGCCCATTGAGATCACCACCAATAAGTAGTTTTTCTATAGCGAGTATTTCTTGTACTATCTCATCTAAATCCTCCCAAAATTAATATTTACTGGATTCATCAAGTCCTACTTATGGTACATAGGCACTAATGACATTAAAAATCTCTCCATCTAAAATAAATTTAACTAATAAAATTCTATCACCCTTCCTCCTAACCTCCACTACATTCCCAAGTAATTGCTGATCTATGATCACACCTACCCAATTACGGTTTTTATCTCTACCCGTATACCAAAGTTTATAACTCCAAGGCTCTATGACTTTAGTTTTCTCACCTACCCACTTAGTCTCCTGCAGGTACAAAATATTAACCCTCTTTCTAATCATAGCAGCAACTAACTCTTCTAATCTACCTGTAAGGGAACCTATATTTCATGATGCCAACTGAAATTTATGTTTATGAGCTAACTTTTTTACCCCCACCCGCTCGTTAAGATGTGGGAACCCACTTATATTTGACACCACATCCGGGCGCCGACATGGCGCGTCGCTTCTGGGTGACGACCTAGCACACACACAAAATATTAACCCCATATATATATATATATATATATATATATATATATATATATATATATATATATATATATATATATATATATATATATATATATATATATATATATATATATATATATATATATATATATATATATATATATATATATGCGTGTGTGTGTGCGCGCGCGCGCTCGCGTGCACGTGTGAATATCCACCTATTTTCCCTAGTTCATGATCAATCAAGTAATTACAAAGGAACCTAGGATTATAAAATATGCACCAGCAGGAACATGCATATTGTATGAATCAAATAACAAGTGGCTGAGTAGTAAAGCAATACATCACGAGATCCAATATGTTATCATGAGTCATCTACTTAATATGGTTGATGTGAATAATTCACTACAAGTATATATTGTCAGTTGTAGTATTTTATAGGTCGTTCCCATAGGAATCTCTAGTGTTTTGCTATCTTTCTAATTCCTTAGTTCTATCAAATTAACTATGAGATTCTAGATTGAAATAATTAATTTTAGTCTCCTAAAATTATCCTAGGATTTTGAATCCATTAGAATAATAACATAAAAATAAATTATCTCTTCATTCCTAACTTTTTAATCATGCACAATTAAGTAACAAAAAAAGATGATCTTTTTAATTTGATTTTAATTAAGAGCCCCTAAGTATGACCCATTAAGTAACGTACAAGTATAGATAATTAAAAATAATATCTTTCTTAAAAATAAATTATATCTAGTAGATAATCTTATAAATAAAATAAAGAAATAAATTTCAAACTCTAATCTAATCATAGATTACCAAAAGACTAGCTTAAGTATAACCTAACGAAGAAATTGGATCTATAAATTTATTTACTTCAATTTATTATAGAAAAATCTTGTTAATAATTCTATAAATAGAAACAAAGAATATGAATTTCAAATCTCATCTAGGTATAGTCTATCAAAATATGAATTAAGTATAATCTATCAAAGATTTATGATTTATTTTATTTATATAAAAATCACAACTTTATTTCTTTTTATGAAGAAGGTGAGATAAATACATATTAGATCTATTAAACTAATTTTATCTATATCTTAGGGCTAATGCAAATTAGTTACCCATACTACTAATTATCAGGATCCTATTTTTATTTATGAAAACTATAAAAATTCTAATTATCTAGAAAGCTATAGAAGTCTAAATTAGAAAGCAGTTAAATTATCCTAGAAAGCAATTAAACTAAATTAAAAAGCAAAAAAAGAAAATTACCTAAGAAACAATGGTGTACAACAAAGAATTACCTCTGGAGTTTAGAATTACCGCCTTCACCCCTTCGACAAAATCCTAATTTTTATTAATTTGAAAAGTACATCCTAAATTACATGAAATCCTAATTTGCAAGGATACTGTCAATCTATAGGACTCTGAATACTAAGCCCTAAATAGATTGCAGCTAAATTACTACAAAATTATAACGAAACCCTTAGAAATATCCCTAATATAGACTCACAAGTCTTACTGCCAAGTAGCAGTGTGAACTACCAAATAACGGAGCTTCTAATTTTACAAGAAGAGTTCTAATTCTCGTTTGAGTCAGTAGAAGAAAATTCAATGCGAGTGGGGCCAAAGTGCTGCCAAATAACGGTAAAAATTACAAATTTGCTCCATTGCTTTGCAACGCTAAGTTGTCTAGCTTCTTTCTTCTCTTTTTCATGACTGAATTCAATTTTGATGCTCTGTAATTTTGTGTTCTTTAAGCTTTATTCTTTTTTAGTTCTTTTTGGACTTGATTTCCTAATCCATCTCTGAATTTGTGCCATATCCTTGTAGGAATATGTTTATCCTAAAAAAACACACTAAAAATACTCGAATAATATTTTTTATATAAAAGTAGATAATGTAGAGACTATAAATATGTAATGTATGACACTTATCATTGGTATCATGTTATTATGCATTCACAAGATTCAAGACATCCAGAATGACAGGACAAGTATTAGGGTAAATTAGTTTTAATTAAGTCTGACCTGATCAAACCATTGGCTAGCGGTGTTGATTACCATTTGGCGATTTAACTAAGTTAGATCGTTCTGGAATTTCCAGAGCACAATCAAGACTTCTAGTCCAACCTTAGTATGTTCAACTTATTAAAATCTATTCAAAGTAGAATTTAACTGAAGGATGGTATTGAAATCCTAATTTTAAATTAATCTTGGTGTCAATATATTGTTCCTATTAGAAGAAATATAGAACCTACCAAGTGATCATCTAATTATAATTTACATATCCAAAAACTAATCAGGTCAAGATACCCTCTCAACAAAATGAGGTCTCTAAGAAATTTCTTAAGTTTGGTTAATGCTTGGCTGTAAAACCTATCAGATGGCAGCTCTCTTTTGTCAAAACCATTTGGATTTAGATCAAAGATTCTAATTATTTACATAGAGCATGATTACAACATCTAAATGAATTTTTACCCGTTGTAACATTTATGTTCTAAATATAATATTTAATCTATTAAAATAAAATATTAATTTCTAATAAATGATTATTATGCTTTCTGGTCAGGTTACTATCTATTGACAATAAATATGATCAAATTTAAATCATACCAAAATAATACAAATAGAAAAATAAGTCTATGAACTAAAATTTAAGTTGTTCTGGCTTGTCTGACTACTGAATATCGGTATTAGCTGCTGCCTATTGGGTCAACAATGCCAAAACTTCCTGGAATTTGGTCATGAAAATCAACCATCTAATTATACCTTAATTACACTATCTAATTTAAGTTAATATGCAGTAACATAAATATCTAATTTTATGACTTAAAACAATAAATTAAAAAAAATATTATTTTCTAATAATTTTCTTGACTTTGCTATCTGTTTATGTCGTTATCGAGCATACCATAGATCAATATCGAACTTAAACTATGCCAAAATAATGAAAACATAAAAAAAATGCTACTCAACAAAATTCAGATAATTTAACCCTAATCAGACTGCTACATAGCGATAAATACTGCTAGGTGGCAATATTACTATGACTAATCAAGATAAATTCTTTTGGCTTTACATGAATTATATATTGATAATAAATATATGGTCTAAATTTAAAAATATCACTATATGTCATTGTACAACAACGAAGATAGGATAATATATATAAAAATTGAAAAAGGAGAAAATTAATCGATTTGCCTTACATCAAATTATTTCTATTGATGATATCTTCTTCTCCTTGTGCTACAGTCTTCATCTCTTGCTCTATTTTATTTAAGAGGATATGGTGAAGATAGGGAGAAAGAATGAAGAGAAAGGTTTTTATTCTTTACATAATTGCATTTAGTTAATTAGAAAAATAAAATAAAAATGGGGGACACCATCATGAGGTTAAAATGGAGAGTTCCAAATGACTTTGTGTTCCAAGAATATCTCTAATCCAATTTGGGCTGTCAAGAAGAAAATCACAAGGGTTTGGATAGTGGATTTTGTTGTTAGATTAAAAATGAATAATTTTATTCAATTTTGTGCCCGCATTTTGGAAGTATATGTAGAAAATTTTCATAATAAAGTGAGAAAATCATGAAAAAACTAAAAGAATAATTTGTGAATGTGTGGTTTGCAAGATTAACTAGTAAAATTGGACCAATAAATAAAAAACCAAGTATTTTATCGATTTTAGGGCTTTTCAAAAAATTCCATGCAAAATTCTTAAAAATCATAAATATTAGAATAATGATATCTTCAAATATGGAACACCATTTAAAATTATAAAATTTAAATTATGTATGTCAAAATTTTGATTGGTTATTAAGCGGGCTCGAGTATTAGCTGGATTTGGACTTTCACAAAAAATTTGAAGAAAATTATCACATATCTAGAAAATAGAAAAAATGATGATATTGAAGTTATATTTTTATTTTGAATTATAGAATTTGAGATAAGTTGAAAAGGTGAAATAGTTATAAATAGGGATTAATTATCGATACACAGGTATCAAGGACATATATAAAGATACAAAATATAATTAATACATCCTGTAATTGATCAGTGTCAGTGTTTTGAGTCTTAGTATGAACATGATCAATACAAAATATATGAATTCAAGGTGCTTACTAATTAGGGGTCTGGGCCATGATCAATTTGATGCATCCTGTATTAAATGTGCAGATAAGGGATGTATTAATTTCCTCAACTTATCTTAGAACATGTCAAGTAAAAAGGAAGAGACGGGGTCCAGTAATAAAAGACGGAGTCTTCTATAACATGATCAACTCATCTTATCTACAGCTAATATGCAGGTGATGAGATGAGATGAGAGATATATTAATTTCGAGTCCTAATATGAATATGATCAATACGGGATGTATAAAATTGATTTTTATTGAAAATTCAAAGAGAGATTATAACGAGAACGATTGTCAGTTTATAGAAGATAAGGAATAACAATTTTCTCTTTCTTTAATTTGGAGTTCATGGTAGCTATGGAGATCGATCTTGTTATCCGTTGATGATCCAAACACGAACTTTTCAAGTTGGCACCATTTGAACGTTTTTGAATAGGAAGAATTTCTTATAAATTGGATTCTTTTTGCACGAGTGCTTAAATGAAGATAATCTAATCCCTTCTTCAGTACAAATCTTGGTTATTTATAAGAATTTTAAGGTTTTTGAATTGCTATAACTAATCAATTAAGAGCTTCTTGAAAGATAATTAATTTTTTACTGAAATACTAAATACTCTAGATTTAAAACTAAAAAGCAGATATCAATCTTAGATCTATATTTTTGCTTTTTTTTAGCTCAATTATCATAGTCAGACCCACATTTGGGTATAATTAAGGATGAATTTTATCATTTAAAGTTTCAAGATGAAAATGCGATACAAAGGGGTTCATTTTTTTACCCTTTTCAAGGCTTAAAACACGAATCACGGATCTCTCTAGTTGAGGTTCCGCATTCTAGTCATATTTTGCTTGGAAACTCGATCTCTCTTTAACCGATGATTCGTGTTTATACTAAATTAGAGAACCTTTTCTTCATTTAATAGTTTAGAATTGAAATGCGACCAATTACGGATCACGTTTTAGCCATTTTGTGGATCGATTTTCCTTACTTGAAATGTGGATCTCTGATGATACGCATTTTAGTTCTTAGCAACTCATTTTATCTGTTTAGATCTACATTGGGATTGAAATAAGAATATCTTTTGTTCTCTAAGGTATTAAAGTCGAAACATGGGATTTGTGTTTTACCCTTTTGTTGGCTTGAAATGTGGACTTTTTTTTCTTTGATCAAGCTTTTTTATCACAGTAGTGATATTTTTCATCTTTTCTTTTTTAAGCTCTTTATGCATATTACTATCATTTTCTTTGTCAATAAGGGGTGTTAACTGCTTGTCTTTTATTCTTGTTAGATTTGACTCCATGTCTTCTTCTTTGCATGATATTTTCCAAGTATAACCTTAAAATTTTTCTTCTTACCGTTTGTACTCTTTTTATTCAGAAAAGTTCATTATAAAAGTATCCATACTTCCCATATTTATGACAAATTGGGCTAGTGTTAGAATTTGATTTTCAATTTTACCTTTCTTGCTTATCTTCTTATCAAATAGTTTCCAATTTTTCTTTAGGAATTTTGGCCCTCTTTGAATTTAGTAAAGCTCTTGAAGGTTTTGACTAGTAGACTGATTTTAATATTATCTTGCTAACCTTTAGAGCTAGAGTTCAACTCGGCTACTGCCTTATCCTTTTTTGTTTATAGATCAATTGAATCTTTCTTGGTATCCTTCTCTTGGTGCTTCTTATGCTCATTTAGCATTGTCTCATTTCTTGTGAGATCTCTACAAGATTATCAAGCAATATTTTATATAAATTGCAACTCTTTGATAGAAGTTACCTTGAAATCCTAGTCAGGCGTGAGGAAATGAAGGACGTAGCATATAAATTCCTCCTTGTCTAACTACTTCTGCATGTTGCATGCCTTGTTCACTATGTCCAAGAACCTTGTGAACATGTCTTCAATCAACTAAATATTATTTATTTGGAAATTTTTGTAGTCATTAATCAACTTGTGAACATGCCAGAATTCTACAAATTTTCTAGACAGTAGCACATGCAGATACAAGGTTAAATTCTTCAGTAGAAAGTGAGCATTATAAGACATTCATGGATTTAGTATTAAAAGAAAAGAATATATTTTAAGCTGAGTTTTATTAGTTCATGATATTCAATTTTAATGTGGGTTTATAGTAACTAAATTTTATGTTATTTCAAACACTATAGTTTGTGCATAACAAAAAGATTTTTACCTTTAACGCCCATGATCCTTAAACTCTTGTATCGATTTATTACATTTCATCCATATTAACTCGGGAGCTTAGTTATTGATATGAGTGGATACTGAGTAATTGAGTTATATCTTTTAATTTAATCTTCAATTTTAAATTCAGCAGATTAGAGACTTCCTATCTCATTATTTGGATTATTCCAAAATTTCTTGAATTATTCTGAATCGGCCGATTTTCGGACAAATACCTAATTAAAATAATCAAATTAAATCAAAAATTTTAATTTTACCCTTACACCAACTCTAAATTTATCTCCAGAATCTTTGCAGTCTTTATTGACCAAATTTGAGTTGAAATTAATGCAATGATAATTTTGTAAACAAGATAAATTTTAAGAGTTTTTAGCATGGTTGTATATCTATCTTCCACTATTTGTTTGGCCCTCGAAATAATTTTAGAAAAATGTAAAAAATTAAGATTATTTCTCTTACTCCCCTCTTCATTTTCTCTTCAGATCTTGAAACCCAATTCTTCTCTATTTTTCTGAAATGAATTGCCAAATATTTAGCCTAAGAGTGGGTAGAAAATTCATTTAATTGTACTTTGAGTTTTGTTGTTGAGTTTAGCTACTTCAAATTAACTTTAAACTTCTCCACCAATGTGGCAAAACTTCTCTAGTCTCTGCCCTTAATCCTTAGTATGTTTATTGGGGAACTCCTCCACTTATGTTGAGCAATCACATCCATAGCGGCTTATTTTCGATTCAGATTTAACAAGAGGCATTGATAAACTCTCAAATTCTTTTAACTTGCAATTTTTTGATGCAATTTACTTTTATATGTGCTCATATGTATTATTAACTAAATTTTATGATTATGAATGTCCAAACTTATATGTAACTTGAGTTTCATTATCCGTGTCACCCCATGCATGTTATACATGCATATAGTGTATTGCTGCCCAGATTTATGCAATAGCCCATCTTATAATTGCCATAACTCTTGTATCTTAACTCGGATTCACCTAATTCTAATGCTATTAGAAAGAGAGTTTACTAAACTATAATTCATTCAACTACATCTGACCCTAATTTACCATTTACCTAGCTAAAATAAGCCTGTAATATCATTATATAATACTGTCCAAAGTAGCAGCATAGCAATAGTCAGGTAGAGTAAAATGGTTATAAATTTTGCTCAAGAAATCTAATTGAGCTCATTAAAGTTTTATTAAAAAGGTTATTAAAAAAGTCATACCTATATCAAGTCCATAGTAGCAGCAACATATCTATAGTAAAATAATCATAATTTTTGCTCTAGAATTCCAATTGAGCTTATTAAAGTTTCATAGAAGGCTAATTGAATTATTTAGGATTGATAAAAATATTAGAATAAAAATTTAATAATATCTTGATCAAATCAAATCTAGAAATCTCAGCTATACCAGGTCCATAATAGCAGTAGCATGTCTATTGTAAAACAAACATAAGTTTTGTTCTAGAACTCCACTTAAACTCATCTAACATTCATTATAATGATAATTGAATTCTCTACAGTTATACAAAATCTTAAACTCTAATTCCAATTTGCGATAGTCAAACAAGACCTATAAATCTGACATATCCACTAAGTTGCAGCAACATAAACATATGTTCTATGCATGTGCATATACCTCTTGTTTTATGATATAATGCTATAAATGTTCAATTTCTTTTGTTATTACATGTATATGATGATTTCAGACATGCTATAGTCCATATTTAGACATATATACCATATTTGTGCAATACCACTAGATGTAAGATATGATATACATGCATACATATTATTTATTCAGGTGAGTATTTATACATGTTATTTTTACTTGAAAATAATAGCTCAGGTACATGAACGTGTCTTGTAACTCTTGCACCTACTAGTATACTCTTGTACTTGCCAATATTAATATGCGTGTAATTTTATCTTCACTTGGCTTACATGCATACATATTTAATTATGCTTGTTACTACCTGTACATATTATTTTTACTTGGAAATGATACCTCACACACGTGAACATATCCTATAATTCATGTATCTGCTAGTATTATTCTTATCCTGTAACTCTTATACCAGCTAGTATTACTCTTATCCTGTAACTCTTTTACCTGCTAGTATTATATTACTTTTATACTTGCATGTGTTGATGTGCATGTTGTTTCATATTTACCTTGCTATTGAAAATGTATTGTTATTGCATATGTCACATTAATACTTAGTATTTATTATATTGTGGGTATGGAAAAAATGAATGGTGGAATAAAATATGTATTATGAGAGTCTCTTGTCTTACTTAGGATTCATCTGCCAATTTGTATACTGGCACTATCTGTTTCCTAGTTGTACCTAGTGGCACTACCAGCTCGTTTGGAGACCAGTGTTTGGGCCATGATCCGGGTATGTACAGGAATCCAGTTTGCCTAGCATCGATCCAGTACGTAATGGTCGGGTTTGGACCATAAAACCAGGCATGTACGGTACACTTCTAAAATACGTGAACAGTAAACTCATAAAACATGTGAAATCCCTACCATTCAGTTTCAAACTAATAGGATAGAGTTTATGTCCATTTACGTGTTCATATTATGCTATATAAACTAATTATTTCATGATTCATGTTTTCTTATGCATGCTATGTACCATATAATTCTTGTTATATTTGGTATATCTTATTATTTGTTCACATCATACTACATATACTATGTACTACATGATCATGTTATATTATTCATACATATGATTCCTATTATATTTGGTAAACCTTGCTACTTGATCATGTTATACTATATTACTATGACGTCATGATTCATGTTCTATTTAGCATACTTTAAGATTAATTCATATACATCATTTATATTAATCCTTCTAGTATACTACAATGATATGATTCTCATAGAATTGCATGAGTTTGATTTGTATAACACTCTCCTTTTTCAGCTGCTTTCCAAAATGGAGGACGCTACTTAAAATATATACTAGACAACCCAACAGTTATAAGATCTTGGAATAACCGTAACTACTGTTATAATCAGATAAATAAATAACATATCTGAAACTGGAAAGATTTTATTCATATAAAGAGATAATTACATAAAATGGAGCACTGCTATAAATATGAATACAAAAGAATAAAAAGAGAAAAGTAGTGCCGTAGCAATAAGAAATAAAAACAAAATATACAAAGATTTTACAGAAGGTACTTCACTTCTTACTGTCACCCGGTCTGATCAATAAAGTGTGAGTCTTCAGTTGAGGCTGGTTCTCCTTCTTCGTCTTCTAAATCTGAATTTAAAACCCAGATGATTAAACCCAGAAAGTAATACTTTAAGAAGAGAAAATGTGTACTATCATAATACATGAATATTAGTGGCTTTTGTCAGTGTTGTTCAGGAACATATAAATTAAACATGTAAAAAATATAAATAAATGCATAAATAAATAAATAAACATGACAACAATTATTTAATTTATTTTAGTCACGTATTCTATTGGTCACAGTTATCATCTAAATTAATAGTAGAAATTGTATAGAAGAAAAAGATAGCATTATTATTCATTGTTTTATAAGTGCCCGTACATACTTGGGTCCTAGCCTCAATTGCATGGCGCTGAATCATGCCATACCGCTAGGTATTCTATTCAATTCCCATACTGTATTACAGTAACAGACATTCCACACTGGATATCAATTATTAATTGGTGATTCAGTATCACCCAGGCCGCTGCAGTAAAAAATTCTCGGCCCCAATAGTGCAATAATCCTTATACGACATAGCTCTTATCCATCGTATAGCTTCTTCAATCCCTGAATTTTATTATAGGCTATCTTAATATTATTTATGATTTATTTTGGAAAAGAGTGCATCATGTAATAATATTGTATTATTTCTAAACCCAAACTTATAAGGGACATTAATAAATAAATTGACATGCCTTATTTTATTCTTTTTAAGTAGAAATTGTATTACAGGAGCACCATATGAATAAATATCACTTATACTTGAATAAAATAAAACAAATTGGAATGGTTCTTATACATTAATATCAATTAATTTTAATCATACCCTTGAATATAACTTCAGGTGCACCATGCCATTTCATATAAAAGCAGGTCTCTTTTCTTTTTTCTTATTTTTTAGATAATATAGAAATAAGTAAATATTACAATATTTATATAAATCAAAATTTATCCAATAATCTGGTTCAGTTCTCAATATTAATCAATAGTCCAAATTGTGAATCAACTATTTTTACAAGATAATAGTCCAAAATGTAAATCAAGTATATTCACCAAATAAATTAGTACATAAATATAAATTAAATAAATCTTTCAAGAAATGAACAAAGAGTAATAGTGTTACTTACATCGAATTCCTTTTGATTTCTTGAATTTTCTCTTTCCTTTCCTCTTTTCTTTTATTTTCCTTCTTTTTATCTTCTTGTTTTCGTGAGCAAAGAATAGACCCACACTATCATCTTCACACAGTCTCTCCTTCGCTTTTCTTTATTTTATTTTATTTTTTCTCTATGTCAGAAAGGATTCACCTAACCTTCTTCACCCTTTTAATACTCTAACACTCAATAACCTAAGTCTCTTCATGTTTTACATGTCATGAAGTCTTATGCCACCAAAAACTTGGTGGGAACAACATAGTGATGTGACACCACCCCAAAAAAAATTATTTATTTAATTATTTTATTTATTAATTTAATAATTTAATAATTTTGATTACGTGTAATATTTTTCAAATGCTACCAAATTAATGCAGGACGTAGTATTCAAAGAGAGAAGTACTAAAAAAATTATCATTTCATCATTTCGATATCGGAAAAAAAGAACCAAAATTCCAAAATAATTTTAATATTATTAAATTAGCAAATTTGAGAATATTTTTCTGGCTTGCAAATTTTTTTTTTTAAAATCATAAATATTATAAAACTAATAACCACAAAGACCAAATATTATTTGGAGTTGCAGATTTAAAGTTACGTCCACCAAAAGTTATTTCAGTGTCCAAAATTAATTTTAGTAATCTTATTTGGTACGATCAAACTTAAAAGTGGGATACAAGTAGCGCAAAATTTGGAATATTACATTCTAGAGCAAAAAATTTCATCCTTGAAATTCCAAATTGATAGACATAATAAGATCTACGGGTATATACTAATATAAAAATAAATTCAATTGATATGCCTGATCATGAGAAATGGTATGGGTACTTTATCCTGATGTCTTTTTCAAACTCCGAAGTAGAAACTCTTGGTAATTGTGCATCCCATGAAATAAGAACCAAAGGTATCACTTTGTTATTCAGAACTTTTTCCTGTCGGCCGATAATAGATATGGGTTACTTCTAATATTTTATATTTGATTTCAAATCTATCTCTGACAGATTTACTATTTTGTGTTCTTCCCCCAAGTATTTTCTCAACTGTGATACAGGTAACACATCATTAACAGTTTTCATTTCTGATGATAATGATAATCTATATGTAAGATTTCTAATTCTTTCCGTAACCTCAAATGGCCCGATGTATTCTGAACTGAACTTTTCTTTCTTAGCATATCTGATCACACCCTTTATCGGGGATATCTTAATAAATATTTTATCTCCTAATTCAAACTCCAACGATTTTTGGTGTTGATCTGTCTATTTCTTTTATTTGTCTTGGGCCACCTTCATATATTCTCTAATAATTTTCACTTATTTTGTTACTTGAGTAATCAACTGCAGTCCCAAAATACTTCGTTATCCAATCTCGTCCCGACACAATGGAGATCTGTATTTCCTACCATACAAGGCTTCAAATGGTGTCATTTTGATGCTCTCCTATTAAGTATTATTATAATAAAATTCTACCATATATAAATAGTCTTCCAAATATCCCCCAAAATCCAACACGCATGCCTTAAGCATATCTTCAAGTATTTGGATAGTCCGTTCTGATTGATCGTCTATTTGTAGATTGTAAGCCGAGATAGATCTAAATATGTTCCCAGACTATCCAGCAATATTTTCCAATAGTATTATTTTAATATTTTATATCTATCTAATACAATTTTTACTGGAACTCTATGTAATCTCACCACCTCCTATATGAATCTTCTGGCTAATATTTTTGTTGACTGACCAACTCTGAATAGAATAAAATGAGCCGACTTGGTCAGCCAGTCCACAACTACTCAACTTGCATTATTGCCTCTGGTACCCCTAGGTAAGCCTGTAACAAAATTCATCGATATTTATTCCCATTTACACTTCGGTATTGCTAGTGATTGGAGCAATCCAGCTATCCAGTGATATTATGTCTTTACTTCCTAGCAAGTAGAACATCTAGATACATATATGGCAATATATTTCTTCATGTTTGGCCATTAAAAATACATTTTCATATTTTTGTACATCTTATTACTTTCAAAATGAATGAAAGATGTTGATTTATGAGTTTCTTCTACAATCTTATCTCTTACCACCCCCTTAGGCACCCATAATTTTTCCTTAAATCTAATAGCCTCATCTGAGTATATCTTTATTTCTGGCCTCTTACCTACTTCTATTTTATTCTTTAACCTTTAGAATTTTTTATCTCCAACTTGAGCTTATTTAATATGTCCTATCAATGTTGACTGTAACTATATCTCTTAAGTTGTGCTGTTACTTCTAGTTAAATTACTTATAGTTCCATCCTTTGCATCTTCATAAAAAGTTTTTTATTTAGTTAATCTCTCTATTACAAGCCTCCTACTCAGGGCATCTGGCACCACATTAATCCTCCCTGAGTGATACTTAATTTCCAAGACATAATCTATTATTAACTCCAACCATCGTCTCTGTCTCATATTTAGTTCGTTTTTAGTGAAAATATACTTCAAAATTTTATGATAAGTGTATATCTCTATTCTCTGTCCCAGTAAGTAATGTTTCCAAATCATCAAAGTATAAATCACTGCTGTTAACTCTAAGTCGTGAGTTGGATAATTTCTCTCATGAGGTCTTAATTATCATGATGTAAACTCAATCACTATTCCATTCCGTGTCAATACACATTCCAATCAGTGTCTTGAAACATCACTATAAACTTTCATTACTCCAGAATTGTTTGGTATTACTAGTATTAGTGTTGTTGTTAGCCTCCATTTTAATTATTCAAATAACTTATTATATTTATCTGTCCAAATATATTTCACTTCTTTCCTACTAATTTAGTCAGAGGGGATTTTTGCAAAGTCTTGGACAAACTGCCAGTAATGCCCAGCTATTCCCAAAAAACTCCAAATCTCCTACACTGATTTTGATACAGACCAATCCATTATAACTTCTATCTTCTTGGAGTTGGCTGATACACTATCTCTAAAAACTATATGACCCAAGAAAACAACCTTATCCAACCACAATTCATATTTACTCAATTTTTCATATAACCTTTTCTCTTTTAGAGTTTACAAAACTGTACTCATATGCTCATCATGCTCTTCTCTATTCTTAGACTATATTAATATATCATCAATAAATATCACCACAAATTTATCTAGATAATAAACAAAAATATACTCATCATATTTATAAATACTTCTGGAGTATTAGTCACTCCAAACGGTATCACCAAATATTTATAATGACCATATCTAATTCTAAATGCAGTTTTTAGAATATCTTCTGTTAGGACCCCTACTTGATGGAATCCTGAATGAATGTCTATATTCAAGAACACCTTTACTCCTCCCAGTTGATCAAACAGATCAGTTATCCTCGGTAATAAATATTTATTCTTGATTATTACTGCATTCAAACCCTATAGTCCACACACAATATTTAACTCCCATCATTCTTTCATGCTAATAATACTGGAGCTCCCTAAGGTAAAATAATAGGTCTCACAAAACCCAACTTCAATAACTCGCCTACTTATCTCTTAACTTCTACTAATTCTGCAACTCCCATTTGATAAGGTGGCCTACAAACTAGTTCAGCTCTAGGAAAAATGTCACTAGTAAATTCTACCGTTCTTACTGGTGGTAGTCTAGGTATCTTTTTAGGAAATATATTTAAAAATTTGGATATTAAAGGAATTATTCCTTCTCTTACTTCCATATTTTCCACAACTCCTCTCTTTGGGGACATCTTAAATTCAGCCGATTTTGGAGATTGACTTTCACCAACAAATTCAAACTCTGAACAACTAGAAATCTGAAATATCACTCTTCTTTACCTACGATCTATCACTGCATGGAAGGTACTCAACCAATCTATGCCTAAAATAATATCATATCCTCCTCCATTGATAAACTAGTAAGTTGGCATAAAATTCTCTACCATTAATCACTAAGAGACATAGTCTACACTCCTTATTAGTCATGATACTACCATTTCCAGTCTTAATATCCTACCCTGCAGGTAAGATTGCAAAATCAATAGAATTGCGGGAAACAAATATGACGGAGATAAAATAGTCGAAGCTCCAGAATCGAATAAAATAGTTACTGGTGTATTTCCACCTAAAATCGTACAATCTACGACTCCTCCAGTGCTCTGAGTTTCCTCAGCATTTATCAGTCTAACCTGCCCCTACCTCTTTCATGCTCCCCCTTGAGCTCTGGCATAGGCTTGTTGTTGTGTTTTCAAAGATATTCTCTAGTTCGGTCCTACTATCCCCCCGAACTAGTGGTCCCATTGCAACCGGCCTTAGTGCCTACTGATTAAGAATTTCGGCTGCTGGTTGTTGTCTTGACTGTGCCCTCAAACAATTAGTTACCCGATGATCCACTGACCTGCATATCAGACACAGTCCCAAAACTCTTCTACACTCCTTCCAAACATGCCCTGACGTATTACAGAAATTGCATACTAGCATATCTCCTTTGTTAGTCATTACTTGTCGCTTTGCTAGGGGTCTTTCAAAACTCTGGGAAGAATTTGCTTCTTGATTAAATGGCCTTTTGAATGTCACCGGTCTCCCTTTCTTGATTATTTGCACCAGGCGATATGCTACTTCGAATATCTCTGAGTAGGTCTTATAGTTATGACTTACTAGATACTCTCTTAGATGATACCTCAATCCTTGCTGGAATCTATGTGCTCGTTCCTCTTCATCAGCTACCAGGGTCGAGGTAAAACGACTGGTCTCACAAACTCAACGGTAAATGAATCTATAGTCCGTTCTCCTTGTTCCAGCTCCAGGAATTTCTTCCTCACTTTCTGTTTTGTTGATGCAGCAAAAAATCTGGTAAGAAATACCTTCACAAATTTTATCCATGTTAGAGGTTCCTGGTGCCTTACCTCTTCGGTAAGCTACCGCATTCTGGCCAAATAAGCAAACTGAATACACACCACCTCCACCTGATTCTCCGTTGAAATTCTTCCTCCCTTCCGTTGCTAAAAACACAGATAGCTGCGGCCTTCAAAAATATGATACCATTCCGATCCTTTCTACCTCCTTGGACCGCAATATTTTCTCTAATAACATTGTCGTGATTTGTTGTGTTTGTACTACCCTTTACACTAGGTTCCTAAGCTCAGAGGTCTCATCTATCGGTTTGTACTCGCACTTGCAGAAGATTGGATTGACATTATTCTACAATGGACCAGATAGAAATCAATAAAAGGAATTTCAAAGATAGATATTTTAAACAAATAGAAAACAATAGGACATGCACGATACTAGATCAGATGGATATCAAAGAATAAGGAACAATTATCAAGAATGAGTTACAAACATCTTCTTATGTGGTAGTAATCTTATGTTCGTCTACCTAATCTAGGCTATGAAACCACTCTATAACACCCCCGTTTTTCAGCATTTTCCCAAAATGGAGAATACTACTTAAAATATATACTAGACAACCTAACATTTATAGGATCTTGGAATAACTGCAACTACTATTATAATCAAATAAATAAATAACATGTTTGAAACTCAAAAGATTTTATTCATATAAAGAGTTAATTATATAAGATGACACACTACTATAAATATGAACAAAAAAAAAAAATCAAAAAAGAAAAGTAGTACCCAAGCAAAAAGAAATATAAACAAAAAATACAAAGATTCTCCAGAAAGTACTTCGTTACTTACTGTCACCCGGTCTGATCAATAAAGTATGAGTCTTCAATTGGGGCTAGTTCTCCTTTTCTGTCTTCTAAATCTAGAATCAAAACCTAGGTGATTAAACCTAGAAAGTAACACTTTAAGAAGAGAAAATGTGTACTGTTATAGTACATGAGTATTAGTGTACATGGGTATACTTATGTGAGTGTTGTTCGTGAACATATAAATTAGACATGTAAAAAAATATAAATAAATATATAAATAAATAAACAAGGGGTATTTACTGGTTTGTCCCTCAAATCTTTATATATTATCATTTTGCCCCCCAAATCTTCATATTTAGGATTTTGCCCCCCAAATCTCATAAGTTACAACAATTTAGTCCCCCTCTCTAACACAGTTAAATATTTGACCATTTTACCCCTCTTTTCCTCTTCTATTTTCCTCCTCTCTTCTTCTTCTCTCTTCCTCCTCTCTTCTCCTTTTCTTCATTATTTCTCCTCTCTTCTTTCTCCTCTATTCCTCCTCTCTTCTCCTCTCTTCCCTAACACAGTTAAATACTGAAATAAGAGAGGAGAAAGAAGAAAGGAGAAATAATGAAGAAAAGGAGAAGAGAGGAGGAAGAGAGAAGAAGAAGAGAGGAGGAAAATAGAAGAGAAAAAGAGGGGTAAAATGGTCAAATATTTAACTGTGTTAGAGAGGGGGACTAAATTGTTGTAACTTATGAGATTTGGGGGGCAAAATCCTAAATATGAAGATTTGGGGGGCAAAATCATAATATATAAAGATTTGAGGGGCAAACCAATAAATACCCCAATAAACAAACATGACAACAATTACTTAATTTATTTTAGTCACGTATTCTATTGGTCTCAGTCATTGCCTAAATTAATTTAGAAACTATACAGATGGATAAGATAGCACTATTATATATTGTCGTATAAGTGCCCATACATACTTGGATCCCAGCCTCAATCGCATGGCGCTGAACTATACCATACCGCTGGATCTCTGTACTGTATTACAGTAATGGACATGCCATACTAGGTATCAATTATCAATCAGTGATCCAGTATTACCCAGGCCGCTGCAGTAAAAAATTCTTAGCCCTAATAGCACAATTATCCTTATACAATATGGCTTTTATCCATTGTGTAGCTGCTCCCATCCCCCAATTCTGTTACAGGCTATCTTAATATTATTTATGATTAATTTTGGAAAAGGGTGCATCATGTAATAATATTGCATTATTTCTAAACCCAAAACTAATCATAAATAAATTGACATGCCTTATTTTATTCTTTTTTAGTAGAAATTGTATTATAGGAGCACCATGTAAATGTCACTTATACTTGAATAAAATAAAACAAATTGGCATAGTTCTTATTATAAATATCAATTAATTTTAATCATGTCCTAGAATATAACTTTAGGTGCACCATGCTATTTCATATAAAAACATGTCTGTTTTCCTTTTTCTTCTTTTTTAAGATAATATAGAAATAAGTAAATATTGCAATATTTATATAAATCAAAATTACCCAATAATTTGCTTCAGTTCTCAATATCAATTAATAGTCCAAATTATGAATCAACTATTTTTACAAGATAATAGTCCAAAATATGAACCGAGCATATTCATCAAATAAATTAGTGCACAAATATAAATTAAATAATTTTTTCAAGAAACGAACAAAGAGTAATAGTGTTATTTGCATCAAATTCCTTCTGATTTTTTGAATTTTCTCTTTCCTTTCCTCTTTTTTTTATTTTCTTTCTTTTTATCTTTTTGTTTTCGTGAGCAAAGAATAGACCCACACTCTCTTCTTCACACAGTCTCTCCTTCACTTTTCTTTATTTTATTTTATTTTATTTTATTTTATTTTTTTCTCTATGTCTTAAAGGATTCACCTAACCTTCTTCACCCTTTTAATACACACTCAATAACCTAAGTCTCCCCATGTTTGACACGTCATTAAGTCTTATACCACCACAAACTTGGTGGAGACAACGCAGTGATGGGGCACTGCCTCAAAAAAATAATTCAATAAATTATTTTATTTAATAATTTAATAATTTTGGTTATGTGTAATGTTCTCCAAATGCTACCAAATTAATATAGAGCGTAGCGTTCAAAGAGAGAAGTATTAAAAAATTATCCTTTTGTCATTTCTATATTCGGAATAAAAGAATTAAAATTTTGAAATAATTAGAGGAATAATTTTAATATTATTAAATTAGCAAATTTGGAAATATTTTTTGGACCTGTAAAAAAAGTTTCTAAAAATTATAAATATTATAGAGCTAATAACCGTGAAGACCGAATATCATTCAGAGTTCGGATTTAAAGTTACATCCATCAAAAATTATTTCAGTGTCCAAAATTGAATTTGGTAGGCTTATTCGGTACGATCAGACTTAAAAGTGGGATACAAGTAGCACAAATTTTGGGATATTACAGTTTATTTTCTTGTTAGGGTTTTGACCCCTAAAATTATCACACCTCAGGTCTGCCAACTGAGACAGTGATCACAGAGGAGGAGACCCACTCCTCGAGAATCCATATTTTCAAGAGTAGTTTGAGAACCAGTATCCAGCTTTTTATAGGATCTTTATCCTTTTGTGTATATTTCATTTTAGTTTGTATGTGCACATGCATCCTATTTTAGTTTTGTTCGTGATATCCGGATACTCTTATATATATTCAATATTTGAGTTGCTCTATTCTAATACTGTACTTGACTCTACATGAGAAACCTTTTGATGTCCATGTTGCTTATCATTTCTATATAAATATGTTTCTGGATATTGCTATATTTATTCATGTGATGTTGTGGTAGGTAGAATTAGACATCTGGTTCATATCCTGTATTCACACTTTCATATATCTTGATTGCATTTATCTGAAAAGTAAAAAAATGGTATCGTGTATTCCGGTATTAAGAGTGTCGCCAGTAACACCCTGCCCACTATTGTGACACACACTCAGGCCCATTTCCGTAATTTGGGACATCACAGAGTGGTATCAAAGCAACTATTAATTTTTTTATCATTTGACTTATGACCTTGGGATTCTGCCACATACATATAAGCAATATCCATTAATAGTTCCTAGTGCCCTTATCTTATTTTATATCCCATCCTTTACTTCTGATCCTGATTCCATCTTTATCTTTTTATTTTCAGAGAAATGTCTTTGCATCATCTAGGGAGGACAGTTCCTGAGCGTGAAGAGGATCCTAAGGGAGAGTGTGATCAGATGAGGGACATTATATATACCATGATGGAGCAAAATGCATTGCTCAGGGTAGGAGTTGAGGTAGCATAGGAGGAGGCAGTAGCAGCCCAGAGGATAGTGACTACAGTGGCTGAAATGATGTCTGTACCACTAGCGCAGGATAGAGCAGGCAAAATTGCAGACTTTTGAAGGCTTCATCCGACAACTTTTTTTTGGGACTAGAACTCCGCTGGGCCCAAAAAAAATGGTTAAATGACATGGAGAACTTTTTGGAGTGGCTTGTATACCGCCGGAGAGGCAGGTTAATGTTGTGAATATCCTGCTCATATATGTTGCTAGCACTTGGTGGAAGTCTGAGGAGGCTCAATTAGAGAGTCCAATTGCTTGGAAGGTTTTCTCGATCGGGTTTTATGCAATATTCTTTCCACTGACAACTCAGAATGATATAGAACAGAAGTTTGTAGAGCTAAGGCAGTAAGGTGGGATAGTTGATGCATATGTTGCCGAGTTTTTGAAACTTAGCAGATTTGCTTCTACCCTAGTGACTGAGGAGAGAGATAGAGCACATAGATTCTAACAGGACTTGAGTTTGAAGATACAAGAGCACATGGCCATGGCAACTATGGGGACTTGGGCAGAGGCAGCTCGGTATCAGGAACATGTTAGTGGAGGAAGAAGGCAGAGTTGGGGACGCAAAAGTGCCCGGTAGGCCAGATGTCTGGGGCATCAAGTAGTAGAATCCCTCTAGCTATGTGCTAGATAACTTCTTCTATGATTAGGCCAACAACAATTTGTGGATGTTACCAGCTGCCTAAGCTCACTAAGAGTACTTATAGGAGATCTCTTGGGTTGTGTTTTAGATGTAGCGTTGCGGATCATTAGATGGGATCATGTCCGGAAATCATGCTTTTTGGAGGTCAGAGATCAACAGTGATACCAAGCGAGATAGTACCGAGGAGGCCATTGGTACAACAACAACAGGTCTTATGAAGAACTCAGACCCGAGGAGCTCCACTACACAGATAGGGTAAGGCTTGCGCCATGATAGCAGAAGAAGTTGTACTTCCAGGGCAGCTGTGAGAGGTATTTTAATTGGTTATGTACCTGCATATGTATACTCCGATGCATTATACTGCTTTATGCTATTTGCATTCATCACTCAGCATGCCATACCATATATTATCTTAGACTCGGGGTGGGACATTAACACTCAATAAACCTTGTTGATATTGCCCAGTAGTGGTAGGTAATAGAGAATTTTGCCGATCTATTAGTCTTAATCATTGTGGCTTTCTTAGTTATGAATAAGCAAGGGGAGCCATGGTGTTTTAAATCCCTAATTAGCCTCTCTTAGGATAATTACCCTCCGGGTGAGTAGCATTTGAGCAAGAGGATGACATTTGAGAGAAATATCTATATTTGTTCCAATAATATCCCGATGCTTATTTAAATTTAACATTAAATAGGTAATTCTCCATTTACCTTATTGTTATCTTCCGTTTTTTATTAAAATTTCAAAGATGAAATTTTTTCTTAGGTGAGTAGATGTAATGACCCTGATCCATAAACTCTTGTATTAATTTGTTCTGTATCATTCGTATCAACTTGAGAGCCTGGATATAGTTACGAGTGGATACTGAGTAAATTGAGTAATATTTTTAATCTAATTTTCAATTTCAAATTTTGTAAAGTGGAGACTTCTAATCTCATTATTTTGGATTTTTCCATATTTATCTTGAATTATTCCGAATTAGCCGATTTTTGGGCAAATAACCGATTAAAATAATCAAATTAAATAAAGAATTCCAATTTTACCCTTAATCCAATTCCAAATTTATCTCTAGAAATCTTGTAGCCTTTGTTGACCAAATCTGAGTTGAAATTGACCTAGTGATAATTTTTTAAATAAGATGAAGTTTAAAAGTTTTTAGCATGGCTGCATACTATCTTCCATCACCTGTTTAGCCCCTGAAATAAACTAGAAAAACCTAAAGAAATTAGGCTTCTTCATATCGTTCTGCTCTTCATTTTCTCTTTAGACCTTGAAATTTAACTCTCTATCCATTTTCCTGAAATAAATCACCAAACATTTAGCCTCAGAGTGGGCAGAAAATCTGTTAAATTGCTCTTTGAGATTTGTTGTCAAGTTTAGCCACATCAAATAAACTCTAAACTTCTTCACCAGTGTGTTGAAACCTTCTCTAGCTTTTTCCCTTGATCTTAGTCTGATTCTTGGGGAATTTCTCCATTTTGGGGGAGCTATCGCATCCATATCAGATTATTTCTGATTCGGGTTCAATAAGAGAAAAGAATAGGCTCTCAAATCCTGTAAACTTGCAATTTCTTGATGCAATTTACTGTCATGTGATTTCAAATATATTATTAACTAAATTTATAATTATGAATGTCCATACTTGCATGCAGCTTGAGTTTCATCGCCCGTATCACCCCGTGCATGTTATACATGCACAGAATGTATTGCTGCTCAGATCTATGCAATAGTTCATCTTATAGAAATTCCATAAATCTTATATATTAACTATGATTGACCTAATTCTAATGTCATTAGAAAGAGAATTCACTAAATTACAATTCATTCAATTATATCATACCCTAATTTAGCCAATTATCTAGCCAAAAAAAAGTTTGGAATATCATTACTTATTATTGTCCTGAGTAGCAGCATAACAATAGTCAATTATAGTAAATTGGTCATAACTTTTGTTTTAAAACTCCAATTGAGCTCATTAAAATTTTATTAAAATTTTTTATTGAATTATCTACGATTGATGAAAACTTTAGACTCTAAATTTAATGTTATCTAGGTCAAACCAAATCTGAAAGTCATACCTATATTAGGACCATAGTAACAGCAATATGTTTATAGTAAAATAATCATAACTTTTACCCTAAAACTCTAATTGAGTCCATTAAACTTTTATTATAAAGCTAATTGAATTATGTAGGACTGATGAAAAATACTAAAACCTAAATTTAATATTATCTTGGCCAAATCTAATATAAGATCTACAACCATACCAAGTCCATAGCATTAGTAGCATATCCATAGTAAAACAAATATAAGTTTTGTTCTGGAACTTCAATTAAACTCATCTAATATTCATTAGAAAGATAATTGAGTTCTCTATAGTTATACTAAATCTTAGATTCTAATTCAATTTTATGCTAGTCAAACAAGACCTGTAAATCTGACATGTCCACTAAGTTGCATCAACATAAGCACATGTTCTATGCACATGCATATATCTCTTGTTTTATGATATAATATCCATGTACACATGTTCAATTACTTTTGTTATTACAAGTACATAATGATTTCAGACCTGTCATAACCCATGTTTAGATATACATACCATATTTGTGCATATACCACTAGATGCAATACATGATATACATGCACACATGTTATTTATTCATGTGAGTATTTGTACATGTTATTCTTTCTTGGGAATGATACCTCACACATGTGAATGTGTCTTATAACTCTTTTACTTACTAGTATTACTCTTATACTGACCAATATTAATGTGTGTGTCATTTTATTTTCACCTGGCTTATATGCATTATGCATATTACTACATGTACATATTATTTTTGCTTGGAAATAATACCTCATACATGTGAATATGTCCTGTAACTCTTTTACCTACTAGTATTATATTGTTCTTATACTTACCAGTGTTATCGTGCGTGGTATTTCATATTCACTAGGCTATTGAAACATATATCTTTATTGCATATGTTACATAAATACTTAGTATTTTCTGTATTGTGGGTATGGAAGAAAAGAATGTGGAATAAAACACGTACGTATTGTAGGAGTCACTTGCCTTACTTGGGATACATCCATCGATTTGTATACTGGCACTATCGATTTCCTAACTGTGCCTAGTGGCACTACCGGCTTGTTTGGAGATCAGTGTTTGGATCGCGATTCCGGGTATGTACGGAATATCTAGTTCACGTAGCGACAATCCTATACGTGACGGTCGGATTTGGATCGTGATACCAGGCATGTATGGTACACTCTTAGAATACATGAAATCCCGACTAATCAGTTCCATACTAATAGGATAGAGTTTACGCTTATTTGTGTGTTGATATTATGCTATATACACTAATTATTTCATGATTCAAGTTTTCTTATGCATTCCATGTGCCACATAATTTTGGTTATATTTGGTATATCTTGTTGTTTATTCATATCATACTACATATACCATGTACTGCATAATTCATATTATATTATTCATACGATGTACTACATGATTCATGTTATATTTGGTATACATTGTTGTTTGATCACGTTATACTATATATACTATGTACATCATGACTCATGATCTATTTAGCATATTTTAAGATTAATTTGCATACAACATTTATATTGTTCCTTCTCTATCATACCACACTAATATGATTCCCATAGAATTGCATGAATTTGAATTTGTATTCTTGTTTGCGTTCTGACCTCCTGAGATTATCATACCCTAAGTTTGCTAGCTAACACAGCGGTAGCAGAGGAGGAGGACCCACTCCTCGAGGATCCACATTTTCAGAAGTAGGCTGAGCACTAGTATCCATCTTTTTATAGAATCCTTATCCTTTTGTGTATATTTCATTTTGGTTTGTAGGTGCGCATGTATCCTATTTTCTAGTTCTGTTCATGATATTTGGATACTTTTGTATATTTTAAGTACTTGAATTGCTCTGTTCTGATACTGTACTTGACTCTACATGAGCAATCTTTTGATGTACATGTTGCCTATCATTTCTATGTAAATATATTTTTGGATATTTCTATATTTATACTTGTGATATTGTGGCTGATATAATCAAACTTGAGGTTTATATTATGTATTCATGCTTCCATATATCTTGCTTGCATTTGTTTGTAAAAGAAAAAAAGGGTTCGTACACTCCGGTATTGAGAGTGTGCTTGGTGATACTTATCCATTATTGGAACACACACTCGCGTCTACCTTTGTGATTTGGAGCGTCACATCTCCCTAGCCTTCCAATAGGTGCAGTTTGTGCCATCAAATATAGTGGATTTATTGATTGCATGATCTTCAAAAAAAACTTTAGTATGTGTGTTTCTTATACTCCCCATCTAATCAAACCTTAAAAACTAAGATCTAATAGCACTATTAAAATCACATTAGACCATAGATGTGGGCAATAGAGGGGTTGAATAGGATTGCTACAAAATTTTAATTCAATTATTAAAATATCAATGTTATTATGCAACAAAATAATATGAACAACTATAGATAGAAAACACAAGTAAGATATACCAAGATTTGGTTTGGAATAATACTAGCCCACTCTTCCTCTTGATAAAAAGGCTTTCAATACTGGTGAAGGAAATTAAGATTACAATCTCGATGTAGTAAGCAATTACTAGACAGAAATTATAGTCTATCAACCTAGTTGTATATTTCACGTTATTCCTACACAGAATTGTTCCTCAATGCCCCCTGTGTGAGTCTTATAAAACCCTATTGACACTGATTTGAGTGGGCTAAATAATATATTTTGAAACTACACACGAACTATCTGTTTAAAGCACATGATGAAAAAAATATTATAGTCATGATAGATATCTCTTCGAAGGACAAGATTGTTATTCAATGAAGACGTCGATGAAGATGAAACTTGGCTATAGTGGCACTCCTCAAAGCACATGATCTATGTTGAAGAGGCTTGTTACAAATCATCAAATACCTCATCTTTCTTATTAAAAACTCTTCTTTCAAAATTCTTAAAATTTGTTCTTTATCTCTCCATTTCTTTTTTATTCATCTCCCCAAATTTCAGTTTTAAATTTGATTCCCTTCTCATATTAATCCAGTTCATAGATTTATAGGAAATAAACCATAACTTCTGATCCAAGGAGTTTTAGTATAATTTGGATTGTTCATAAACAAATCCAAGTGGAAGAAAAATTTTATGATTCCATAAAAATTACTGAAACCATTGCTATTCTTTTGAGCCACTAGTGCTGTATTGGTGGCTAGGCTCGAGTTGGCTCAGTAAATGAGCCACCTACTGCGCTACTGGTGGTTAAGTCACTTGAGAGGTTACTATTCAGTAAAATGATAATTTTTGATCTAGAAGTCTAACTTTGGCAATTAAAACACTATCAGAAATAAAATTCAATGATCTCCAATTTTCTCTAACAAAATATTTTCAATTTTTTTTTCTTTGCATCAACTTGAAACTGAGTTTGAAGCTGATATTGCTACACAATCTCTATTCATTCTTACTGCTGCTTCTTTCCAACAATGAGCGATCATAACTTTACCCTTCAAACTCCATTTAGCTGAAACAAGTATTGTTACGAAGAGAATTCTAAGCTGGTATTGTTATGAATAGATTCATGTTTATTTTTCCTTCAAATACAACCATGATGCAGTGTCGATTTGACCGATTAATATTAGCCGTGTTGGTCATATCATTTAAATCAATTATTGTCTTGCTTGATTTGTTTGTATTCATCTCACTAGAACATATTACACAAAACATGTCATACTACAAGTATAGTTTTTATTATTCAAATTAAGGGTCATATATGGATTTACATCTAAAAATCTCTCCATTTAATGATAACACACTATTCATTGAAAAAACATTGTATAACTAATTAGTTGAATATAATGTGATGTGCAGAGTCATGACATATCATTATATGACTAATTAATTGAACGTAATATGATGTTAGATATAGTGTGATATACAAACATAAATATGAACTGAGCAAAGAAATGTGTCAATCAACAAGACTCTCTCTCTTTTTCTCCCCTTAATATTCTCTCCTTCTTAGCATATTCGCCCCTTATTATGTGTGAAAAGTTTCAATTCATTTTTCCTTTTTTGTTATTAGTAAGAGAATCATTAGTGAGAATATGCAATTTATACCAAATGTTAAGAGAATAAACTTATACCACTGTTAAAAAAGAAAAACTATCCAAAAATGACTATAGATGATAAAACTCATAGAATAGTCAGTCAAAATATATTAAAGAGAGAATAACATGTGTGTCTATAGAAGGATACCATTGGAGCATACCAGCATAATGGAATAAAAAATAGGTCGACTAGTAGGCCATAATACCAGCCATGATCCCCATTGACATAATCCACATCAATAAGCAAAGCATGTAAAAACCCCAAAACACTGTCATTGAAAATTGATATCTATACAAACACATGAGCAACATATTTACTATTGCCGATTGTGATGATCAAAATTAAAATAAGTCTCAAATCCCAAATAGAGATCAAGATATAGATCCTAAAAGTTATAGCCAAATCGGAGTTACAGGAATGGTTAATAGTGCTTGGTGGGTAAAAACATACTATCTCTAAACATAATCATTTAGTACTGGATGGATACTTTTGTGAGTATATGCAAATAGGTAAATGTACGAAAGTCGCCTTTGACATTTTTTTACAAGACAATATTTTTGTATGGATATTAGATAAGTATATTGCACTTAATGCAATCATTTTATTTATTCATCTTGAATATTTGATTCATATATGCAATTTCTTATTTGTGAATATATGTATTTATATCTTGAATGAAAAATCATGGTGATTAATATACACATTGAATACAAAAAAAAGTGAACATATAGAATCACTCAACAAAACGAATAACTTGTATTATGGACTTATATTATGAGAGTGATTGATATGCACATGTCAACAGAATTATGAAAAAGTAAAGCCATAATCAAGCATATAGTCATACATGTCAACAATATACATACATATTAAATTTTCAAAAATGAGAAGTCAAATTAAATCTCATTTTATGTGCCATTAAGTGTATTATGAGATGTTTAATCGAAAATAGACACACAAGTGATCCTTTATGTTATTATATTTTTGTTTTTATTGTGTATGTTACAAAGGAACCATAAACAAAGAAGCATATAAAATCAAAAAACAAAACCAACAATCAAGGAAGCAAAAATCTTACGTTAACTCTAACGTATAAATCACATGTCACTATGCATAGAAAGAATACACAACTCCTGTCTCAAATGAATGAAATGTTCCTCAAGTAACAATTTTATAAAGATATTAGCAGGTTATTAATCTGTGAGAAGAAAATTATGTCATTTTTACCAATATGATCCCTTGCAAAGTGATATTGAATATTTATCTATTTTGTGTGGGAATGGTATATAGAATTATCACTCAAATGTGTAACACTTTTATTATCACATATAAGTGGAACATTCATATGTTTTAGGCCAAAATCTTGTAAAGTCGTTGTCTTATAAAGTATTTGAGCACAACAACTATCAAAAGTAATGTACTCAGTCTCAATGGTTATAACACTAAGTTTCCTTTCTTACTGAACCATAAAACTACATTATATTCTCACAAGTGCATAGTGCTATTAGTGCTTTTCTTATAAGTTAAACCACCAACATAATCATTGTTAGAATATCTAACTAACTCGAATTCCTCACAACTAAGAAAGCATAATTCGAATTTTTGAGCATCCATAAGGTTTTCGAAAATCCACTTTACGGCTTTCATGTGAGATTATCTTGAATAAGCTAGAAATCATGCACATAAGCATATAGAAAACATGATATCCGGATGAGATGTAGTAAGATACAAAAGACTACTGATCATACCTCTCTACCTTTTTCATTGACAGAAAACAGAAATATCTTCTCTTGTAACCTATTTCAATGGGCTCATAGGTGTGGTTCTTACTTTCAAGTCAACCCATATCAAACTTCTTTAACATCTCCTTGACATACCTTCTTTGAGAAATAAAAATGACATCACTTGATTGTTTGGCTTGAAATAAGAGGAAATACTTCAGTTCACCCATTGTGTATATCTTGAACTAGTCCTACATCAACTTCTCAAACTTATAGAACAAATCCTTATTAGTATCACCGCAAATAATGTCATCAATAAGTAATCCATCAAGAAGTTTAACATTATCTATATTGGTGACTTCTTAACCTTGCCTTTGCCATTATTGCTAAACACTACACAATTTCCCTTCTTCTTCAGACAAATGAACAAATTCTTCTTACTTGTCATAGGTCGTGAGCAGCGAGAATTTATATGCCATGTGTTGGTTTGCTCTGCAGCCCGCCAACACATCTACATGAAAGATTTGATATGTGACCTAAGTATCCAAATTAGTCCACTCTAGTTAGAAATGATACTTTTTGGTACCCAGATCTGTCTTAACAATCTTAGTCTTTATTACATGCAAAACAAACTAGATAGATGATCCATTAGGCAATAGAGCATACATTTAATAGAAGACTTGTTGTATACAGCTGTGGCAATGTCAAGTTATTACCTTCACAACAGAAGATCTGAATGCTTTTTTCTTTGTTGAGTGAGAGTAACCACGTCCTTATTTTGATTTAGCATCCCATTGATTAGACAAAACTATCTTTAAACCTAATGAATCAGGTTAAGTTTTGGATGACCTCCAAATAAAGAACTTTGGCCTTTAGTAGCTCATTCTTGAACACTGTCATAGTGCATTAGATTTCAAACTTTCTTTGTTTCAGGGAGAGTTCGTGTGACAATTTTTTTAACTTAAAAATTAGTTTCTCATTTTCAGATTTTAGCATTTCTACTTTGTAAGTCAAGTTTATATTTGTCTCCCTATACAGTGAATACTTTATGCAATCATGTGATGTTGAGTTACCTGCTACTCCAAACTCTTTTATCTTTAAATTAGATCTTTCTAAGTAATCTTTCAAGCTCAATTTTCTTTTCTTAATCTAGAGTTAGTCTTTTCTAATAGCTTATATTTATCAACAAGTTTTCAAACACTACTAACATTTCTTTATCGCTTGAGGATTCTGTCTTTAGCATCAACATGAGGCACACTTGTCTTTTATCCTTGCTAGAGTTGGACACCATCTCTTCTTCTTCAAGTAACATGTGTAGCGTTCTTGAAGCTCTTCTTGTTGCCCTTTATGCTCTTCTTATTCAGAGGATATTCATTGTGGAAGTGTCTAGGCTTCCCATATTTTTGACAAATTGGGCCAGTGTCAGAATTTAAATTTTCAATTTCACCTTTCCTACTTAACTTGCTTTAAAATTATTTCCTTTTGTTCTATAGAATTTTTTAGCCTTCTTGGATTTAAAAAAGGTCTTGAAGTCTTTGTAACAGACAAGTTTCAAAATTATTTTGCTCATCTTTAGAGCTTGTCCTCGACTCAACTACTGCCTTTCCTTTCTTTGCTTTCAAAGAAATTGGATCTTTCTTGGTACCCTTCTCCTGATATTTTTTGGGCTCCATTAGACTCATCTCATGCAAGATTCTTAACTAAGATTTTAGATAAATTGTGACTCTTCGATGCCATTACCTTGGGATCCCTGTTAGACTTGAGAGAGTGAAGGACTTTACGTGTCAACTCCTTCTTGTCGAACTACTTTACCAAGCTTCATGCCTTATTTCTATGTTCGTGAACCTTGTGAAGATATCCTAGATTGATTTTGTATCCAATATATGGAAATTATCATAATCATTCATCAACATCATCATTTTGCTTCCTTGACTTGTAATGTTCTCTCGTGGGTGATTTCCAAAGTTCTCTAATTTTTTTCTAACCAGTAACACAAGCAGATTCATGGTTTAATTCTTAAGCAATAAGTAAACAATATAAAACACTCATGGCTTGAGCATTAACAATTTTTTTATTGAGTCCCATTTATCCCTAGGCTTGATTACTTCCTGATCTTCTATGTTAATGTTGTGTTCATGATAACTAAATTTAACACTATTCCAAACATCATAGTCCATGGATAACAAAAAGACGTTAAACCTAGCCTTCTAATAGGTGTAGTTTGTGTCATCAAATAGAAGGTTTCAATTAATTGCATGGCATTCAGGAAAAGTTGCAGTATATGTATTTCCTAGATACGTCATCTAATCTAATCTTAAAAACCAAGTTTTGATACCATTATTGGGATCGCGTTAGATTATACATGTAAGCCCTGGGGGTGGTGGGGAGCGTTAATAGAATTACTATAAAATTTTAATTCAATTATCAAAACATTAGAGTTATTATGCAGTGGAATAAGATAAAAAACCGCATATAGAAAACACAAGCTGAACATCAAGATTTTATAGTGTTTTAGGATAACTAAATCATATATTTCAATAATGACTAGGAGTTGTTATGCATAAAGATCAAGTAACTCGAACATAAAAAATTGTTACAAGTATGAGTCAATAGTTTGATAATTCTTGACAGGACCTGGAGTGCCGCAGATTGTGATCCTCTTTGCCTCTTTCTTTTGGATTTATTTTTTTCCTTAATTTATTTGTTCAAAAATTTTGTAATCTAATTTTTCATGGGGATGAAAAATTAGAATCTTCTATTGTTTTCTCTATTTGAAGTAGCAACAGAGGATGACGCTATTATAGAGAAACTAACAAATTTATAAAATTTAGATTCTTCACACGGATTTTATTTTAATAAAGTTAAATCATCTATTTACAATCTAACATAGATTACAATGAAAGTATGATTAGAGTGGTCCTATTTATTTCCAGTGGTCCTATTTATTTCTGTTGATGATCCAGTAGTAAACATATTGAGGAAGAAGAAGTCCTGAGTTTTATTCTCTTCTCTTCTTTATTTTCAATCTCTCTTAGTCTTCTGGATTCTAATTTTTGATATCCCTAGTAGTTCAATGGGTTATTTTTTATGTGAAAGGTTGTAACTTTCCCTTGATTTCAAGTGATAGTAGTAGGATTGTACTTGCAATCTCACACATATTGGAATAGCCACCTGTTGGTGAAGATGATTTATATTTGCTGGTGGGGATAATTTGTTTTCATCAGTAGAGATGGGTCTTCAACAATGGAGATGAGTCTTTCCTTCATTGGCAGAGATGAATATTTCATTCGTTAGTGAAGATGGCTTCTCATTGATGAAGATGGACTTAACCAACTTAGTATGACTTATCTACATTTGTTGGGGAGATTCTCCTTCGTTTGCAGAGATAGTTCCTTTGCTTTGTCTATACATGACATCTGCTAGGCTTAGTGTGACAAGTATTAAGCTCCTTTTAACAGTTTTCTCATTTACAATATCAAAATTGAAAGTTGCCATCGAGAACAGAAAACACAACGAAATTTAGAATTTGAATTGCAACACTAAAGATTTACTTTATTTACAATCAAAGTAAGGTTACAATTTTTTGATTGTTAAGTCTAGAGAGTGTTATGGTAGAAGTATGATCAGAGTGACCATTCTTTACTTCGATTGATGATCTAGCAAGAGTTTGAAGAAATTTAATTCTCTTTTCTCCTGAGTCTTTTTGATGCCTTTTTTGGAGGCCCAGAGTCATTTGTATAGTTGGAGGGTCGCATAACTGTCCCCTCAACTTGCGGAGATCGTGGTATTTATTTACCTATGATCGGATGTACTTGAATTCTCTTTTACGAGGTTAATCGATAAAGTTGGTTATCCACTTCTATCGAGGTTAACTTTACGTTCCAGCGGAGCTAACTTGGCCTGACGGAGTTAATTTTCTTTTAGATTCCGGTAAGACTAACTCATTGGCGAAGCTAATCCTTCTTTGGTGGGGTTTAACTTAGCTTCCAACGGGGCTAACTTGTTGGTGAGGCTAATCCTTCTTTGGCGGGGCTATCCTTCCGGCGACGCTAATCAACCTCTTTGTTAACTCTTAGCATATGATTTTAACAAACTTCACCGAGTACAATTCTGATAGCCTACAAGACTCTCTTCAAAGTTTTCAAGATAAATTGTACTTAATATTGAAGAACTTTAAATCTCCTTTTCTTCTTTTATGATTTTCGAATATTTTGCATGTCAATATTTGTTTTGATTTAATGCTTGCGATGGAGTTAACATGACCTTGCTTTGGCCCAACTATTTGGAATTCTTCCTACGAGGCTAATATGTGAAGTTAGTCTGATGGAGCTAAACGTCTTGTTATGATGCTTCGATTACCGAGCAGTTAATGATATTTTCTTTAAATGTTTTAGATAAAAACGAAAGACTATTTTAGATAAAGGCAATAAACTACTTCATCTGTCCTTTTGTCTTTGCCTTTGTCTTCAAGATTTGTGCTTTTGCTTCTTTTTCAAAAATCTTCCCTCTTCTTTCTCAGAGATTTTGAGATCCATGGCATTCAAGCGGGCGACACAGTCGGTGGATGCATAGGCAGTGGGGATGAGCGGCCTCTACTTGGCAACAACTTAACCGCCCATTGCCAGTAAGTCTTCTTCCCACTAGCATCAAGTATTTTAGTTAATTATTGTTGAATTTTTGGCATGAATATGTTAATTTGTTCTCTTTCTCGTTAGAATACTATTTAAAATCAGGGGGACTGGATCTTTGTATCTTTTCTTCATTTGCGTTTCTTGAAAGTAAAGGAGAATATGGTCTTTGTACCCTTTCTTCTTCTAGACAAATTTCAAAAATTGCTCTTTTGATGTCTTTTGATGATGATGATGATGATGATGATGATAAGTATTTAGTCTAGGGTCTTTTTGATTTTAATGAATAATCTTTCTACTAATTTAGTCATCAAAATCATGGGGTTACCCTTTGATGGGGGATTCTTGATCGGGAAATAGCGTTAAGATTCTCTCTGCTGAGGTAGAGGAATTGTTTCTACATGGTAGATAAAACACGTCACTCTGGCAAAGTTATGCCGGTGGAGTTAATTTAAACTTTGTCCACTAGAGCTAGTTTGAACTCTTGTCTTGTGGACTTAATTTCAACTCAATCCGATGGAGTTAACTTGGCTTCTTGTGGCAATATACTTTTCCTCATTTATTCAATAGTGATAGTAATTTTCTTTGTGGTGACCTGTCTCTTTTGTTATTTTTCACAGTCTTCTACAATACTTCTCCCATTACCACCCATCACATGGCTGGCTCTACCGTGGGTATTAGGGGTCATGCAGACTTCCATTATCCACGCCTTGCTTCTTTATACTATTATTATGATGATGAGAAGACTTATTTAATTCGTAATGGTAGTGCCCAAATTGTGAGAGAGTTAGCTACTAGTGCCTCATTCTTGGATAAAGATACAATCGGGCTTCCGAAACCATATTTCATATTTGAGAACGCTATAGATAATAAGGATTCCTTATTTTTTTTCCTCACTGCCCTTGGATTTACTAATTAGAGGGGACTTACTTCACATTTTTAGATGTAGAAAGATACTACCCTCTGAGTTACCTCCGCCATGTACTAAGGAAAGAAAAATGGAATGAAGTCTCACTCTGACTCAAAATTCCCTTTCAGTGGCAAAATTAGTCAAATATGGATTTGTATAAGATGGACTACCACTCATGTGATCGGTCTTCTTCCGGAAATAATGTTTCAAGATGTTCCTGTAGGCGAGAGTTTCAGCATCGCTAGAACCTTCAGAAATGAGTTACTGTGGAGGTTGAGAACTTTAGGGCTCTGGGTTAGATTTCTGCAAGAAACAAGGACTGGTGGACCCTATTTATAGGATTTGTACTGGATAAATTTGAAAGAGAATTGGTGGACATAGGGTTATTTAAAGCAGTAAGTGCCACTCAATATGGCATCGCTACCAACCCAGCCCAATTGTTTGCAGTTTTGGAATTGTACAATCCCACAAAAGGTACTTTCTTCACTCCAGATGGAGAAATGGGGTTAGCTCTCTACGAGATGTGGCAGATTTCTAGGCTCCCAATTGGAGATGTCCCATACGAAACGTATTTTCCCAAAACTGAAGAGCTTGAGATTTTAGCCCTCTCGGGGTAGTTCTTTGTACCATACCTTATGGGATTTAAATTTGCAATTTTTGCATCTGTTCGGACTTGTCTAACACGAAGGAGAGTGTGATATGGCACAAGAAGTGGGCTGATTATTTCTTCACAAACTTAGATGGGAAAGGAGCTATAGGTTTTAATTGGCCTGTTGGTGTGGATGATATCACCTCAAGGACATCTAAGTTTAAGGTCAGGGATCATGCATCCTAAGGGAGCCTGATGGTGACCTTTCCGCCAGGACAATTCTCCTAAGTTAACATGGTTGGGTAGCCCGTGAGTTATCTTCTACTATAACGCTTGCAGCTTATCTTACTCTTTAACTCAAAAAGTGTGTTATCCCTTCACTGCCACGGGAGTGCGTTCCTATTAGAATTTTGTATCCTGTGGTTTAGTTAGTGTACGGGTGTCCTCTGGGTCTTCTGCCAACTATAGTCTGCCGCATACAACATGGTCTGAGGTTAATTTTTAAACCCTTTTTAAATGAGTCTAGTCTAAATCCTCGCATTGGTTTACCCTACACTTATTTATTGGCTTGATTTGCATCTCACTGCTAAGGGTTAATCATTGCTACTTTAGCCATTCTAGATGGTGAGAGCTTCCCGATTTACGTAAATATGAAAATATGAAGTGGGCATTGGATTATTTGGTGAACACCCAGCAACTTGTTAGCCACTATTCCTTATATTATTTTTGGATCAACTTTCCAGATCTAGAAGCAGCTTCTTTCGGGGACTTGTTTGAAGATGTTTGGGAGACATATTCTAATCTTTCAAAAGGAATATTCTCTTAGTTACTTTGTATCCATCCCTCTCATCTTTTGTACAAAAGTGAGAACTCATGCAAAGTAGAACCGTATATCCTGAGTCATTTCACTCGAAAGTTCGGTTATGACCAGTTATATGCAGGGAACCCCAATACTACTTTAGCTTTTAGTGGAAGTTTAGTTGATGGGACTCGAGCTTGCCGACATTTTGTCATGGGGTGTACTGGCGCTTTTTTCTTCTTACTGGTAAAGTATCCGAAGCTGCAAATGACAATGGCCTTTTGTCACTAGTATGCGGGGACGAATACTGACAACGATCAAAATCATACACTCCAAAGTACAAGAGATTGACAAGTAGTATAAGGGTAGTAATCCAAAATCATTCTCTCGAGAATCGTTTTGTAGTTGTGTGACAGTAGAAATAAATTATAATATTAAAAATAAAAGAAAAAATTAGATTGTTTTAACTAAAAACTAAAATTAAAGATGGAAATTTGCTTTAACTAGAATTATTGGTCAGATGAATATAACTACTTTATCGGATAATTTACTATTTATGCTTTTTATTTTAGTTGCATAGATCACGTGGTCTTCTTACAACTAGAGAATAATTCAATAATGTACAAAATATATAAAATTATAAATTTGATACTTTGAATAATTTTTCCCAATTAATGCTATATGAATTTTGAGTTTTATCTAAGCATGCAATATGAATAACAAAAAAACATTCAAAATCTAAACATATACCGCGCCTAGAAAGTCTACGGTATATCAAAAACTAAGCAATGGATATATCGTCAAATAATACAGCATCAAAGACTCAAAATCATATATAAATCCGTTCAAAGATAATAGAGAATCAAAGGTATAAATTTCATATAAAACAATTAAAACCAATGAGCATAAAAAATATAACAGTAAATCACTTAGGCTTTGTTATTTCATCTGATCCAACTTAGAACTTTAGCTAGATATATTCATCATAACTATGAATAAAGAGAAAAAAATTCTTTTATTAATTTCTATGAATGAGTACAAAAACTAAATCTTAAATGTAAAACTTTATTCTAAATAATCATCTAACGTTCTTCGTTATTCGTTATAAAACTTTGATTACATTGGCTATTTATAGCCTTATAAAAATCCTAATAAGAATTTTATTTATAAGAAAACTCTTAATTCTTTTAAGAAAACTCTAGAAAATTAATCTGCGGCATTCCCTTCGATAGACCTATTGATAGCGGCGCTTGGGTCTCTTTTACTGTCGACGACTATCGACAGCTACTCTCTGGCTATCGATAGTCAATCCTATATTTGCACAAATTTGAATTGAAACTTGAGATACGCTTTGATACTTCGATTTGCTTGCATATAAATCCCTTCAAAAATACTAGAAAGTACTAGAAAAATATCATAATGAGGAATTTGATTAATATAAATTATTTTTCATTAATTATTTGTATTAATCAACAAAATTGGATTACGCTTACATAAAATAAACTAAAAATATTACACTTTTCCAGTGTAATCACACCTTCCAATTTGAGTTTTGCTAGTATCTAGCAAATCTATAAACTAAAAAAAATAAATTAATGACCTAACAAAAATAAATAAATTTTAACTCACTTTCGTAGGAATGACGATTATACTTAGTATGTGCTACAAGTCGTTAAACTCCTAGGTTATCCTAATAGATAAGTGTTATCCCGTGAGGGTTTCTGGTGATATTACCAACAAATATCAAGAAATGTTTGAGATAAAAATAAATAAATAAATAAGGATAAGTGTAAAATAAAGAAAATAAAAAATATTAGTATCCTATTAACTATATACTTTATTTTTTTTGGTTTTCACTCTTTTCCATATCAAGCTCAATTAGACATACATATATAGATATTTATGAAAATGTCAATCTTAATAAATCACTTATAATATAATACTCCTATGTATCTATAATGATCATTTAAATTGTATCATAAATATAATTTTACTTTCAATTATCCTCTCCTATGCACTCTTATAAGTTTGTATATAAGTCTTGTCAAGTCTCAAACTTCAATCAAACTTATAGGACCCTTTTCATATATATATATATATATATATATATATATATATATATATATATATATATATATATATATATATATATATATATATATATAATTTTTTATAGACACTCTCCTTTCATGTGAATATTCATACTTACCGAGACACAAATGCCCAGCTACTTAGCTTATGACTATAATAAAATTCCTTAAGTATCACTCGTGTGAATACACATGCTTATCATGGTGCACATACCCAAATACTTGACACTTACTTTCTCTTATCTATTTACTATATATATTATATATAGTTGAAGTATATTGCCTTAAGTACCATACTCACTTCTTTTTTTTAAGTTTTGTATACATATATGATAGGTCTCCCTTTTAAGTTTTCTTTTTGTTATTAACTCATCATAATTTATCATCCAGGTGTTTAGAGTGCATACTTGATTCTAATATTAAGTATCCATATATCTTATTGTCATATTTAAAATCTCAAGTAAGACTACATAAAAACTATTATTATATAAGCATCAAAAGAAAGATACCTATCTCATAAATATGCAATGTAAAGTACTTGTAATCTTACTTTTTACTTCAAAACAATGAAATTTTTAAATTTTGTTAGTTAACTATGATATAGTAAAGTACAGTGTATCTGTTCCACCCCCAATTTAAATTATACAATATTCTCAGTGCATCAAAAATATAACTATGAAAGTAATACACTAAGAAATAATGTAAGATTTTAAGGTTAGAATACACTTGGTTTTGTTGGCTCTCTAAAAGAAACTTACTCCCTTTTGTTGTCGATACAATGACGTCTCTGATGAAGACCATTTTGTCAGCGTCTTTGATACGGGCGGAACCTTATGGTCCCCTAACTCGTCCTTTCGTCTTCATTGGGAGAAATAGGAGCATCTTCACTGGCCATTTGTCTGAATATTTTAGTGAGAAGCTGATAATGACATTGTTGACGATACTTGGTTCGGGCTTGCCATTCCTAAATTGTGCTCATTCTCGCAGTGAAGGTGTCTGTCATCCTTATGATTGACTCATTAATCATGTGGAGTGTTACTTTAGCTGATTCAGCCATTGCATCTATTGCATCTCCTTGTTCTTGTCCTTATTTGACACGTTCCTGATCTTATTCTTTGTGACCAGCAGATGGGGCAATAGCATATTATTGTTCTTGTTGTACTTGCTATTCCCACTAGGCATGTCAGGCACTCATGCTTTTCCGCACAATGGAATCCATAAATGGTTGCATGGGAGGTTCAAATGCATCATCTCATGATGGATGGACTCCATAAATCATACAAATATTTGTAATTAGAGATGGCAAAACCAAGTGAGGCTTTATCATTCTTGGATGCTGGATACACTCATAGGCTTGACCCATGCACTGAAGTATCGCAAAGTACACGATAGATGCGACATCGAATGCATGCCTTTCCAAAATTATGTTTAACTGCTACGTACCTTGAATATAGTTCTGTTGTTGCAGAGAACAGTAGTATGTCATATTAATTAAAAGACTCACAAAAACGTACTCCTTTTTGACATAGCCAACATTCAAAAGATCTTATTGAATGCAACATCACTTAAATCCTTGCAGAGCTCTTTGAACCGACAGGAGCCACTTGGTATATCATTTATGATATGTACAAAAGAAGGGTGCTCCCCAGGCACATTGGGTACATGGATTATCCTTAAAATTTCTTTCCTTATGAATGGTATCTCCCTGCCCCTTACTATGGAGTATCCATTTTGATCTCCCATTGTTGGTTGCAAATTAGAATAAAACTCATGCACAATCTCATTACATGTTGGTGCGTGTTCATATCTTGTGTATGCTTCCAACTTTGAGACTAGCATTTGTACTCCGAAGGCCAAATTCTCATTTATTTTTAAGAAGTTAACTGCTTGTTTGGGCCAAAATTCGAAATCATCATACTTCTCCAAGATTTTCTTATTTGCCTTTGCGAGTCTTATTCTTTATGGAGAAGATGGGCTAGAGGGTTCCACTCTTGGCCTCTTAGAAACTGTCCGTTTCTTTAGTGTTATTTTGGGAAAAAAATTGCGCGAGAATAGTCTTAACTGTCGAAAGGAGGAATTTTGGGCGTGGGGTGCTATAGAAAAAAATTCTAGGGTTTTGTTTGTGTTGAAAAATGGAACTCAAAGATCTCTTCATAACTGAGCCCCTTTGCTGATGGCTGTCGATAGCTGCTTTGATAGCGGCTTCAATAGCCACTCTTAGGCAAATTTTTTGATTTTAGAGAGCTCACTGTTGACGGTCGTTTCGATGGCAGTTTCGATGGTGGCTCATTGTTGAGCAATTCTTTCAAGTTAAATTTTTTTTTTATTATTATTGTTAGTTTCTAAACTAATATTATTTCTAAATTTTAATTGTTAATCCCTAGTTCTAAAATTAATTCTAACTAAAATTTAGTTTCTATTTCTAAAATTAATATCTTTGAATGAAATTTTTATTTATTCATTTTTAGGAATTATCTAAAAAAAATAGAATTATTAAAAATCATCATAGATATCAAAACTAAGTTACCTTTATAAGTCATCTCCCCCAACTTAAAATGCACATTGTCCTCAATAAATCAATATATCTATATAATTAATCATTAACATGTAAAAATTTAAGAGAGAGTGCTTAAAAATTACCTAGGTCCAATACTCATGACGTAATAACTGTAAAACAAAATTGTTAGTACATAATATACAATAATATACATAGTGTCTTCATTTAGCTCATATAAATGATATCGGAGGATCTACTAGATCGTGAGATTCCTCCGAGTGCTTTGGAAATTCCAAGTAGTGCTTCAATTGTTTCCCATTTACTTTGAACTTATGACCATTCTTTAGATTTTCGATATCAATTACACCATGTGGATACACAGTTTTAACTATGAACTGTCCTATCCACCGTGAATGTAATTTTTTCGGAAATAGATGAAGGCATGAATCGTATAATAGCACTTTGACTGAAGGATGAAAAATACGGCGTGTGATGTGCTGATCATGCTATTCTTATTTTCTCTTTTGAAATACATGAACTATCATGTGCATCACTTCTTATTTCTTCCAACTCATTTATTTGCAATTTATATAATGGGCCAGCAGAATTGAGATCAAATTTACTGATTTAATTGCCCAATACGTCTTATGCTCTATTTCTACTGGCAAATGACAAACTTTCCCATAGACTATTTTATATGGAGACATGCTTAAGGGTATTTTATATGTTGTATGGTAAGGCTATAAAGTATCAATCAATCTAAACGACCAATATTTGCGAGATGGATAAACCGTTTTCTCTAGTATTTGCTTAATTTCCCTATTAGCTAGCTCAACTTGTCCATTTGACTGTGGTGATAAGGTGTAGAAATCTTGTGCATGATATGATATTTTTTCATTAAATTTTTAAAGGTTTTGTTATATAAATGAGAGCCCCCATCACATATTATGGCTTACTCCAAATCTGGACAATATATGCTCCTCTAAAAATTTAATAACAGTATGTTGATTATTTTTCTACATGCTGCATTTTCTGCTCATTTAGAGACTTAATCGATCGATATGACAATATAAGAATAGCTGTTAGAAATAGAAAATAGTTCCACTAAATTAATGCCCCAACAATCGAATATCTCAATTGTAAGTATGGGTGTTAGAGGTATATCACTCTTTCTGCTTAACGCTTCTAATTTCTGACATGACTCACATCTTTTACAAAATTTATATGCATCTCTAAACATAGTAGGAAAATAAAAAATGCATTGAAGTATTTTGTTTATTGTCTTTTTAGACAAAAAGTGGCTACCACACACTTCTATATGATAGAAAAAAAGTTATGTTTTGAATCTCATCACCAAGCACACATCGCTTAATGATTTGATCTAAGAAGTATTTAAATAAGTAAGGATCGCCGAAAAAGAAACGGAGTACCTTGTATAAAAATCATCGTTTGTCTTGCGCACTCCAATGATTTGGCATTTCACCTGCAACAAAGAAATTAATAATGTCAACATACCAAGGAGTTGTTTTAATTGAAAATAGTTGCTCATCAGCGAATGAGTCTCTAATTGATAACTTATCGTTTTCAAAAGTTAGTCTACAGAGATAGTCCGCAACCACGTTCTCTACTCTCTTTTGTTTTTGATTTCAAGATCAAACTCTTGGAGCAGTAATATCATCAGATTAGTCGTGGCTTCGTATCTTTCTTTGATAAAGGATATTTGAACACTGAATGATCTATCAAAACAACTACATGTAAGACCAAAATATATGAATAAAATTTATCAAGAACAAAAACTAGAGCTACAAGCTCCTTCTCTATTGCGGTATAATTCATTTGAGTGTCATTGAGAGTCTTGCTAGTATAGTCTATAAGGTTTTTTTTATCTTTTTGGTGCACTAATACAATTTCAATTGTATAATCGCTTGCATTGCACATAATCTCGAATGGAAGTCATCAATTGCATAATCGCTTGCATTGCACATAATCTCGAATGGAAGTGGTCAATATGGAGGTTGTATTATTGGTATGGTGATGAGCATTTCTTTGAGAATTTAAAAGTTGTTTAGCATGTTTGGATCCATTCAAATTGCACATCTTTCACAAGAATGTGAGAAAGGGGTTTAGCAATAGTATTAAAATCCTTTATAAACCTTCTATAGAAACCTGCATGTCCTAAGAACGAACGTATATGTTTCACGGTTTCAGGTATTGGTATTTTAGAAGTAGACTCAACATTAGTTTATCTACTTTCATCCATTTAGATAAAACTATATGGCCCAAAACAATACCTTTAATAATGATGAAGTGGTATTCTTTCTAATTTAGGAGTAGATTTTTCTGTTGATATCTTTCAAGCACTAATCTTAAATTAGTCAAATAAGATTCAAAATTACTTCCAAATATATATAAATCATTCATAAATACCTCTAGATAATCTTCAACCATATCACTAAAAATACTTATCATACAACTTTGAAATGTTGTGGGTGATTTACATAATCCAAATGATATTATTCTAAAAGCAAAAGTATCCAAAAGACAAGTAAACGTTGTGATTTATTGATCCTCTAAAATAATTTTAATTTTATAATAGCTAGAATAATTATCAAGAAAATAGTAAAATTCATGCCCAGCAACCCTTTCAAGTACTTAACCAAAAATAGTAATGGAAAATGATCTTTGCGTGTTACTTGATTTAACTTTCAGTAATTGCTACACATATGCCAACTCGTAGTAGTACGAGTGGGTATCATCTCTCTATCCTTGTTGTTAACTACTGTTTATCCCCACTCTTTTTTGGAATAACTTGGGTTGGACTTACCAACTTACTATCAGCAATTAAATAGACGATGCCAACATCAAATAGTATCAACACTTCGGCTTTAACCACTTCTTTCATGGCATGGTTAGGCCTTCATTACATTTACCTAATAGGCTTAGCTCTATCTTCTAAAGGAATGCGATTTGTGCAAATAAGGGGGGTCCACACTTTTGATGTCTGTCATATTTCATCCAAGAGCTCCTATATACTTTTGTATATACTTTTGTAGTGTCGATAGCAGTCACTCTTCCAGATTCTCACCAAGATGCGCTGAGATGACCACTGGGAAAGTTTCCTTAGATTCCCAAAAACACATACTTGAGATTTTCATGTAGCGGTTTTAGCTCAAGTATTGGTGCTTGGATGTTAGATGGTATTGATTTTTTTGTAATTTGAGTTAACTCTTCGCACACTTCTTTTATTGGGATCCATCCTGTGATATTAGAACATTGAGCATTAGTTAACTATCTTATTATTTCATTGACATGTTCTGATTGGAGATATCCAAGGAGATCTTCATTCATAGTTAATGTCATCTTCAAAGGGTTAGACATGCATAATGACATGATATCTCCTTAATTATCGATTTGTTAAATTTAATTAATGTCTTGCAATTCATCATTGTCTATTGGTTATTTGTAAACATTAAAATCATTAAGTTCAAGAGTCATATTTCTGAATGAAAATTTTACCACACCATTTATGCAATTAATAATTGCATTAACTGTAGCTAAGAATGGACGTCTGAGATAAATGGAATATGAAGATGTAAGTTCTTTACTGGTGCAACATCGATAATTATAAAGTCTACAGGAAAATAAAAGTTTTCGATTTGCACTAGAACATCTTCTACAATGCCCTTAGGAAACCTTTTTGACCTATCAGTTAATTGTAGTGTGAATGGTGTAGGTTTAAGTTCCCCGAGACCAAGGTGCTTATAAATTGAATATGGTAAAAGATTTATACTAACCCCCAAATCTAGCAAAATTTTCTCTATATTATGTTGACCTATCACACAAGAAATAGCAGGACATCCAGAATCCTTATATTTAAGAGGAATCTTAGAATGAAATAATGCACTTATCTACTTGTGAGAAATACCCTCTTCTGTATATTGTGACGTCTTTCGATGGTGCACAAGTCCTTTAAAAATTTTGCGTACAAGAGGACGTGTTTAATCATTTTCAATAGAGGTATATTGATTTGTACCTGTTTGAAAATCTCCAAAATATCAGAATAAGATGTATTAATAATTTTAGACTTTAATTTTGAGGAAAAGACATAGATGGTTTATAATTAGTAGAAGTGGGTTCTTTAGAAATAACTTCTTTAGATTGTTCTGTGGAATCATTGCCCTTTCTCCTCATTGTTTCTTTTTGAAATGGATTCATCAAGTATTTTACCACTTCTCAAATTTATTACAGCAGTTATCTCAGGTATATTATTATTAATAGAAGAAGTAATAGTATTTATACATTCGACTTTATCTGAAGTACTGGTTTCTGGTTGAGATGGTAGCTTACCTTTTTCCTTCATTTACAACGAATAATTAAGGTGACTTATCTATGAGTGGATATCGCTGATGGCCGTCGCATTCTAACTTTTGATTGTTTGTTGTAACTGAATAAACTGATATTGTGCTTGGATCATCTGATCCATTCTCTATTGTATCTGCATGAAATTATCATCAAAATTTTTCTTTGGTGGTGGTGGGTACACCGAAGGTTGGTTAGTAGATTGGATGTATTGTTGAGGAGGATAATTGGGTGGTTTGTCATGATTATTAAATTATTGTTGAGAATTCTACTTACATTGAAGATTTGGATGATTCCTCAAAGCAGGATTATATGTTTGGGAATATGACTTGTTTACTGGTTGAGGAGCAATGTTTAATGCATTAGCTTGTTTGTTTAATACTATTTTAAAAGCAGGAAGCATTAGAATTTCATGAGTTACGTGTCCTTGCAATTCACAAATATCACAAATCAGAACTTCTTCTATTGCCTTAACTACTTCAGTTTTCATTACAAGCAAATCTTCAAAGTTTTTAGTTATGGTAATTAATCGTGTAGCTATATCTTCGGTTTCTCGTAATTTAAGAAGTCTGCCTCTATTTAGAGGTTTATCCTTTAATTGGTGTCTATTCAAAATATCCTCAGTTTTCCAAGCTAGTGAATTTTCAGCAAGTGGATCAAAATAGTCTCATACTTATTCAGCATCTTTATTTAAGAATTCACCATTGCACATAGTTTCAATAAATTGCCTGATTATAATATTTAACCCTTGATAGAAGATATTTACAGTCTTCCATATCTGAAAACTATGATGTAGACATGAGAGAAACAAATCTTTAAATCTATCGCAACACTCAAATTATGGTTCATCTCTTTTCTATCGAAAATTGAGAATTTGTTTTTGCATATAATTTGTTTGATGTGTAGGAAAGATTTTCTTTAAGAATTTTCTTTGCATCTTATCCCATCTTCCTATTGAATTAGGACATAAAGAATGTAGACATTTTGCTTTATCCTTTAGAAAGAAAGTAAAAAGCTTAAGTTTAAATTGCTCTACAGTAATATTTTGAAGATTAATGGGAGTGCAATACTCGAAGGTGCAAATATTTGGCACTCTGAATCCATCCCATGGAATTTAGGTAAAACTTGGACTACTGCAGATTTAATCTCAAAGTATTCAATATTCAAAAGAAATGCAATGCATGAAGATTGGGTTGTCCTATCAGTTTGTAGATTATCATATAAAGTCCTCCAATTGCCTCCATGATGGCTACAGTTATCATTATAGTATTATCATCTCCAAATCCATTATTATTATTATTATTATTATTATTATTATTATTATTATTATTATTATTATTATTATTATTATTATTATTATTATTCATGTTGTTATTATTATTATTAGTGCTCATACTATAAAGTGTGATGGATTGGAAGTGTTTATGGATCTGAGTACGATCGAATTAGTCTATTGTTTGAAGTTCTCCTCCAACTAGTCATACATATTATGAATCGCAAAAATTAATAATATAGGAACCATAATCTATATTAAAGTGCAACACATTAGTGTGATCCCTAGCTACGACACCAAAAACTTGACTGCAATCAAAATCATACACTCTTAAGTGCAAGAGATTAGTAAGTAGCATAAGAATAATACACCAAGATCGTTCTCTCCATGATCCTTTTGTAATTGTGTGACACTAGAAATAAATTACAGTACTAAAAATAAAAGTAAATATTGGATTTTTATTAATAAATACTAAAATTAAAGATGAAAATTTACTTCAACTAAAATTGCTGGTCAGATGGATGTATTTCTTCCATAGGATAATTTATTAGGTATATTTATGCTTTTTATCTCAGCTACATAGATTACGTGGTCTTCCAATAATCAAAAAATATTTTAATTAAGCACAAAACATATAGAGTTACAAACTTTGATACTTTGAATAACTTCTTCCAATTAATCTTATATGAGTTTTGAGTTTTATCTAAGCATGCAATATGAATAATAAAAATAAACATTCAAAGTTTAAACATTCACCATACCTAAAGAGTTTACAGTATATCAAAAACTAAGCAACGAATATATCGTCAAACAATAGAACGTTAAAGACTCAAAATCATAATCCCTTAAAAAATAATGGAGTATCAAGAATATCAATTTTCACATTAAGCAATTAAAACCAATAAGTATAGAAAACATACCAGTAAATCACCTAGGGTTTGTTATCCTATCTGATTCAACTCAAGAATTTAGCCACTCATGCTTATCAGAGCATGAATAAAGAGAAAAAAAAATTTATATTAATTTTTATGAATGATTACAAAAGCTAAATCTTGAATTTAAAACTCTATTCTAAATAATCACCTATCGTTCTTCGTTATTCGTTACAAAACTTGGACTGCATTGGTTATTTATAACCTTACAAAAATCCTAATAGGACTTCTATTTACAAGAAAACTCTTAATTCTTCTTAAAAATCTTAGAAAATCAATATGGGAACTTTTAATAAGAAATAAGAGTTTTCTTGTAAATAGAATTCTTATTGGAATTTTTGTAAGGCTATAAATAGACAATATAGTCCAACTTTTGCAAAGAAGAATGAGTACAAAAACTAAATCTTAAATCTAAAATTCTATTCTAAATAATCATCTATCGTTCTTCATTATTCGTTAGAAAGCTTGGACTACATTGGCTATTTATAAGCTTACAAAAACCCTAATAGGAATTCTATTTACAAGAAAACTTTTAATTCTTCTTAAATTTCCCCAGAAAATCAATCTGCGGCTGCTCCCTTCGACAGACTTATTAGCAGCGGCTCTAGGTCTCTTTTACAGTCGACGACTATTGATAGTTATCCCCTAGCTGTCAAAAGTCAATCCTGTATTTGCACTAATTTGAATTGATACTTGAAATACACTTTGATACTACAATTTCCTTGCATATAAAATCTTGCAAAAACGCTAGAAAACCTTAAGGAATTTGATTAATAAAAATAATTTTACAATAATTTCTTGTATTAATCACAAAATTGGATTGCACTTGTATAAAATAAACTAAAAATATTTCACTTTTCAAGTATAATCAAATACTATAATATCTACATATAACCCAAAATCATCATGCCTTAGTCTAATTATTGAGAGATTCTAAAGCTTAATTATAGAGGCAACTCTAGCAGGTAGACAACCTCCCCGTACAGCTAAAATTACTGAATATACATAGGGTGGGAGAGTATACCGATAAGCTCCATCATCAGTTACCCTCAGTGACTAGGGAGATGATTAGAGAGAAGTAATATCGATAGAGGGTTCTGTGACTTGACAAAAGAGAGAGACAAGTTCTTCATCTGTCTTGTCATCTCTTGATACCATAGTGCCTCCAGGAAACACCCCTCCAGTTTCACTAGTCGTCAAGAGATGAGATCACCTGATTAAACTTTCTGATAAACTAACTTCTTTTGATGAAATGATTATCAGTTATTCAATGTCTTCTCAGTCTTTATTGGCTACTGCTGCTACTTACCATTAACAACATCAGCTATTAGCGATTCTCACCCAGCATTGCCTTCTTCTGCTTCTTCAGTACCTGCAGCATCATCTGTGACTAGAACTATACCCCTAATATTTGAAAAGATGATGGACTATCAACTGGATAAAGTAACTCGGGATAGGATATCCGGTTTTTCCATGATTTTTTCAGTATTAAGTACTATACATGTTGGTCCTCTCCCTGATCTAGTAGCATCATCTCCACAAATTGAAGTAGCGCCTGGTGTTGACTTGACCGCCTCTGCTAGTGCAGATCTGATGACAGTAATTCTATTGAACAATGACAGTTATTAACCGTGGGTGATACGTGAATGTGGCAAATGAAAGATAGTCGATTGATGATATGCTCAGAGCCAGCCGTCAGTCAGTCAAAGGAGTTGATCGAGGAAAATGAAGCTAGGGCAGTGAATGATGAGCTATTAAGAGACAATATACTTTAGGACCCTTAGGAAGAAAATGTCTCCAATAACTTCACTTCTCAACAACCTTCCAATCTTGAGTCACTGAACATTGCTAGACAAGATGGTGCAAGTTTATCTACTGACTCTCCCGTCCATATTTCAAGTATTAGTGTAGAATTCCTCATTCAGATCTTTTGAATTCTCCACATGTTGCTCTAGTGTCTTCAGCAGAGGTTCCAGCAGTGCTCAAAGAATTTACTTTATCATCTGGCATGATGCAAGTATCCTCTGGTCAAGCTAATATTAATACAACTTCTGCCTTAGATGAGGGTGTTAAAACATCAACAACTGTTGATGATGATGGTGAGGGTTTCATTACCCCACCTAACTCTTCCCCTATAGAGGACACTTTCCAAACAGGAGAGGATCCCATAGATCTCTACACAGTCATTCATGCATAAGGTATTAACTTGTGCTTTCATGTATTTATTGCATTTAGTTTTGCTTCACCATCATCTTTACTCATAATTTGCAGCCATGATACGTAAGTATTATTTAAATCTTGACATATATCACACCATACTTGACGTGTTATCAAAACTTGCCCCTTCTCAGCTGTCGCTGCTCTCACGCTTGGGTAATATAGTGATTGTTTGGCAGGACCTTGATCCTAACTATTTGCTTGGTACATCATCTGCTTTGTGATAATGGAAGCACCACCAGTTTAGGATTCAGGGTTGCTTTTTGTTCCATCCATTGGCGTGGCGATCCATAGTGTATCTGAAACACCTTCAACTTCTACACGATCTTCTTCACTCATTTTGAGGCCTTGGCAAGCACTAATACCTCCACAGAGCGTTGTTTAGGCACCTCCTTTGATAGTGAACATATAGGATCTTCTTGCCTTCATAGTAATAACGGCTACTCCTCCTTTCGAACTCCCTACTCTTTCTGCATCTACATTTTTATGGGGCAAAGTTAGTGAGAACTCTGATAAGGATCACATCCACATTCTATGATACAGTGGAAGATTGCATGGATAAAATATTAAGGGATGGCTTGATTCCTTTGGTGCCCAATGGGGACATACGAGGTAGCTCTTATGCCTCCATTAGCTATGTCATGTGACATGAAGTAGCTACTCCTTTTAAAAGATATTTTAAGGCTTTTATACACTCAGTGAGTGTTTGGAGAAGTTTTCATGCAGATCCAATGACTCCCTTGATGGATATGTTTAAGGAGCATTTGATGAAAGAATTCCAATAGCAAAGGGAGGTTCTAACAAGACAACGAGATCTAGTCACTCAGTTGGAGGATGTTCAGTGAACTTAGTATCTTGATGATAGGGAAGTCTGAGTGGAAGATTTGGAAATCACCAATCTTAATCACAGGATTGCAGACTCGCGCCAGATTCTAGAGTAGATCTTGAAGGAGATTGAAGAGCAAGAGGCCCGACTCTATATCATGAAGGTTAGCGGAAAGGAGGCACTAGTTCGTCTCAATGAATCTAGTGTAGCTAGTCAAAAGATTCTGGAAGAAAGAAGGGCTATTCAAGCTAGAATAGATCTTCTTCCTTCCGATCTCCTAAAGAAATTGAGATCTTCGCAGAATTTAAGGTTGCTGTTGAAGGCGAAGTAAACAAGAATTTCTTTGAAGAGAACATGAAGACTTTCAAACAGAGGCCTCAATAAAATTGTAATTGCTACTTTATTATTTTGGTTTTAAGAGAATTTATTTATTTTTGTTGTGATGTTGTGGGTTTAAGTAATCTAAGATGGATGAAATTGGACATCTCATTTTTTTTTAGCAAACTAATTTTGGTTGATTGGAAGTTTAATGTTGAATTGTGGATTTTTATGTCAGCCAGAGCTTTCATATTGAACTTCTTATTTGATATTATTTTGATCATAGGTTTTATGTTGAACTTAATTTTTTCGGATTTTTTATTTGCTAGAGACATGTTTTATGATTTGTCTGTCAAAAATCCGTTGAAAAGTTAAAAGTATATTCTCAATCTTTCAACGATTTTTGGTTTCCAGGATGTTTTTATTTTAATTTTCTAGCAAAGCATGTAAAGTCCTTTAGAAGTATGATATTGAACTTAGAGGACTTAGCTAATTTTTTTAAGCTGGAGGTTTAATGTTAACTTAATAAGTTATGTGGATTTAATTTTATCCAGAGATATATTTGGTCGTTTGTTACATCGAAGCACCTACCATGGAAGGAGTTTGACAAATATTCATTGTATTTATGCACAGAGATGCAATGTAAGCACAATGCTTGATCAATCAATAAATATTTCATTCTCATTTACTTTATGCATTAACATATTCAAATACTTTGCCAAATGAAATTCGCACATGCCCCAATTTTATGAAGTTTTTAGTAAACCCAGTTATAGATGGATTTGAGGTATTTTTACTAACTACTAGTTGAGTTGGGTTAGCCACATCAATTTTCTTGACGTGATGAGTTAGCGAGGGTTTTTTTTGGGCTTAAAAGCTAAAATTTCTCTCTATCCACTGCCTAAGAGGCTTGGGACTCAATTTAGCCTTTTTTTAATACCGAAGGATTGGATCCCCTACGGAATTCAAAGTGTTAGATGTCACTTCATTTTTCAGAGCGAGTGTCGTGCCAAATTTCCGGCTTGGGAATGACTTAGCATTAATGGTGCCCCGTTGCTGGTCGCACCCAAGAGACCTGGCCTTAGGGCTTCCGGATCTTCCTTTCTGTGGGTTTAAATACCCTCAAGGTGATCTGGATACTTCCATAATTGGGCTTTCTTCTTTCTCAAGGGGCTTTGGCTTTTCTTGTTGCTTAAGATAAAGAATTTTGGCCAGCCTTGTCCTTTCTGCAACGGAGTGGTTCCATCTCCATGAACCCTCCGGCTGATGATGAGGGGGATGGAACCTTCATCTCTGAAAAAATATCTGTGGATCATGTTTCTCACCTGCATCAATGGAGTAAGGCTTCTCTTGCTTTTCCTTTCTTTTTTTTTTATCTCCATTCTGACATTTGTGTGCTTTTGTCTTTGCAGTGTAACTCCATGTTTCAGATTGTCGGGAAGTGATGAGTTTTTTTTTCTAATGTGTAGACCAACCAATAGTGCTGCCATGTTGTGGCCTGGTAGAATGATCACCTTTCTGGTCCGATTTCTATGTTTAGGGTAGTACTATTGGTTGTAGCTGCAACCTTTCCGCTAATAAGTCCTCTAGCTGCATTGGGTTCAAAGGCCTCAGTGGGTTTCAAATACTATTGTATCTCAACGAGGGCTCCCATTGTCAGTTCCATGGGCTTTAAAAGGCCATGGCATCCTTGTGGACTTTCGAGTACCATGGCATCTTTCTGGATGGCCTCTGCCTTGTCCATTGATGTGCTAAATCTAGTGCAAGCCACAGTATCAGTTGTAACGCAAACGGGTCATTTCTACAAGGATCTAACGGTTTTGCTATCTTACTAATGCTACTATTTAATGACCTAACTATGAGTTCTAAGTTAATGATTTGTTATTCTAATTAGTCTAGGATATGGAATCCACTAGTTCACAATCAAATATTATCTATTTTATCATCTTTCTTCCATAAAAATTTAATCTTTTAGTTTAATTTCTACTTAAAATATCCTAAGCATGGACTATCAAGTTGTGCGCAAGTACAATCCATCAAAGAAATTACTTTTCATAAAAATAAACCAAATCATTAAATAAATTCAACAAAATAAATAAAAAACAACAACTCCAAATCCTAATTAAGCATAAGCTATTAAAATACTTAAATTAAGCATAGTTTATCAAAGTCTTAATCTACGAGTCCTTATTTTTACTGTGTCATAATAAAATCATATCTTTTTTACTTTTATTTTAGTTGCCGTAGATTTATGAAACAATAAAAGTAAAAAAGATATGATTTTTCTATTCTAAAATAAAAGTAAAAAAGATGTGATTTCTACTGTAGAGTTAACTATTAGTTCCTCATATTCCTACTTAACAAGATCCTATTTTTATTCATAAAAGCAACTAAAAATCCTATTTTTCCGAGAAAGCAATTAAATATCTATACTAAAAAATAATTAAATCTATTTTAAAAGCAAGGGAAATATCTTTACTCACTAGAAAGCACTAAACTCAATGGAATTACCTATGTAGCTTAGTATGACTGCCGTCACCCCTAGGGCAAAACCCTAATATTTATTAATCACAAAGTGCACAAAATTATATCTAAAAAACCATCACAATTTACAAGAATTCAAAAAGTATTTATAACCCAAGTACAATCCTATTCCTACTCATACTCAATATAAAAGATATAATCATAATCCAATACAAACTAATCTTAAGATATATAATTCTAATCCAATTCATAGTTATTAAAAACCAATGGTTGAATTTACATGGCATAAAATACTAATTTTTAGGTCCAAAACCTGAAATTAGCTTCAGCACACTTGTAACTTGCTGGACCGGATATTCATTCTACAACACTTTAGTATAATGGCAATAACTTTTGTATACGAACTTGGATTGAGTTGTTCTTATAGAAAATAATTCCCAGATATACAAATATCTCCTACACAAATTTTTTTTAGTTCAAGTTTTATCTTGGCCGAAAATGCTCTGGATGTTGCTGTCATTGCACTTGAGTTTCTGTCTTCACCTTAATTGATTTTCTTTACTTATATTCTTGACAAATTTACTTCTTCTTCTTCTTTTTTGCAAATCCTTTGTTACCTATAAAAACAAACTAAATATATCTGAGTAACAATTATTTATATATAAAAATAGATAAAATATAGGAGGAAATATCTAAAATATAGCACTCATCACACCCCACACCTATTTTTTGCTAGTCCTCGAGTAAAACTTATATCTCAAAAGAAAAGAAAATTTCTAACTCACTTTCGCAGGAATCGCGGTTACACTTAGCATGTACAACAAACCGTTAAACCCCTAGGTTACCCTAATGCACGAGTTATATCTCGTAAGGGTTTCCAGTGATGTTACCCTCAAACATCATATAGAAGATAGATTAAGGAATAAAGAAACAATAAATATGGATAACCAAAAAATCTAGAAAAATAAAAATTTTATACAAAAAAAATAAAATCTGTTTGTTATTTTCTACAATTAATCTCACTAATATGCAAACTAACGAATGTATTTAGATTATCAATTTTCAAGTCAGGTATCATATCAAATACACTTGTCATTTTAACCAAAATTGTAAATCCTATCTTTTATACCAACTAATAAAAAGGTTATTGGCTCCTATACATCTACGTGCATGTGTGAAAGTCTACTTCGATTTTGAACTCAAACTCTAACTTATGATTCATCTTTTCTCTTAAGTATTTTCTTTTTTTTACTTTTTTGAATATTTCACCTTTAATGTGAATAGCCACACTTGCATTGGTGCATATACCCGATTACTCGAATCATGCTCTGTCTCTCAAAAACACCATTCATGTTAATATTTATGCTTATTTAGGCACAAATACTCAACTACTTAGTAATTCTCAAGAAATTTTTTTTCATTTCTAAACGATTATTACCTTAAATACCAGGCTTACTTCTTTTTTCTTTTTTTTTTTGTTAGAGAAAAAACTACTCAATTGTTATTATCTTTAGTCTTAACCCAATAAAATTTTGTAAAGTGAAAAAATAGATATATACTTACCTCAAAATTACTATTAGTAGTATTTATTTTTTTGATTTTAATTTATTCATAAAATTTTAATTGTATTTCCAATCCACTCTCCTATCAAATATCAAATCTAAATTTATTCTCTTATTTGTAATTAGCTTAATTTATTGCATAAAATAATTTTTTTCTTTACTTTCAGATTTTTTTCAAAATTTTTTTATACTCTTAAAACTACCCAAAATATAAAATAAAGAAACCAAAAAAAATCTAAACATAAAATAAAAATCCGAGAAAAAAACAAAAGATCCTAGAAAAATACAAAAATCTTCTAACCCACTCCCCCACACCTAAACTCGTATATGCCCTCATACACGAACCAAATGTGATAAAATAAATAAGAAAACTATTATACAATTATTATACACGTATTAGAAAATTCAGGATGGTTACGACCTCTTTATCGCTTTCCACTTTCATAGTGTGTCCTTTTATGTTTTGATATGGATAAACTTAGTCTTTTTGTCAATTTTGCATTTAATCTCTCCATCTTGTTTTGGTTTTTCTCAATATACACCTGCCCTTCTTTCTTTTATTCAATAGTAAATTTTTGAAGTTAAAAATTGTACCTTTATCATCGTCTATATTCCATCTACGAGCATCTTTTATGTCGGTAAATATTTTGGTCTCATCAACATGCGAAATAACATACTCACTTTGATGTTATGAAATTATGAGCCCGCTTTTGTATGACTCTTTCAAATCATCAAATACCATGATCTCTTTCTTTTACGGTTCCATGAATTCTTCTAGTGTTCTAGACTCATCATGAATTTTTTTTTTCAAATCTAACATCAAAATTTTTGAAAGAAAATGTTAGACTAGTGAACTTATAATTAACCAAGTCATTCTGAAGGAATAAAAATTCTTCTTGACAAACTTCTTCATAATTTTCATTAAATTATAATATATCACTAGCAAACTCATCATGAGATAAATCATCAAGCAAAATTTATTCTTTATCACTCATTTTTTCATAATTATTTTCACAATGGACCAAAGAAAGTTGATCATAATGTCGATGTATAGACTCATCACACATAAAATTATTTGACTTATTTTGAATTATATCAAATTCTAAAAATAACTGAAGTAGGTGCTCGTAAGAATTAGATATGTTCAAACAATTAGATGGTTATTCTTCAAAAAGTTTAGTATGAAAAATCATTTTGAGAAAATTTTCCACATAAGATGCAGTTTGACAGGATGATTTTAGCAAAACTTCCATACCTTCCTCTATTCTACGTGTTCGCTCTTCAATCTCATAATTATAAGCTTCCTTATTTTCCTCGAATGTTTGCATCTCACAATCATGAGAAAAATTTGATATTGGATATGATGGATCTGAGTATATATTTGTGAAGTGGTTATAGGTAAATTCTCATGACATGCATACCTCACTTCTAATCTTTTTAATTTTTCATCTAACATGTTCAATTGAATATCTTGTTTATGATTGAATTTAGAACATAGAGATGAATAGTATATGATGAAAGGATCAGATGTGGATTCTCTTGACATGACTCTTGATTAGAATAATTTATCTATTTATAATTGTAATTTTGTGTATAGGAAACACTCGTAGGTCATAATATGTGGTGTGAATTTGATCATGAACTAGTCCTAACGAACTTTCTATCCATGAACACGGATAATAACTATGAAATGGATTACGATAATGATAGCATCTAGATACGGAGAATTGATTTTGAAATATTTTTCTTTCGGAATCTTTTTGAAAAGGTGGAGAGGAAAAGAGATGGAGAAGAAAAAGAAAAAGTCGATAAGGTTTTTTATATTTTTTAATATTTTTCTTAGAACAAGGGACCAAATATACAAAAAAAGAGAAAAATGGAGCAGAGTTTTGAAATTTTTGCCACTAAATGGCGGCTATTGCCGCTGTTTAGCTGCAAAATCAAAGAGTTTGACACCCTAGCTCTTGCAGTGATTAGAAAATATTCCTATAGTACCTTTTAGTTTCCTGTATTTTTATTTTCAGGTCTCTGCACACTCAACACACACTATTAACCCGTAAAATATTAGAAAAAGCAAGAAAACACTGTCGATCTCGGTCAACGGCTCCAAAAATTTTATATGATAAATTTATTGCAAATGCATAGTATCAGTTATAGCGCAAACAGATTGTTCCCACGAGAATCTACCGTTTTTGCTATCTTGCTATTGCTATTATTCTAACGAACTAACTATGAGTTCTCAGTTGATGATTTTCTATTTTAATTAGCCTAGAATATAGAATCCACTAGTTCACAACCAAATTTTATCCATTTTATCTTCTTTATTCCACAAAAATTTGATATTTTAATTTAATTTCTACTTAAAGCATTCTAAGCATGCACTATCAAGTTGTGTGCAAGTATAATCGATCAAAAAAATTACTTTTCATAAAATAAACTAAATTATTAGATAAATTCAACAAAATAAATAAAAACCAATAACTCCAAACCCTAACTATGCATAGGCTATCAAAACACTTAAATTAAGCATAGCCTATCAAAGTCTTAATCTACGAGTTCTTGTATTTTTATTATTTCATAGAAAAATCATATATTTTTTACTTTTATTTTAGAAAGAACACAAATAAATTAATGTAAGATTGATCCCTAATTTCATCTACATTCTAGGACTAAGCTAATTAGTTACTCATACTCCTAATTAATAAGATCCTATTTTTATTCATAAAAGTAACTAAAATTCCTATTTTTCCTGGAAAGCAATTAAAGATCTACATTAGAAAGTGACAAATCTATCTAAAAAGCAAAGGAAATATCTCTACTCACTAGAAATCACTAAACTCAGTGGAATTACCTCTGGAGTTTGGTATGGCCGCCGTTATCCCTTCGGCAAAACCCTAATTTTTATTAATTACAAAGTGCATAAAATTATATTTAAAAAGTCATCCCACTTTACAAGGATTCAAAAGGTATTTATAATCCAAATACACTACTCCTATTCAAACTCAATACAAAAGATATAATTCTAAACAATATAAACTAATCTAAAGAGATATAATCCTAATCCAATCCATGGTTATTAAAAATCAATGGTTGAGAATATATGGCATAAAATATTAATTTGTAGAAATTATCTTTAGCACACCCGTAGCCTGCTGGACCAGATATTTCATTCTGCAGCACTTCTGTATAATGGCAATAACTTTTGCATATAAAATTGGATTGAGCTGTTCTTGGACTCTTTCGAAGATAATTCTGAGATATACAAATTTCTCCTACACAATTTTTTTCAGATCAAGCTTTATCTTGGCCGAAAATGCTCTTGAAATTGCTGCTGCTGCACTTGAGCTTCTGTCTTCACCTTAATTGACTTTCTTTGCTTATATTCTTGACAAATTTGCTTCTTCTTCTTCTTCTTTGCAAATCCTTTGTTACCTATAAAAACAAACTAAATATACCCGAGTAATAATTATTTATATAAAAAATAGATAAAATATGAGAGGAAATAGGCAAAATATAACACTCATCATCCACTATCGAAAGGCAAGCATTTTGGAGTGTGTATCGAGGCTCTCCAAGAACAACTCATCCGATGAAGTGGCTTGCCTTTTCAAGTTCACGGTGTAGACCTCGCCAAATCCAGTGTCTATATGAATACTTTGAATCTCTTTTTTTTTTTGAATCTTGTATTAAACTAGTTGAATTATGGATTCATTGCAATTCTCAGAATATATGAATTCATTGTAACACTTAGAACACATGAATTCATCACAATGCTCAAACAACTGATGTAATTTGATCTCTAGATGTAATAATCGTATATAAAGATCAATAAAAGAATTTGATTTACCTATACATTTGGTGCACCCTTTTTTTGTTCAGTATTGGAATGTTGATTTGTAAGTCCGAACCGATACAATTAATTTTTTTATTCAGATTGGGGTGTTGGGGTATTGCCCCATATCTCCCAATTGAACAAGTTAACTTTTTTTTATTATTACTACCCTCGACCGATAATTTCTAAGGGTATTACTTCTTGAGAAACTTACCATTAATAGGTACCATTAAAACTTCGTCTTCTGGTTTGGCCAACCAATAAGCTCCACTGGAGTAGACAGATTCCATCACGAATGGTCCCTCCCACTTCGGTTGAAATTTGTCTTCGCATGTGTGGGTGATTGTCATAGGACGTCATATTGCCAGGATTAAGCCCTTGTTTAAACACCTGTTCCTTAACTTTTTTATTGAAAGCTTTGGAGATTTCGGCTTGATAACGTTTAATGCATTGTTGAGCCTGAAGTCTCTTTTCATCTAATGCTTCCAACTTCCGAAGGCATAGCTTGTGGTTATCTTCGGTAGTCATCGCTAATGATAAGGCAATGTGAAGTGATAGCAGTTGGATTTCCAAGGGCGAGACTGCTTCACATCCATACACTAAAGAAAATGGATTGCATTTGTCGGAGTTTGCATAGTAGTGAGATATGCTCATAAGCATTCACAGAATTTTTCATGCCAATCTCATTTTTTTTTTTGACGAGTTTCTTTAATATTTTGATCATTATCTTATTGAATGCCTCTGCTGGACCATTTGCAACAGAGTTATAAGCCATTGATGCGATGCTTTTGAATTTAAATTTTTCACATAACTTGTAAAATGCTTGGCTTACAAATTGGGGTCCGTTGTCATTGACTATCCTTTGTGGCATGCCAAATTTGTAAATAACTTGTGTTTTATGAATTTGACCATGTCAGAGGCCTTTATTTATGTTAGTGCTATTGCTTCTGACCATTTAAAGAAGTAATCGGCGATTGCAAGGATATCGATGACCTTTTGAATAGGGAGGGGAGATATGTCAAACTACATCAATACCCCACGCCTCAAACGACCATTATGAAACTATAGGATGTAAGTATTATATTGGTTGATGAATGTAGACAGTATGAATTCGGCATGCGTGTCACTCCTTGCCTAGGCCATGGCATCTGTTACCATTTTTGGTCAATAGCACCCCACTCTTTGCAACTGATCCTAGAGTTTGGGCTTAGGCTGATGAGCACCACATATGCTGTCATGAGCTTCTCATAACACAACTCGTGCTTCTTTATGGGATAAGCACCTGAGCAAGACTCCATCATATGATCTTCGATATAATTATTTGACAGTCGTATTGTAGAAGAAATCCTTTGCTCTTCTTTTAATGGAAGCGTCTTCTTTTGGGTCTTCTGAGAGGATGCCGTCAAATACAAAGTCTATAAATGGAAAGCTCTAATCTCTGGGTTCCAAACTAGATGAGGTTTCACAAACAATTTTGCTTTTAGGACTTGGCCTACCATCTTCACATACTATTTTGCTTTTCGGACTTGCTTGCCATCATTGCTAATCTCCAAAGCTAGTTTTGGATAAACTTCAACTAGCTATCGATATTCTTTGTTTTATCTTGGGTGGTAGTGCTAAGGTAGATACTAGATATGCTAAAGCATCTACATGTGTATTATCCTTCCAGGGCACATAATCGACGAAGGATCCCTGGAATTTTTTGGCAATGATATTGTAGCTTGATGGTATGCAATTAAGTCTTCATTCCTTACATCATAGTTGCCTTTAATTTGGTTGATCACCAATTTTGAGTTGCCATAGACTTCAAGATATTTTACCCCCATTCTTTCTGCTATTTGCAATCTGATCACGACATCATTGTATTTGGCAACATTGTTTAACAATGGCTCTGTCAGCAAATATGCATTAAACAAAATATTATTTTCAAGAAATAGAAAGACTATCCCTGCTCTAGTGATGACTTTTCCTTTCAGTCCCATTCTTGAGGCACTATCAAAGAACATTTGCCATACCTCACCTTGTTAAGTAATGTTCGTCGTCATTGTCTTGTCAGGGATAGTTTCATATAGTTTAGAATTTTCATGTATAGGAAGTTCACCTAGAAAATTTGCTATTGCTTATCCTTTTACTACTTTCTAAGGGACAAACTTTATATTTTATTGTGGCAATGCCAGTGCCCACTTAGCTAGCCTTGAGTTCAATGAACCTAGTTGTGTCATCAATATTTTAAAAGATTTACCTAAGATATCACATGGATAGTTTGCCCACCTGGTAGTGTCGCATTTTTTAAACTACAAAAAATAAAGATAGACGCTATTTTCTATTGGGGTATATCTATGTTCAGCATCAATCATTGTTCGACTGAGAAAGCAAATTGCTTGTTCATGCCCTTTCACATTAGTTGAGCTAGTAAAACTCGTAAGGCATGTTCCATTATTCTCACGTAGAGAAGAAATGGTCTACCAGAAACCAGTGTCGCTAACACCGGTGAATTAGTCAGGTATTGTTTAAAATCTTCAAAGGCTTTTTGGCATTTAGTATCCCATACAAAGAACACACCTTCATCAATTTGAAGAACAGCTGAATTTTCCTACTAAATAAGCAATAAAGCGGCGAATATATGCTAAACGTCCTTGAAAACCCCATAATTCTTTCATATTTCTCGGGGTTGCATGTTTTGAATTGCTTTTACTTTGTCTTGATATAGATGAATTCCTTTAGAAGCTACTACGAATCCAAAAAATTTTCCTACCCCTAGAAAGGATTTTGTATGATTCAATTTCAATTGATGTGTCCTCATTAAGTTAAATATTGTCTGCAAGTCTTGAATACGATCATCTTTGTTCTGACTCTTAACTGTGATATCATCAACGTAGCATTCCACAATTTCTTGAAAGTGATCACAAAAGCAAAAGCTTGTTGGCATAGCCGTTTGATACAAGGCTCCCGCATTTTTTAAACCAAAAGGTATTACAGTATAGCAATACACTCCCTGCTGTGTTCGGAAGAATGTATGCTTTTCATCGTCAGTATACATCTTGATTTGGTTGTATCTAGAAAAGCTATCCATGAAGGACATCCTTTCGAAACCGAAGGTAGTATTTATCATAACTTCTATGATCGAAAGTGGGAATTTATCTTTTGGGAATGCATCATTTATGTCCCTGTATTCGATGCGAACTCGAGCCTTTTTATTTTTCTTCATGACTAGTACGATGTTAGCCAACTTGTCAGAATGCTGCTCTTCACAAATGAATCCACAAGTCTTTAGTTTCTTGACTTCTGCTTCAATTGCTTGTTGTATTTTGGGTTTGAACTTTCATTGTTATTTTATTGGTTTGACATCATCTCGAATGTTAAGACGGTGTTGGGTAATCTCTGGATCCAATCCTAGCATATCTTTATAGTTCTATGCAAAGATATCCATGTACTTGTAAATGAGTTCGATGAAATTTTGCAACTCATTTTGATTTAGATCAATACTCATAAATATGGGTTTCGGATCTTGATCACTCTTCATTTTCACTTGGATTACTTGATCATCTGTAGAAGGTTACGCTGTTCAAATCTTATCTCCATAGTGCATCCATTTTCTAAGCCTACAACAAAGGATTGTCTGCACTTTCTCCCTCATGCATCAATAGAGATAAATGTCATATTTGTCGAAAAGTGTTTAAACAGTTCATTTAAACCGAATTTAGAATCGGTATCAGATGATGATGATGACTGAAGATTTGTGTTATTTGAGGAACCTTCGTGTATTACATTTATCTTAGGTTCAGAAGAAACATACACTAAACCATGTTTAGTTTTACTATAGTAATCTAAATTTTTCCCTTTAGGAACACATGGTTGTAGAGGGGTTCTTCTTCCTCGATCAAAACACAATCCTTTTTCTTTTGCAATTTCATATCTCATCATTTCCATTAATCTATGAGTTTGGACTGTAATAATTGAACTGAGGGACATCCGATTCGTCATCAGTACTACTAAGGTTAGGACTTGGTTTTGTAGTGGATTTGCCAAAGACAATTAGAGGTTGGTATGTTTGGACTGCATGATGGACATGGCGTCATTAGAATCTGTTATTAGTGAACTACTTGGTAATCTTGAGTGTATCAGGATACGTAATACTGGTGTCTTCTTGAGTTTTTTGATTAAAATTTCTTCATTATCACATGCATCAGACAAGACATATTCAAAAGTAGGAGTTTCATCAAGCACCCATTTGCCTTCAATGTAGGCATCAGGATTGATTGTTACATCATTTAATTTTATTATAATAGGGTTTAGTTCAAAATAAACTCTCTCTAAACTATCGTCGGGTTCTGCATCTGCTTCATTTTCATTATCAGTCTCATCTTCCTGCTCATCCTTGCATAGTATGACATAAGTGAAGTAATTCTCAACTCCCCTAAAAGGTTACTTTTCTATATAGACTATTTTGACTAACCTCTGTATGTCCACATACTTCAGACATTGATGCAATATTTAAGGGACAATGAGGTTGGAATGAATCCATGCTCAAATTGTAAGAAGTATCAGCTTCTATGACATGACAAGTGACTTCCTTCTTGTTATCGCCAATTTGACATTTCAACCGAATTTTTCCGACAGGCCAGCTACTTTGCATGTTGAAACCGCAGATTGTAGTGGTGGTGGTGGACAACTTGCTGATTGGTATGCGCAGAAATTGTATCAAGCGCACTGGCATAATACTCAAGACTAAACTCGGATCAATTAATATTCTTTCAATTTTCGTAGATCCGATATAATGTGTGTAGTACAATGGTCGGTCATGATTGGGAATCTTTAGGTGAGAAGGTTATATTAGGTAAAATGGAAACTTAATGGCAATAGCAACACTCTTCATTTGTGGGTGGAGGGGCCTAGATGAGAAATGTCTCTAAATCAGCCAATGCTTCATGGAGGGCATCTCTAATCTCTTTGGACAGGCGTAGTAGCTCGTGCATGGTGGTGCGGACAGGAATATTCACCAACTGTGCCATGATATCAAATTTGAATGGAATCGAAAAATCTTCTATAGTCTGTTTTCTCAAGAACTTATCAAATATTGTCACCTTAGCTTTACTTTTATCTAGAGGAGGTTCAGTGCTGACACAGAAGTAATAGGGTCTTTAGAGAGACCTGACTGATGATCATTAGGATTAATTGCATCATATTATTTTAGGTATCATTTACCTGACCCAGTACCTCCAGGAGAAGTAGTGTCTGCCATAAAAATGATCTTCTCCTTGTTGGAGTCAATCAATAGGCTAGCAGAGGTATCATAACCATTTGGCCCAAGAGATATAACATGGCAACCCATGTGGTTCTTTGCTTTCCACTTTCTTCTTGAAGTGACAGTCATCCATTGAGCATTGTCAATTAGATTATGTTGAACCCACATTGCTTCTCTACGTCCAATTGGAACGAAAGTTAGACCTTGAGACTATTGGTGGTTTGGATCACTGTTAAGAATCCTTGTCATTATCTTAGGAACCAATACTCTATTAGGCATTTTAACCCCAAGTAAGTCTATTCCAAACTGCATTGATATCATACTTGTAGTAACTTTCTTCTTATCTTTATTTAATCGAAGCACATCTGCATCCACTAAGGCCTGGAGCTTTCTTTGAAGATAAAGAAATTTTTGGTGGGATGGCTTTTCTTTCTATTGTATTATCAATATTTTGGATCGTTAGTATGCCGGACCTCTTCTAGTCTCCTTGATTCAAGTAGCTCGATTTTATTGTTATTGACTAACATATTGAAGATTTCAAGCTCATGATTATCCTTAAACGAATACTTCTTTTTTGTTCAATTAGATAGAGAAGTATTTTGATGAGATGGTGGAGTCTTTTGGGCTCTGTCGGAGTATCCACTAATAACACATTCTTACCCTTAAACTTAAAAGGTTGGCATGTTGAAGTAGATTATGCCCTTTGCTTACTTTTATCTTCTACTGAAAGTCTTGAAATTGATTTTTCAATGATTTCGGTTTGTTCTTGAAGTTCTTTTCTTGTATGGGCCCAAACAACCCCATGTTGGATTCAAGCTCGGCATGCAAATTATGTCTACATGCCTACAACAACATGGACAAAGGCATCTCTTTTGGACATCTTAAGAACAAATTTCTGAATCTTTCAATAAAGTCTGTTACTGCCTCTCATTTCATTTGCTTTTCTTCAATTAGCATGGGCATAGATTCTTCGGTGTCATCCTCATAGAAGTGAGTAAGAAACTAAATCTAAAGATCTGCCTATGAATTAATGGATTTTACTGGTAAAGTTCGAAACCAGTCAAAGGCAATGCCTTTTAGGGATCATATGAATAACCAGGTCATGAGTGCATCATTTCCCATAACATTTCCTATTAATGAATGGAAGTGATAAATATGTTGATTTGGGAATCCCTTTCCACAGTATTTATCAATGGTTAGAGCTCGATAATTATTAGGAAATGAGATTAAATCCCATTAAGAAGAGTACAAACGTATGATTCCCGCCTTTTGCAGGACCTCCTTATGAGTCAGCACATTCAACTTTGTCTGAATGTCTTCCAATAATTTATCCTTATGGTTTATCCCCAGCCTTGATCCTTCAGCCTCAGCATCAGGGTTTTCGCTTGACGATGTCTTTGTCAGTTACTGCAATTGGACCATAATGATATCCATGGTTACTTTTTGTTGTTCTAGTAGTGTTTGCTATTGTTTAGATAACTCTTCTTACGCCTTCAATCTTTGCAGTAGACTTCCTACATCATGGCTGGTGGCATCAATAGAAACACTTATTTGGTAAGGTGAATCTGACATTTCAGACGATGCGTATGCAAAATGTCCATCAGTATCATCCTCTGCCTCTTGCATTCATGAGGTGGAGGAGAAATACTATGATTTGTACTTGTTGATCTAGTTCAGGACTGGGTGTGACAGTATACCCTTTGACTTTCATTACTGGAGTAACTGTTAGGGAAGGAGCTTGTATTAGCTACCCCTACTATTGGATTTTCCCGTCCCACCTTATTGATGGTTGCATGGGTTAGTTCCCTTCTTTTTTGAACTCTTTTGGAATAGTAATGTGATCCTTTCGGGATGGTTATTACTGACATCAGGACAGACTATCTTAACAATAAGAAGGTGAAGGCAGAGGACCAGGCTAGTGAATCATCTTCACTTGTATTCTTTTGAACTCAGTGTAGTTGGTCATTATGGTTTTGCAATTCTTCCATAAGTAAAGCATACTTACGTTTATTTTTTGGCCCTAATATCTACTGTGCTTTTGCTATGGAGTTTGTATGATTAACAACATTATAAACAACATATTCATTGGGCTTCTTAGTTTTGCCTAAGTGCTTATTAACCTTTCCAGAGTGCCCTTTATCCTTGTACCAGTTATGTCTGCCCGATTTTTGAAGAATGACAGAGCTATTAACTCTGCTAGGATGTTTCATAGCATCACCAAATGTGTTAGGTCCACTAGGCTTTTTAAAAGTGGCAGAGGTATTAGCTCCGCCAGGATGCTTCCTAGCCGTGCTAGACCTGTTAGGTCTACCAAGCCTTTTTGGTCATGACAAAGTTGATAGTTGTATTAGGATTACTATTCTCGCGTTCAAAAGTGCCATGGGTGATTTCACATTGTTCATTATTGCTAATATGACCCTCATTTACTTTGGGGATCTTACGGTGCTTCGGCTCCATTTGCTTGCCAAGCTAGCCTACTTCTTGGCCTTGCGATTGCCAATGATGGCTTGGTAGAAGGCTTTCTTCCTCACTTTGTTATTGAGGGGATTGGTTCTGGATGCTATGAATAGAATAGAGGAAGATGAACTCGCTTGAGCTGCATTCACCACAGTACTGGTAGCAATAACAACCGCACTAGTATTATTGTATTGATTGACTTTAATGGGTAGAGTAAATCCATGGGTAGATGTTGATCGGACCTCTACTCTTATGGCCAGATGGAAAGAATAAGTCTTGGACGGAGAAAAGAAATTATTATTGTGGAGAAATTCTTTGTATTTGGCATGGTCAATTTCGATCACTAAGGTATCGACTATAGCGTCAACCGCCATATTGTAGGACTAGCGCACGAATTCCACAACGAGGGAGGAGTGACTTTTTAGCAGAGTTGCCAGTTTGTTTTTGTCATTTACAATGTCAAAGTTGAAAGTTGCCATCGAGAACAGAAATCACAACAAAATTTAGAATTTGAATTGCAACACTTGAGATTTACTTTCTTTACAATCAAAGCAAGGTTACAATTTTTTGATTCTTGATTCTGAGGACTATGACGATAGAAGTATGATCAGAGTGACCTTACTTTACTTTTGTTGGCGATCTAGCAAGAACTTGAAGAATTTGAATTCTCTTTTCTCTGCAAATCTTTTTGATGCCTTCTTTTGGAGACCCAGAGTCATTTTTATAGTTGGAGGATGTCATAATCATTCCCTCAACTTGCATAGTTATTTTCCAATGATCGGATGTACTTGAATCCTCTTTGACAAGGTTAATCCATAAGGTTGGTTGTCCGCTTCTAGCGAGGTAAACTTTCCATTCTTCTGGTTTAGCGGAGTTAATTAATTTAAAGCTTTTGGCAAAGCTAACATGTTGGCGAAGCTAATCCTTCTTTGGCAGGGTTAACTTAGCTTCTGGTGGGGCTAAGTTGTCGGTGAGGCTAATCCTTCTTTGGCGGGGCATCCAGCAAGGCTAATCAGCCACCTTGTTAGCTATTTGTGCGTCATAAAATCGTAAGTGATTCTTTTAATTGGATTTTCTCAATAAAAAATTACAATTTCAATAGTTTTCCGTTTACAGAATATGAGGAAAATCTAATTCCCTCTTTGTTTAAAACTAGGCTCTAGAGTAGCTGTGGAGGATGATCTTGCTCTCCATTGACACTCCGTATAAGATTTTGGTTGGCAAGAGTTCCAAGCTTTTGATGGCACCAGCACTTGGATATAAAAGGACTCTCTCTATAATATTGATCTCTGGGGGTTCTTTTTTCTGCCCAAACTTTTGCTATTTATAGAGCTTTGGAGACTCTTGAATTGATGTAACTGTCCAACTGTTAGCCTCCATGATGTAACTATTAATTTTCCGCCTTTTGATTTGGTGGATTTGTATTAAATCTCTAGAACTTGTAACCGACGTCTTTAATCCTCTAGATCATAACTAAAATGCGAATCTCAAGTTTTATATTCATGTTTCTTCTGAATAAAAATTAGAATGCGATTCTCAGACTTTAGATTCGCGTTTTAATTTGAATGACAATTGGAACACGGGTCTCAGATTTTTAATTTGTGTTTCAACATGATGGCATGTTCGCTGCTTGCATAATATGCTTAGACATGACGATGAGACCCTACGGGGCCATTCTTATTATTAAGTCTGCAAATTTAGATAAAGAGATTCGCATTTCAATTTCATTCGCGAATCAAAGATCGCGTCTCAGTTTCTATGGAAAATAAAACACAACTCTATAAAAATTATGTCTTATTTGTTCTTTAGTTTATATTCGCGGATCTCTCTTTATGGAAGATGATCCCCACAAAAAAAAATTGCCAACAAAACCCCCTCCAAAGTTTTTAAAACTCTATTGTTTTGGAGGTGTTTTGAAATACTTTGGATAATTTGGCAAGAATGCAATCTTCACAGATTTCACACTTTGAGAAGAAACATAGCTCTGTATTAGAATCACGAATCCTGCACTTTTACAAAAAAAAAAAGACATGACTCTGTATTAGAGTCGCGAATGTCGCGCTTTATGCGGTATATCCGGAATTTTATCACTTTTCTAGCATAGGGATCGAGACATTTTCTGAGCTTCATTAATGAGGAGATCCTCACGAGATTTGGGCCAGAGATCTCGTCCATCAAATCATCTATTATAAAATTTTAAATTTTAAACTCATCTTTTAGGGTATTCTAAAACTTTCTGAAAGAAATTTGAACTCCAAATCTTCCTTCAACTTTCAAAACCCTTCATCTTCAAGCTCCTCAATTTTCTTCAAACTTCTTTTACACCAAGTTTTTCTTAAAAATTTTATGAGGATGATGAAGAAGGCTTCATCTTCTGGTCCATCTGGCAGTGGTTCTCAGAATCCTCAGGCTACTTCTAGCTCCATAGTGGTACGGTAGGAGCCTCTGGATGGAGTGGTTCTCTTGCTTCATATCATATTTGCAATTTATAATTTTGACCCTAAGAGAACATCTACCTTTTCACAATTTTGTTTTAATTCTTTCTTCTCTTCAAACAGTAATTATGCCTTAAACCCTTGGCCGAAATATCATTATTTTTGCCATACAGGAGGATACGATAGTGAAAAACAGTTTAGATTCGTCAAGTCTTCCCAGCTTGTGTAGCATCTAATGGTCGAGAGAGGAAGAGTAAAATCTTGAACCACCCTGCTCATCCTATATTGTGGGAATTCATGACTACTACTCCTTTTGAGAGAAAGGATATGATTTTATTGAACAAGCCTCTTTTTCTGTTTAATGATCATATCCCGATCCCCGATGACTGCTTAGATGATGGGATTTATAAGTGGCTCCATCAAGTTAATGGTCGTGACTTGTTTCTTCCTGACATGGAGAGGTTTTATCCATTTTTGTATCTCCAATCCCTTTATATTACAAGAACCATAGATTGACATTTAAACAAACCGCAAGAAGGTGTTTTGCTAGGTGGATTCAATGCACAAGGTGTATTTTCTCGTTCTACTGGAAAATATTTTTGTGGATTATTTCCAGGATTTTTTAAGCAAGACCTCCTTTTAGGTAAACTCCAGTAGTCGCCCAAACTTTCTTACACAGTTTTGTTGATACACAAGGAGAATTTCCAGTCCAAGATTTTCATCCTATTGGATGGTTCCATTGTTCTCCTAAGGGAAAAAGGGCTATCTTAATCAAATATTTCTTAAGAACTTTTGCGGACCAACTTAACCATATAAATCTTTATCGTGCTATAAGGGCAACTCATGAACAAAAAGATATGGATTCTAGAGGTTTAAATGAGGAGATATTACTTAATAGAAATTAATGAAGAATGACTATCAAAGTGATCGATTCGATGTGATTCTTTTTTTGGTTCATGTAGCCTACCCCAAATACTTTGGATAAAGGGCTAGTTGTTGTTGTTGTTGTTGTAAGGGCAACTCAACATGGAATTCCTCCTAGTTGATTCCATTTCTTTTGTTTGCTAGAAATGTATAACTCTGATACTTGTAGTTTCTTTACGCCTCATGGTGAACTAGGGCTTGCCCTCCATTAGATGCATGAGATTTCAGGGTTATCTATGGGTGATATTCCTTATGAAGAATATGTCCCCACAGAAGAAGAACTCTATTTATTGAAGATTCGGGATCCCATGATTTACAATACTTACTGGGAATTGCTTTGCCACTATCACATTTGTGCTCACATGTCTAATGCTCGCAATGTGAAGCAAAAAGAAGTGGTTATAGTATCTTTTCCCCAAGTTTATGAGGAATAATTATGATTTAACTAGTCTTTCTCCAATTTCTGAGAATGAGGTTACAGAAAGGATTGTTTGCTGTGGAACCGATGCATACATCGCTGAATCAGACGAGAATGACTTCAAGGCTGGGACATCTTTTGAAAGTTTTCATTATCATGCTTTACAACCTTTATCAGATCCTACATTGTTGGCAGTTTTTTAATGTTATGGTTGAAGAAATGCGTGGTTCTATCGCAAAAAACTCTATCAATCAAAGTGGTATATCCAGCAATTTTGTTAGCATTCGGCCGTCCACTCAGTTTGCTACTAGCAATGTTTTGTGGAATCCAAAGTGGATTGAGAAAATTAGTTGATAAATTCTGTAATATTGAGAAGGAGCATGATAATGAGGGAAAATTGATTCTCAAGACTCCAAATCCATGGGTGGAACTTCCAAACACTTATTTAATGGCTTGATAGTTCTGCACTGCCCCTCATTGATGAGTGCAATTAATGCTCAAATAGACTTGAGTTCTCCCAAAGTTCAGCATTATGAGAAATCCCACTGGAAAGGAGGTTATATGGTTGCGATCCATAGAACACTTCGATATCATGCTAACTATGAGTAATACAAATGTTTCCCTTACTTTCCAAATGTTGGTTAAGGGGATAAATTCATGGATGTAGTCGGTACTGATAATTTCACGACTCTGTCTCCTGGGTGTTTCTAGTGGCAAATAAGTATCCGTTTAGGACACTTGGTTCTCCGCTTAGGGAACCATTGTTATATTGAACCCTATTACCTAAGCCGTTTTTCGTAATAGTTTGGGTATGATCAATTGTATGTAGGAAATCCCAATACAGACATGAGCTTTACTAGGAACCTATTTGAGGGAGCCAGAGCTTGGTTTCATTTCATCTCTGGTGGTACAAAAGCCAAATTCAATCTTCCACTCAAGACTTCAAATTCATCTATGAGTATTGGCTTTTGCAAATGATATTCTGCTATACATTCCAAGCCTCATAACTTCAATTTAAGCCTCACTTGTTTGAGAGACATTAGAGCATGGTATGCTAAAGAGAGAGAGGCTGGCAGCACTAAAGTAGCTGGAATAGAGGATTTTGAGATAGAGTATGACTTCAAAGGATTCAAGTCAAGAGATGAAGGGAGCACTGCAATAGTCCCAATAGAATGACCTGCATTTCCCACTATTTCAACTACTTCTCAATCAAAATCTTCTTCTAAGAAGATCTCTTACAAACGAAAGAGGCTAAGGTGTCTTAGTAACTTGCCGATCATTCCACAAGCTGTATTGACTGAAACTGGCACAACAATACTTAGTTCAACTTTTGAAACTACTGAAGAGGAACACGAAGATGAAGGTGCAAATTTGATTCCTCACTCATGTAAAAGCGTCAGAGTCAAGAACCTATTTTTCAAGCGATCCTATTATAAAGGTTCTTTCTACTACACCAGTAATTGAGCTTTTACTTGTTGTTGTGTCTTCTTCAGAGAGACCATCCAGTTGGTGCAGGAAGAATCTGCTGCCCCTACTCCTCCAATAGTTCAAATTATGAGTGATGATGATGATAATGATGATGATGTTGATAGTGATGTCATTCGCTCCTCTACTCCTCTATCAGACTATGGTAAATATACATTTCTAATTGTAGAAGAGAGGGCTAAGGTGTACGGACCTGGAGAATCCAGTTCCCAACCTCAAGGTCTATTCTGAAATTTTACTCATTTACATCATATTTCACTTCTTTTATCATCATTTAATCATTTCTTTCTTTTTCTTTAGAAATGTTTCCCTCTACTCCAACTTGGGAGTATATACCTGAAGATGGTACTTCATTTGCTGATACTGTAATTCAACTAGAAGTTGCACCAGAAATTGTTGTGGCCACTGGCTATGTTGAAACCACTGATCTTGCTGCACCTGTCGAGGGATACTGAGGCTATTGCCTCCGCTGAAGTTGGAGTTGTTGAAACTTCTGCTCCTGCTGAAGTCAAAACTGTTGAACCTGCTACACTCATTGAAGCTATTGTTTCTTCACCTCGGAGCGCGGTACCATCCACATCTGCTCCTTTTGTTACTTCCGCTATAGCTACTCCATCAACAAGTTATGCAGAAGTGGATGCTCTTGAAGTGGATTTGCTCCAACATACTATTAAAGTTTTTTTTGACTTTCTGGATCGTTGTATTAACAAGATTCTGAAAGGGAGTTCTTTCTCCTCAATTGCCATGTTCTTAATATTTATGCAACTGGCATAGCAAGCATTGGTGGAGAAGAAAAGGTAGCTCCGCATAAACTAATGGTGACTCAACTCTAGACTCATGCTGAATTTTTATTGAAAATCCACAATGCAGATAAGTTAGAAATGGTTGAGGCTACTTTCTAGAAACTGATGGAGGAACAATGCAAGCTCTAGAAGGAAATAAAAGAAAAAACTAATACTTGTCAAGCCCGTGTTGGTGGAAATCAATTAACCAACCAATCTTTATCTACTCAGATAGAAAATTCTGCTACAACTGTCCAAGATCATCATACATCCATTGCCAGAACTCAGGAGACTATTGCCGAGGCTCAAGCTTTTCTTAAGCAATTCTCTAATGAACGTGAGGAGACAATGAAAAATCTTACTGATTTATCAAGACAGCGGGATAGCATAATCAAAGCTCTTTTGGCTAATCAAGCAGAATTGGAAGCTCTGAAATCTGCTTCAAGAGGCAACATAACTGCCAGTGAGGAGGAACTGTGCAAGTAGGCTGCTGTTTAGGCTTATAAGACCATTCAGTTGGAGAACAGTGATGCAGAAGAAAAGATCAAGGCTCTCTTGAACCATTAAGTTGTACTGAAATTTTTTAATATTGTCCAAGGAGCTCTTGTAATCTTCTCATTTTGATAATGCAAAATCAAGTTAGTCTCATGGATGTAATGTATCCTTCTAATTTTGTCCGAAGAATTTCTATTTGTCATCTTATCAGACTTGACTTTGTGCTCAAAATGCGACTCTATATCTGGATCTGCAAGTTTGTATAAGAAACACGACCTCGCATTTAGATTCATGTGTCTATAGCTTCTGAGTTCAAATTTGTGAGTTTCTGATCGAACTCTATGTGCTTGTGTATGATAAGATTCTGAACTCTGGCATACGATAAGTGCAATCCAGCATTAAGATCCGCGAGTTTATATATAAGTATAACCCTGCGTTAAAAATCTGCAGGTTTACATATAAGTGTAACCCTGCATTAAAATCCATGGGTTTACATATATAAAATGACCTTGCATCAACTTAATTGACTTTTTGGTATAAAATCTAAACGCTGCATGCATCCATTAATGACAGAATTTTAATTAAAGATCTCAACCGAAGATCTCATTTCTTTTGGGCAGATACCTAAGCATCCCATGCAATAATAATAAATCTTTTTGAGATTTAAGTCAAAGATCTAAACCAAAGATTTTGCCTATAAAATCTCTTGGCTGAAGATTTTGATCATAAATTCCTCTATTCCTCTACATAAAGCGCCCATCCTTTCCTCTAGAAAGCTATTCTGACTTTAAAATTCTTTTGAACTCTCTATTTTTCTAAAGTTCTTCTCAAAGCTGATTCTATCATGGAGTTCTACTTCTTCCTTTTCCTTGATCGAGGAAGTAGACTAGTTGGTATGTTACAAGGCCTCCAGATAATATTGGCCCAGTGCTTGGTCTTCTACCAGGTTTGTTAAAGAAGTAATATCCCATTGCAAAGATCCTTATAACTGTAATTATTTTTCTTAACTACTGTAAGTTTTCTTATTATGAGCATAAATCAAGGGTTTTCTTTTATATTTCTGAACAAAATTCAGGATCTGTTGCAGGATATAACCGTTGTCATTTTCCTTAACAATGACCCATACCCATCTGGTTCTCAAATTTTTCCAATATCTTTGGAGAACTAGAAGATCTCATGTACTTTTCATGAGATAAAAAATTTTGGGTGTGTGGTATTATTTATTTCCTGCCTAGCATCCTTAAAGTAAGGATGGTAAATGATTGTCGGCAACCCCTAATTCCAGTAGTTTCGCAAGTTGTACACTTGGAAACATGCATTTGGTATAACCAGTTTTGAACTAATCAAGTCACTAGAAACATTGATTATGGCTGAGCGAACAAACTTGGAAGTTTTTTAACCATCGGTGAGAGGAGGCTACAGAAGCAAGTTTTTGTCTTTACTTATGAAGTCATCCAAATAGATGTTGACGAAAAATTTTAATGTTCTCTTGACTCAATGATTTGTACTTATTTCTATTTATTGTATTATATCAAGGAACTCTTAGTAATATTGATTTGGTAATGAATAAAAAAATTTATTTCAAGAACTTTGTTATCATTCATTCAGAGATAACTGTTGACTTGATAAATGATTTTGATGTTGATTACCAAAGGTAACTGTTAACTTGATGAATATTATGATTTTGATCATCAAAGGTAACTGTTAACTGATGATTATTTTGACTCTCGAGAACATTATTTAGAGATAATTATTAAATTGACAATATAAAGTAATTATTCAAACGCCCAAAATAGAATTTTGTTGCGAGTGAATAAGTTTCTTGAATTAAGATAGAAGTAACTATTAACTTTCCTGAACACGTTAAAATATGCACTATTTAGTGACTTTTAATATAATAGCTTCTGAATTGCCAGAGGTAATTAATGTGATAATTCTATTGCAAGCGCATAGTGTCAGTTATAATACTAACAAGTCGTTCCCATCGGAATCTAGAGTATTTTACAATCTTACTAATTCTATTATCTAACAAGTTAACTATGAGTCTAGATTGATGATTTGCAATTCTAATTAGTCTAGGATATGGAATTCGCTAGTTCACAACTAAATATTATCTATTTCGTCTTCTTTGTTCCATAAAAATATGATCTTTTACTTTAGTTTCTACTTAAAATATTCTAAGTATGAACTATCAAGTCACGTGCAAGTATAATCCATTAAAGAAATTACTTTTCTATAGAAATAAACTAAATCGTTAGATAAATTCAACAAAACAAATAAAACCAACAACTCCAAATCTTAACTAAATATAGGCTATCAAAATACTTAAATTAAGTATAACCTATCAAAATTTTAATCTACAAGTTCTTGTATTTTTATAGTTTCACAGAAAAATCCTATCTATTTTTATTTTTATTTTAGAAAGAATACAAATATATTAATATGAGATTGATCCCTAATTTCATCTACATCTTAGGACTAAGCTAATTAGCTACTCATACCCCTAATTGGCAAAATCTTACTTTTATTTAGGAAAGCGATTAAAAATCCTATTTTTTGTAGAAATTAATTAAAGATTTACACTATAAAGTAAGATAAATCTATCTAAAAAGCAAATAAAATAATTAAATTTACAAGAACAAACTTCTGAATAATGGCGCACCTCTGGAGCATGGTATTGCGTCCGTCACCCCTTCGACAAACCCTAATTTTATTAAATAATTTTTAAGTACAAAATAGCATGATAAAAAACTTAGTTACAAGTACACGACCAATATATAGGTTTTGGAGAACCAAACTCTAATCTGAGTACAAGTGACTAACAATAAAATTGCATCGAAGACCTGTAGAAAATTCACCTAGATTGGACCCCATGGAGCCGCCAATTGGCGGCATATACCGCCAAATAGTAGCAAAACTATGATAACTTGGCCCTAATTTTCTTCTGCTTGAGTGTCTTCTCTTGTTACTTTGATTTTGATAACTATAATCAACTTTGACTCTCTACAGTATCATGATCTTATAGTTTTGCTCACTTTTAACTCCTCTATGGGCTTAATTTCCTAAATCGGCTCTGAGTTTATGCACTCCTTGTAGGAATAGGTTTATCTGAAAAACACACTAAAAATATCTGAGTAGTATTATTTAAATACAAAAATAGATAATATGGAGACTATAAATATGGAATATATGGCACTCATCACACCCGCATACCTATCATTTGCTAGTTCTCAAGCAAACTCTAGATCTAAAAAGAAAAAGAAAAATCTTAACTCACTTTTGCAGGAATGGCAATTGCACTTAGCATATGTAATAAGTCGTTAAACTCCTAGGTTACCCTAGTGGGCGAGTGATGTCTCGTGAGGGTTTGCAATGAATATACCCACAAAATTCGTAAAAAAATAAATTAATAAATAAAGAAAAATAAAGATAACTGAAAAAAAAGAAAAATAAAAATTTTATACAAAAGAAAGAAAATCAAGAAAAATGAATATACCGAGAATTTTTCTTCAATCAATTTGGATAGGGAGCCTTCGGCTTATACGTATGGTCGATAGGAAAATAAGATTTAGAGGGGTCAGACTCCTCTGTCGTGCTAGTGGGTGGATTATGGGAAGATGATGATGATGAATCATGAGGTGATGATGGAATCGTGAAATCAGGGAGTATAGCCTGCCATGTATTAGGAGTAGAATCAAGTGGCATGGCTACATGATTGTCAACCAGCTTGCCAGAGCGAAGCATGTGAATGACATTAACTTGGTTAACATACAACTAATTGGAGTTAGAGGAACTGGCATTAGGGCTTGTTAAGGGTTGACTTGGGAAAGTACCTCTACCACATTCACTCATTTGACTCGCTAATTGTCCAACATGCTTCTCTAAGTTCTTAATAGTTTGAGAGTTCACAAGCAGGTACTGATCTGTTCTTTGAATAAAATCAGTTGACACTTTCATGAGATTTTGCATATGTGTGTCAAGGTTTGATGAGGACTTGAGAAAATTCCCAACACTCTTCTCAAGTGACTGGAGTCGCGTTTCTTGATCATTGTTATACCCCTGTTGTGGATGTGATTGGTTGTGTGTTGGTGGTCTGTTTTGGTTATTCTCATGATTTGAAGCGTTTGGGTGTTGATAAGCACCCACATTTGGTCTTGAAAATTGACCATTGGCTGGTGGCTGCATATTAGGATTGGGGGCTTCCTGATATTGCCCTTAACCCCAAGAGAGATTTGGATGGTTTCTCCAACTAGGATTGTATGTAGGAGCTTTTGGATTATTCATGGGTCTTGGATATAAGACGTTTGCCTGCTCAAGTGTTGGACCCATAGAATTCACTAGCAGTGGACACTCTTTCATAACGTGATTTGGAGTTCCGCAATTAAAGCATGTGGGACCTAATATTTGATTTACTTGACCCACTGGTGGAGCACTAGGAGTCTCCAACACCTCAATTCTCCGCATAAGGGCTACAATCATAGCTTTGGCAGCTATCGAGCTGCCGACGCTATGGATCCCACCCTTATTTATAGACGTTGATGCATTGGGTTTCTCAGCATGACTCTCCCACTGTATGATTTTCCATGATAGGTTCTCAAGGAAGTCCCACGCTTCATTCTCATTCTTTCTCATAAACTCCCCCTGACACATGATCTCAAGAAGAGTTTTGGATGTATAATCAAGTCCTTCGTACACGATTTGATACAACCGCCACTTTTTTATCGCATGGTGGGGGCACTAAGCTAACAAATATTTGAGCCATCCAAGTATTTCCAGAAGAGTTCTCCTAGCATTTTACGGAATTGATTAATTTGATTTCAAATTTTTACCATTATGTGCGTGGGATAATACTTCTTAAGAAAAATTATAATGAATTCATTCCAAGTAGTGATTGAATTAGTAAACATACTGTAACCACTTTTTTAGTACTATCTTTGAGAGCGAATGAAATGAAGTGGAGCTTAATTGCATCCTCTGACAAGTGCTATAGTTTAATCATCACGCACACTTCCTGAAATTCACTAATAAAGAGATATGCATCCTCAAAATCAGAATCAGTTAATATAGGAAGCATGTTGATGTACTGGGGTTTTAGTTCATACAGATTACTCGCTGCGTGTGGAAGTTTGAAATATGACGGTAGTGATATGTGCAACGAGTAACATCGATCCTGAAGGACCGGGATTGGTTGGTCATTCTTATCTCCCATGAACAAATCTGATCTTACTAGTCGACCAAATTGATCACGGGTCCAATGTGGCATGAACCAGCGACTGTGAGTGGATGCGTGAGTTTCCTAAACTAATGCAAGAAGAGGACTGTGGTGAAGATGAAATGGTGGAAGAGATGTGATCAAGAAACAAAATGTGATGTCCTACAGTATCTAATTTTATTTTATTTTTTGTATTTTTTTTACAGAACCAGAACCAAAATACAGAACACGAGAGAAAAAAGTGGGAGATACTCACAAAAACTACCGCTAAATGGCGGTAAATGCCGCTATTTGGCGGCAAAACCAGAGAGTTTAGCTCCCTGGTTTTTGAAGTGTACTAGTGATTCTTCTCTCCTACCTATTTGCTTCATGTATCTGAACTTCTAGGTCCCTGCACACTCAACACATACTGTTAACCCATAAAATATTAAAAAAAGTAAGAAAACACCGTTGATTCCTAGCAACAGTACCAAAGACTTGATGTGACAATTCTACTGCAAGCGCACAGTATCAGTTGTATTTCTTACAAGTCGTTTCCACAGGGAATCAAGAGTGTTTTGCAATCTTACTAATCCTATTATTCTAACGAGTTAACTATGAGTCTAGATTGATGATTTGCAGTTCTAATTAGCGTAGTATATGAAATCCACTAGTTCAAAACCAATATTATCTATTTCGTCTTCTTTCTTCCATAAAAATATGATCTTTTAGTTTAGTTTCTACTTAAAGTATCATAAGTATAGACTATCAATTGACGTGCAAGTATAATCCATCAAAAAAATTACTTCTTTATGGAAATAAACTAAATCGTTAGATAAATTCAACAAAACAAATAAAACTAACAACTTTAAATCCTAACTAAGCATAGGCTATCAAAATACTTAAATTAAGTATAACCTATCAAAGTTTTAATCTACGAGTTCTTGTATTTTTATTGCTTCATAGAAAAATCCTATCTTTTTTATTTTTCTTTTAGAAAGAATACAAATAGATTAATATGAGATTGATCCCTACTTTTATCTACATCGTAGAACTAAGCTAATTAGCTACTCATGCTACTAATTGGCAAGATCTTACTTTTATTTAGGAAAGCGATTAAAAATCCTATTTTTTCTAGAAAGCAATTAAATATTTACACTAGAAAGCAAGATAAATCTATCTAAAAAGCAAATAAAATAATTAAACTTACGAGAACGAACTTCTGAATAATGGCGTACCTCTGGATCATGGTATTGCGGTCGTCACCCCTTCGCAAATCCAAATTTTATTAAATAATTTTCGAGTACAAAATAGCATGATAAAAAACCTAGTTACAAATACACGACCAATATATAGGTTTCGAAAAACCAAACCCTAATCTGAGTACAAGTGAATAACTATAAAATTATATCAAAGACCCCATAGAAAATTCACCTAGATTGGGCCCCATGGAGCCACCAATTGGCTGCAAATGCTGCCAAATAGCGAGAAAACTATGATATCTTGGCCCCAATTTTCTTCTGCTTGAATGTCTTCTCTTGTTACTTTGATTTTGATTATTATAATCAAGTTTGACTCTCTGTAGTATCATGGTCTTATAATTTTGCTCACTTTTAACTCCTCTCTAGACTTGATTTCATAATCTGGCTCTGAGTTTATATCATCTCCTTGTAGGAATAGATTTATCTAAAAAATACACTAAAAATAGCCGAGTAGCATTATGTGAATACAAAAATAGATAATATGAAGGCTATAAATATGCAATATATGACACTCATCAGTAACTTTTAACTTAGCAAATTTGGAGGAAAAAAGTTTTGTTTGCTAGAGATAATTTTTAACTTAGCAAATTTGGAGGAAAAGAAATTTTGTTTGCCATAAGTAATTTTTAGCTCTACAAATTTGGAAGAAAAGAAGAAGAGTGCGACTTTACGAAAATTCACACTTTTAAAATTCAAGACTGCGTTTCTAAACTTCTTTTAGTATTAAAATGTGACCTTATGACATTCGCATTTTAGGATCCCTTGATTTTAGATTCGCGAATCTCAAATCTGTTAATGATAGTGACTTATCATGATAAGTTCATGGGATTTTAAGCAAACCCCCAGCTATAACGGATTTGATTAGGTTTTACCAAATGCCGTTTGCGTTGGGCTAGCCATATTATTCCCCTCAGCATGATGAGTTGTCGAGAATTTTATTTAGACTTTAAACACCAAACTTTCCTCTTCTCTAAATCTTAATGGATTAGAGTTATTCATGCCCTTTACCCCCAGCACGGCAGGGTTGTCGAGGATGTCATTTAAACTTTAAATGCCAAACTTTTCTTTACTCTTAGTTATGTAGACATAGGATTCATTCAACATTTCATGCTGACACTCATTGAGAATGGGCTTTTCCTTATAGATGAGCTCTATTTGATTGGTGGACAAATTGGTCCAACCATTTTAGGAATAATATTTCTTCAGGAATTTTCCATTTATTGGCATCATTATTTTATCGTCATTCTATTTTGTCAACCGATACGCACCATTAGAACAGACTGTATCAATGACAAAGGGTCCTTCCTATTTGGGCTGGAACTTTCCTTTAGATTTTTGATTAATTATGATCGGTCTTCTTACTGAAATGACTGATCACCTTTTTTGAACGTTCGCTACTTAATCTTTTTATTAAAGGTCTTGGAAATCCGCTCTTAATAGAGTTGAATGCTCTGTTAGGCTTCAAGACGTTTATTATCCAGAGCTTCCAATTCTCGAAGTATTTGTTGATGTCTTTCTCCTTGCATCATTTTAGTTGCTAATGCGACTCATAATGACGGAATTTGGATTTTCAAAGGTAACACTGCTTCAGACCCATACACCAATGAAAATGACGTAGGTTTAGTAGGAGTTCTGACAATAGTTCAATATTCCCTAAGACATTCTCCAAGATTTTCATCCCAGTCTTATTGATTGGATGAAACGAACTTTTTAAGAACCTTTACAATGGTTTTACTGAAAGCTTCTATTAAACCATTGGCTGCAGGATAGTACGGAGTTGAAGCCACACTTTCAATCCTATATTTATTATAAACCTAGAGAACGACTAACTCACAAACTGGGGTCTGTTGTCATGAATAATTCTCCTAGACACTCCAAAGCGGTATATAACATGATGTTTGATGAACTTAATAATAGCTGACAACTTAACTTTAGTTATGGAAACAGCTTCAGTCCACTTTGAGACGTAATATGTTATGGCTAATATGAATCAATGTCCCTTCGTTGATGGTGGGAAAATCGATCCAATAATATCCATTCCCTATTGTTCGAATGGTCATGATGTAGCCGATGGGTGAAAATATTTCTGAGCTTGATGTATGAAGTCTGCATGTATTTGGCAGACTCTACATTTTTTAGCATAAGTAACTGCATTTATCATTATCTTGCGCCAATAATAACTCATTCTTTGGAGTCTATCCAAGAGTTTTGGTCCTGATTGATATGCTCTGCAGATGCTGCTCTGAGCTTCTTCAAGTGCTTCTTGAGTTCTTTGTTAGAAAGACAACAAAGTAAAATCCCATCATAAGATTTACTATATAATGTCTGAAGCTCGGCATTATAATAGAATCGAATAGCTTTTCTTCGAATAGTTGTTGCTTCTTTAAGATTTTTTGGCAATATTCCATAAATAATATAATCTATGTAAGAAAATCGCCAATCTTTTAATTCAAGATTAGACTCAAGAGCATATACTTCATCTGCTTCTTGTTTCTTTTCTGAAGTTAATTCTGTTTCAAGCTCATTTTTTGAGCAAAACAATTCCTTACTTCCCACTGCTATTCGCTTACTAGCGTTTTTGGGTAACGCTAAATTAGCAGCTAAGAAAGCTAATGAACCTGCATAACTATTTTGATGGCACGTCACATGATTGATATAGAAACTATTAAAACTATCAGCTATTTTTATGACATTTAGTAATATGATAAAAGATCCTTATTTTTTACTTCATATTCCCCTCTAACTTGATTTACGATAAGGTAGGAATCTCCATATGTTTCTAAATACTTCACCCCCAGCTATTTGGTTATTTTCAAACCAATCATTCGGGCATTGTATTCAGCAATATTATTAAAACATGAGTTTATCAATGAGTATGCTCGAGGAATGATGTGGTTGTAAGAAAAAACAAAAACAACTCTCACTCTCGCTACCATCTTTCCTTCGAGTCCCATTCTAGAGGCACCATCAAAGAAAAATTGCCACACATCTTCTGTACAGTATTTACTTTAGCTATTTCTTGTGGAACATTTTGCTTTGAAATTGTATTTCCTTTGATTATCTTGCTTGGGATATCCTCATATAATTTCGAAGGTACTGGAATTGGTGTTCAGTCAAAAAATCAGCTATAGCTTGTCCTTTAATTGATTTTTGTGGGATAAAATGCATGTCATATTGTGATAGCAAAAAAGCCTAATTGGATAGTTTTGAATTTAATGACTCTAGTTTAATCATTAGTATTCATAAGGGATTAACTCTCGATATAATATGAATTGTTTGCCCAGCTAAATAGTATTGCATTTTTTGTATTGCAAACACCAAAGTTAGTATTCTTTTTTCACTGAGTTATATTGATATTTAGTCCCAATCATCATTCTGTTGAGATAATAAATGGCTTGTCCATGCCCCAATTCATTCTTTTACACTAATAAAGCTCCCAGGAATGATCCATAACTCTCATATATAGCAGGAAAAGTATTCCTGAGACTGGAGCTACGAGAGTAGGTGATTTAGTAAGGTATTCTTTGATTTCTTCAAAAACTTTCTGACATTCATCATCCCAAATAAATGATACTCCTTTCTTCATCAATCTTATAAAAGGTTTATACTTTCCAGATAAATTTGATATGAATTTGCGAATGTATGTCAACTTACCATGTAGTCCTCTTAATTCTTTGAGATTCTTAGGAGATGACATGTCTTGGATTGCTTTAATTTTGTCTAGATCAAGATGAATTTCTCGGGAAGTGACTACAAAACCAAGAAATTTTTCACTGGAGACTCGCAGAAAAGATTTAGTAGGGTTCATCTTAAGCTGGTAATTCCGCATAAGGTCAAACATTATTCTTAGATCATGAGGATGATCACTTCGTTTTTACTTTTAATTGTCAGATCATCTACAAAACATTCTACTGTCTTTCGTAGATGTTCTTGAAATATCATGTTCATAGAACAGTGATATGTGGCACTAGCGTTCTTTAAACCAAACGGCATGACTGTATAACAGTATACTCGAAGTGGCGTTCTGAAAGATGTATACTTTTTATCATCAGGGTACATTTTGATTTGATTATATCCATAGAATCTATCCATAAATGACATCCTTTTGTAGCCGCAAGTGTTGTCTATCATAACATCTATAATAGGTAAAGGAAATTCGTCCTTCGGGCATGCTTCATTAAAATCTCTAAAATCAATGTAGACTCTGATTTTTCCGTTTTTTTTAGCTACAGGGATTATATTCGCGACCCAGTCTAGATGTTGTTCTTCATGAATAAAGCCAGGCTCAATTAATTTTTTGATTTCAGCTTCGATCAGCTTCGATCACCTCCATAATTTCAAGATGAAATCTTTGTTGTTTTTTCTTTATTGACTTTACATCTAGTTGAATATTTAATTTATGAACCGCGACTTTTGGGTCAAGTCCTGACATATCTTCATAATTCCAAGTGAAAGCATCAATGTATTCTCGAATGAGAAATATAATTTTTTTATTTTTCCTCTGAAGATAAATTTTCACTTATAAATGTGGGTTTAGAATTAACTTCGTCACCCATATTTATTTGGATCACTTTATCTTCAGTCAGAGGTTCTCATTGTTCAAACTGAATTTTCCTCTTCATATTGAGGTGTTTCGCCCAAGAATCATCCTTGATTAGTGATATTTCGTCAGTATCTTATTTTTCTCAGTCCGTGAAAACCATATTAACAAAAACCTCACGAAAAATGGCACCAACACTTATATCTAATTCCCAACATGATGATTCTAATGAATGAGTTTGCTGACTTTCTTTAGATTTCATTTCCGAAAGATTTTCAAAAGTAGTAACATATCCCAACCCCCTGCCAGTTTTATTATAGTAATTTGGTATCTTTTCTTTTGGAACAAAAGGTTGAAGGATTGCTTTCCTCTCTTTTCTAAAATTTAACTCCCTACCTTTGGTTAGGTTATACCCTATATTTCTCATTAACTTATGAAAATTTTCGTCATAATGGAAGAACTCGGGATTTTCTTGTTCTTCCTCAGAGTCTAAATAGTTTCCTTCATTCTTGTTATTTTCTTTTCCAAATATTATAGGTTTTTTATCTTTATTTTTAGGAGGAACTTCAAAAACAGTTTCATTTGCATCTCCATCGTTATCACTTTGTATGTAAAAGGATGATCGAACAGGTGCTTGAAATAAAGCTAAAGAATATATTTTATCTAAATGATCACTGACCACATCAGTACCAGTACTTGAGGGTTCAGAATCAACACAAGAAAAATAAAAAAACTCTATATCTTCATTGATTATTTACTCACCATCAGAATTGATGGTGTCATTTACATCAAGGCCTTCAAGACTTATTACAATGGATTCTCCATCCCAATTTACATCATAGAATTTTGAATTTTCGGATCCTGATTCAATATCAGCCTTGTTGCCACTATCAGATGCATCTAGAGTAGGCAGTTCAACTATTTCAAATATGTCTTGATACAGCAACGCATCTGTAAAATAGTTTTCAACTCCTTTAAAAAGTTGCTTCTCTACAATCAAAGTCTTCACATTTCCATATTTATCCACATACTTCATGTATTGATGAAGTATAGACGAGACAATAAAATTGATATGAATCTATGGCCTTCTAAGCAGAAGATTATAAGACATGTCAGTATCTATTACATAGCATGTGACATCTATCTTTAAATCACCGATCTGGCATTTCAATTTTATTTTGCCTAGTGGTCTACTACCATTAGGATTGAATCCAAAAATAGTAGTATTTATTGTTTCCAATCTATTCATAGGAACCCCAAGATATTGTAATATTCGTATTGGCATTATACTTAGAGCAAATCCATGATCAACTTGGATTCGGTCAAACTCTGATGACCCTATGTATCCTTTGTAATACAAAGGACGATGATGCTTGTTATTTTTTACTTGCATATTTTCTGGAAAGAAAGCTATGTAAGGAATCCTTTTAGAAGCTTTATGACATACTGTACATGACCATTGGTTTTCAAAAACCGTAATCTAGTCATGACCATTAAACCACAAAATGACAACAGAGCTCTCATAAAAATTTCAGATATAGACTCAATAATTTTATCGCCAAATGGCAGCATTGAATGCCAAATAATAGTGGTCAAAGTTTCTAAATAAACTCCTAATCTGTATCTAAGTCAGCACAATATATGTGTGTGTGTGTGTGCATGTGTCTATGTATATATATAAATGTATGTATGTATGTATATGTTTATTTGTATATATATGTATATATACAAATATAGATAAATTGAAGCATAAAATATAAGAAATCATGTTACAAAAAACCCCATATTTATCTATCGCTAGTCTTCGAATGAAATAAAACCTAAAATGAGAAGAAAACGATCCTAACTCATTTTTGTAGGAAATACAGTTGCACTTTGTGCAACAAACCTTTAAACCCCCTAAGTTTTCCTAGGGGATGTGTTGATGTGCGGTTTATAGTGAATATGTCCACAAAATTCTAAGAATGGGAAAAGAAGATAAGGATAAATCAAAATGCAAGAAATTAAAAAAAAAAAATCTTCCTTTAGAAGGCCATAACTAGATTTATTAGTAAAAAAGTTTTTGAATATTCATGAATCTTTTTTCATAAGTATTGTCTCAAGTCAAAAAATCTTACCATCCTATTATAAAGACTAAATCCTATTCTTTAGAATATGTTTCCTGTGCTTTTAGATCATATGTATTTTGTGATCGTGATATAGTCCTTCATCATGGAATTTTGATTTTACTTTCATACTCTTTTATGTTTCTTCTTCTTCTTTTTAGGACTTAAATAAATATCTTGTTTAGGCTTTCTAAGATACACTTGAAAAGGTTTGGGTTAGTCAATCCTAAACTAGTTAGTTTTAGTGAATTAGGCATTGAAACACTTCAATGTACTTAATTACTTAAGTAACCAAGGCCTCAAAATAAGACTTATTGCTTCTTTTTTCTTTTTATCACTTTTCGACGTGAATAGTAATGCTTCTTGAGGAACTAATACCTAGCCATTGGTAATGAATTATTAGCTTAATATATTTTTTCTAATATTTTTTAGAATTACTTCAAGTTCATATTTATTCCAAGACTATAGATTATTGTGTAAATATGAGTGAGGCACATCTTTACTCAAACATTTTAAAGATGATTTTATCTTTTTGGACTTTTATCAACAAATAGGACTTTAAGAAGTACTTTAAGAAGTAATTCATTTTAATTTAACTTTTGAATCTGGAACTTAAAGATGCATAATACTTATTACTAAGTTGTCCTATTATGAAAATTTTTGTTTTTTGTTTGAAAATAAAAGAGAAATCAAAATAACAGGGATAACACTAAAAGGATCTTTTTTAGAATAGAAAACCGTTATAAAAAATTGATAATGAAAAGCCTACTCTAAAAATAAAAGAACTAATCCTCCCTCATAATTAAACCTTGCATTATCCTCAAGGCAAAGTTATGAATGAATAAGTGTTTTTGTTAAGGAAAAAGAAAATTATACAAAATGCATAACTTGTTGACACATTCCAAATATCAAGATTGATGAATAGTCTCTTCCTCATCATTTGCTTGGAATTTAGATAATGGCTTAAGAAATTGCTCATTTATTTTAAAAGTTCTGCTGCTTTTGGGGTCTTCAATTTTCACTGCTCCGTGAGAAGACACATTTCTCACAGAAAAAAATCTCATCCATCTTGATCTTAGCTTTTCTGAAAAAAAATTGAAGCTTTTAATTATGCAACAAGACTTTTTGGACTGGTGTATGACTTTCGCAAAATTGCTTTATCGTGAAACATCTTCACCTTCTCTTTGTAAATCTTAGCATTTTCATAGACATCATTTTTAATCTCTTCAAACTCATTGAGTTGGAACTTTTTATGATTACCAGTCATGGCTAAGTCAAAGTTTAACTGTTTGATTATCCAATGTTCCAATTCAACGAGCAAATGTCACACCTTTCCAAATACAAACCTAGATGGAGACATTTCAACGTTGGTTTTAAAAGCAGTTATGCAGGCCCACAAAGCATCTACTAGTTTGAGGGACCAATCTTTTTAATTAGATTTGCACTTTTCTTTGAAATTTGCTTGATTTGTCTTGTAGTCACTTCAATTTGGCAACTTGTTCGAAGATAATAAGGAGTAGCTAGTTTGTAAGTGATGGAGTATTTTCTCATCAAACCTCAAAAGAGTCATCATAGAAGTGTGTTCATTCATGCTTATGATAGCTCGTGCTGCACTGAATTGCAAAAAGATATTTTCTTTGAGAAACTTGATGACGTCTTATTGTTATTTTGTTTTTCGTAGCGCAAATTCAACCCATTTGGACATATATAGACAACTACCATTAGGATATATAAATTTCCAAAAGAATTTGGAAATAGTCCTATGAAATTAATGCCCAGACATGAAAAGGTTCAATGACTAAAATTGAATATAGTTACATCATATTCTTCCTAGAGACTCGACCCAACTGTTGACAATAATGACAATATTTACAAAACTTCTAGGCATCTTTAAAAAGATTGGACCAGTAGAATCCAAATTGTAGGACCTTTTAGCTATCTGTTTGGGTTCAAAATATCCTCCACAGACTTGATCATGACAAAATGAAATGATACTCTTAGTCTCTTAGTTAGAAAACACATCTTCAAAAGATTTAATCAGGACAATACTTGAAAAGGTTAAGGATTATCCCAATAGAAGTATTTTATTTGGGAAAAAAATTGGTACTTATTCTGTTTAGACCAATGTGAAGGTGTCTCTTTTTTCACAAGACAGTTCATGATATCGGCAAACCAAGACTCGTTTAAGATTGCAAGGAGTTGTTCATTCAGAAACTGATCAATTGCCGGAATCTCAGAAGGTGGTGTTTTTGATAGTCTGGACAAGTGATAGATAACTAAGTTGTCGGCTCCTTTCTTATATCAAATTTGTACATCGAACTTTTGAAACAAGAGGACCCACCTAATGAGATGTGCCTTGGCATCTTTCTTGGCTAAAAGACATCGATGTGCAGCATGATCCATGTAAACAGTGATATGCAAGCCAATTAAATAGGACCTACACTTTTTAGTGCAAGAAATCATAGCTAGGAATACTTCCTCAGTAGTGGACTAATTCAGTTATATAATATTATCCTATTAGTATAGTAGATCACATGAGACTGCTTATCAATTCATTGCCCTAAGGTTGCACCGATTGCATAATCAGATGCATCATACATGAGCTCCAATGGCTACCACCAATGAGGAACATGAACGATAGGAGCCGAAGTTAACTCCTTCAATAGCTCGAATGCCTTAAGGCACTTCGAGGTGAATTTAAAAGGTACATCTTTTGCAATAAGATTAGTCAAGAGTCTAACAATATTGCTAAAGTCCTTAATGAATTGTCGATAAAAACTAGAATACATAGGAATGACCTAATGTCTTCGGCCAATTTGGGAGGTGAAATATTGGCTATCAAATGGATTTTTGCTTTATCAACTTCAATCTCTTTATTCGAAATAATTTGTCCCAAGACAATGCCATGCTTGATCATGAAGTGACACTTCTTCCAATTGAGTGTTAGGTTCACTTCTTTACACCCCACAAGAACCAACTTAAAATAATACGAATATTCGGAAAAAGTATTACTGAAAATGGAGAAATTTTCTATGAAAATTCCAAGAACCTCGCCACCATATGGGAAGAAAAACTAATCATGCAAATTGAAATGTTGGAGGAGCATTACACAATGCAAAAGGCATGCGACGATAAGCAAAAGTTCCAAATAGATAAGTGGATGTAGTTTTCTCTTGATTTTCGGAAGAGATCAGAATTTGATTATAGGCAGAACATCCATCAAGAAAGCAGTAGTACTCATATCCAGCTAGTTCAAGCATTTGATTGATGAAAGCTAAAAGAATGTGATCATTTCTTATTGCAGAATTGAGTTTTTGATCATTTACACATACTTGACATCTAATTTTGATGCGAGTAGGAACCAACTCGTTAAAATCATTTTGGATACATTGATCCTAAATTGTTTTAGCATGACTTGGGTGGGTCTAACCTAAAAGAAATCAAAAATGGGATACATGATCCCATTATCAAGACATTTCAGTATGCTTTTTTTATCACCGCTTCTTTCATGATTATATTCAATTTATGTTGAGGATCCCATATTAGGTTAGGCTCTCTATTAAATGGATTCTACATTGAAAGATGGTTGGACTAATCCCTTTGAATTATCCATTTCCATTCAATAACCTCCACATTATTTGTCAAAATAGGTAGGAAGGCATCTGCTTGACTCTTGATGAGATCGGTTTCAATGATAAAGGGAAGTATTTCGTTAGTACTTAAGTATGTATAATTGAGATATCCAAACAATGACTCGAGTTATAACTTAGGTGGTTATTTGAAAGATGACTCAATTAAAATATTGGTGCAAGTAAGTGGCTCGAAACAAGGTTCCCATTATGTAGATGGGAAACGATTTATTAATTAATTCAACTCATCAAGGAGCATGATCTTCTCAACAAAAATTTCTTAAAAGTTTTGGTTGGTGCAGTCAATATATTTATCCTAAAAATGTTCACTTTGTAACCCAAGAGTTAGGTTCACATATAGGGATTCATGGTTATTTTCCTAAATTAAAAATATTCAAGTCAGCAATCATATTCTCGAATGGAAGTTTCATGAGACTGTACGACAATTGATCAAGGCATTGGAGATAGCTAGAAATGGTCTGCCAAAGATAACGAAATCTAGCCTTTAAGATTTTCACCAGGTTAGGTTTTTGGGAACTAATTCAATTGAAAAATGAATTCTATAATCTTAATGAGCACATCCTCTATCTCTCGCTTAAAAACCTTAATTGACCTATCAGCCAATTGAAGGGTAACCTTGGTGGATTTTCTATTCACCTACACCTAACTGTTTATAGTTCAAGTAAGGAAGCAAGTTCATACTTGCACCTAAATCAAGCAAGCTTTATCAAGAATGGTGTTCCCTATAGTGCATGAAATAGTAGGACAACCACTATCCTTATATTACAGGCATGGAGTTTGATAGGATCTCACTGATGTTAGCTTCTAAAAATATTTTTTTTTTTAGGTACATTAGCATCTCTCTTCTTAGTGCAAAGGCTAATAAAAATTTTGGCATAGAATGGAACTTGCTCAATTGCATCAAGAAGGGGAATATTGATTTTGACTTAATAACTTCTAAGATTTTTACCATTTAAGCATAATATTTTCTAGGCTTATGGGATTCATTAGAAGAGGATGCTCCATGAATCAAAGTGCCTCAATTGAAGCATATGGAAATTTATAACCAAATTCTTGACCTACCTACATAGTAGTAGGAGTTTCCATTGCATCAATTCTCCCATATGGGCAACAATCTTAGCCTCTGAAGCTATAGAGTTGTCTAAGCAATGGATTCCATCTTACTCGTCGAAGTTGAGGTACTAGGCTTTTCAGTGCGATTTTCTCAGTGCAGATTTTTCCATAATAAGTCTTTTAAAATTTTTAGGTCTCTTCCTTATCTTTCTCATAAACTCCTTACATAAGGACTCAAGAAGAGTTCTGAAAATATAATCAAGAGTTTCGCACACGACTTGGTACAACTAGTACTTTTCTATTGCATAGCAGAGACACTAGGGTAATAGATCATTAAACCGTTATAGGTTTTCTAGAAAGGTTCTCCCGGCATCTGATGGAATGGATTGATAGCTTTTCTAATTTTTGTCATCTTATGCATGTGATAGTTATAGTTTTTCTTCAGAAACAATATAATAAATTTATCCTAATAAGTGATGGAATCAGTGGGCATACTATATAACCACTTCTTGGTGTTATCATTGAGAGTGAATGACATTAAGAGGAGCTTATTTGAATCCTCTAATAGGTGTTGTAGTTTAGTCATCGTATATACCTCTTGAAGTTCACTGATAAAGTCATATGCATTATCCAAATCAAATACAGTGAAATTCGTAAGCAAACTGATGTATGTCGGTTTTAATTTATGATTGTTACCCACACCTATAGGGACTTAATACAAGATGACAATGAGGTGCGCATAGGGTAACAACGATCCTGAAGGATAGAATCGGTATATCTATCTTTTCATCCACGATGGAATTTGACTTCATGAGTTAACCAGATTAATCATGGGCTCATGTTGGCATAATGAGTAGAGATGATAATAAATGAGTGGATGTCCTAAATTTGGTAACTAGTAGAAGAGTCGTCGAGTGTAGATAGATAAGATAAAAGGGGAAGAAGATGCGAACAATATAACCTCTGACTCAACCAATTCAAAATCACTCTATCTAAGCACTAATACTAGAAAAGACCTTAGAATATGATTGGGTTCTTGGGTGTGCTTTTTGATATATTAGTAGAAATTATATGACCTAATGCAACAATCAAGGATAGTACCTTTCCTCCAGCAATCAATGATTAGATAAAATAAAAGAATGATGCATCCTATAGACTATTAGACATTGACTTTTTTTTATTTTTCTAAACAGGAAACCAAATATTGTAATAGGAAAAAATAAAGGTGCAGAAGCCTTACCACTACCACTATTTTCACGGCAATTGCCACTATCTGGTGGCTAAAACAAAGATTTTGAATCCCTAGTTTATGAAGCAAACTACTGTTGCTCCTCTGGCTCTTCTGAAATTCTTATCTCTATACTTCAGTAAGCTACACACTCAACACACATGGTTAATCTATAAAATACAAGAAAAGTAAGAAAATACTGTCGATACCTAGCAACGACACCAAAAATTTGATATGAATTTATATACTATAAGCACATAGTGTTATTATAGTACCAACACGTGTCATGCTATATGGATCTAAACTATTTTGTGATCTCACTTTCATCTCTAATCAACAAGTTAACTAAGAAATTATAGGTTGCAAGATTTTGATTAATAATTTCTAAGAAACAAGCCTAAGATGATATAATCTATTAAACTTACTGTATAAAAATGAATATTTTCTTCAATTCTACTTTTTAGAATGAACGGTAAAGTTACATATTAAAATCTAATCTTTTTAATTTGATTTCAAAATCTTCGTTTCTAAGCATGACCTATCAAGTGTATGTGAGTATAAATCATCAAAGAAAATATAATTATCAAATCAAATCACAATAGATAGATTACTAGATAAATTTAATAATGATTGCTAACTTCAAATCTGATCTACACATTGGCTACCAAAAATGGACTAAGAATAACCAATCAAAATTATAGATTAGTTAGTACCTCTACTTTCATCTATAGATAATCATACAATTATCTTATTAGAAAGAAGATCAAATTCATGTTAATATCACTTCGCTTAATTTCATATACATCTTATAACTCATGAAAATTAGCTATTCATATTATCTATCTTAAAAATTATTTTTTTATTTAATAAAAATATAGTTTTTTCTATGTAAACAATAAAATCTATATATGAAAGTAATAAATAAAATTACTTAGCACCAAGAGATGACAAAGGAAGGAGAAATCAAGCACTGTCGAGGTCTGGTATGGCGATCTTCTTCCCAGCAAAACCAAATCTTTTCTTATTTATTATTTAATAATAAGAAGTACAAGACATGATCATTTTTATAAGGATTACAACATATAAATAGATCCTTATTGCAAAAAAAAAAAAAACTGATTTAGTCAGCCTAAAAGAATTCTAAAATTATACAAATTACAGAAAAAAAAAAATCCAAACTACTGACTCAGCTAATATACCGCCAAGTAGCGGCATTGACCACTAGGTAGCCATAGTCAAAAAATGTAAAAACTCTAATTACGTGTATGATTCTATATGAAAAGTTGACGTGGAAACTCTTACTTTTCGCTACTGTCCAGTCGGCAATCGTCGCTAGGTAGCGACAAAACAAATGTTGCTGGCTTCTGACTCGGCAAAGTATTCTTAGGCTCTATACTTCTTCTTTTCATGATTTAACTCTTAATCACTCTATTGTTCTTGGATTTTTCTTCTTCTTGCTCATTCAAGACTCAGTTTTTAAGGGTATTCGATGAAATCTATGAAAACCTTGTTGCGATAATAAATAATCTGAAAAGCAACTGAAAATACCAGAGTAGAATTATTTAACAATAAAATAGATAAAATACAGATATAAATATACAAAATAATACATTCATTACTTGTGCACACGCTGAGGGCGGTTAGATTTGGGTAAGCGATAGAAGCATCATCATCATTGATTCATGTATGAGGGCATAGACAAGTTCACATGTGGGTGGTTTATACTTTACTTTCCAGTTTTTATTTAATTTTTCGGGATTTTTGGATTTTTTTTTTTTTTTTTTTCACTTTGGATAGTTTTTAGGTCTTTTTTCCGTTTATTTCTTTTAAGAAAAAAGAATTTTCTTTACTTTTTATTTTATCTTTTCTATTTATTTTAATAAAAACTTTCTTTTTAAAAAAATAAAATTAAAAATGACAAAAATAAAAAATTATTTTCTGCAAGGAATCGAGCCACAAATGACAGGGTATTTAGATTTAATATTTGATAGGAAATTAGAAGTTATACATTTAAAGTTTTATGAAAAGATTAAAATTTGAAAAATAAATACCCCTAATTGTAAATTTTAGGCAATTACACATTTATTTATTCACCTCACAATAGTTAATAGGTTAAGAATAAAAAAAACAATAATTGAATAATTTTCCCACTAAAAAAACACAAAAACCAAAAGGAAAAAGATAAAGAAGTAAGTATGCTATTAAAGCAATGATCATTTATAAATAAAATTCTTAAAATACTAAGAAGTTGGGTATGTGTGCCTCAAGAAGTATATATATTCACACAAACAGTTATTTTAATAAATTGTGTATGATCCATGTAATTGGGTATTTGTGCCATGATAAGTATCGATATATGCATGAAAGGTGAAATATATATATATATATATATATATATATATATATATATATATATATATATATATATATATATATATATATATATATTGGAGAAAAATATGATTAAAGATTTTGAGTTTGAGTCCAAAACCAAAATGAACTATCACACATGCACATAAATATATATATATATGCCAAGAATTATTAATTAGTGGATATTGAAAAGTAGGTTTTTTATTAAAATAACAGCAGAATTTGATAGGATGCTTGATTTGAAAATTAATAATCTAGATTCACTTTTGAATTTATATATTAGTGAGACTACCTGTAGAAACTTTAAAAAGATTTTTCTTTATATATTATTTAATTTAAGTTTGTTTTATTAATTTAGCATGTTTTCTTTTTTTGATTTTCAGTTATCGTTATTTTCTTTTTATTTAATTCTTAACCTCTTTTCTTCTTGAATTTTATGGGTATATTCTCTACAACTCTCACGAGACACCGCTCGTACACTAGAATAATTATAAATATTTTAACCATTTGTTGCATATGCTAAGTGCAACTACATCCCTGTGAAAGTGATTAGGACCTGTTTTACTTTCTTTTGGTTTTTAGTAGTTTTTTAGATTAGGAACTATCGCAGTAGGGATTTCCTGTAATTTTGCCCAAGACCCACAAGAATTGAGTCAAGGAAGAGTTAAAAGAAGAAAATCTATGAGCTAGTGAATTCAGAGCTAATGATAAAAAATTAAACCATTAAAAGAAGAAGTCAATGGCATAATGATCCGCTGCTAAAATACTACGCCCAGTAGCTAAGCTTTTGCCTCTACCTACAGCAATAGCCGCTTTGGTAGTGAAAAAATAAGGAAAAGATGGTCAAATTTAATATACAGATTCCTATTTAAAATTGAAGTCAAAGTACGTGCATCAACCACTACAACCTAGCGAAGAGCGCCGCTACTTGATAGCAAATCAATTGAGTCAGTAGTTGGAATTTTCTTACAAGTTTGTGTATTTATAGAACGCTTCTCTACTGACTGGATTAGAATTTTGTAATCGGGATATGTATATTATCTACTCCTTATAAAAAAAAAATGATATTGTATACTCTATTTATAAGAATAAATAAAAACGAGATCTTGCTTGCCGAGGTGACAGACACCATACCAAACCTCTGTAGATAGTTTTATTGCTTTCTTAAATTAAATTAGTTTCATTGTTTTCTTTAATAAAAATATAACTTTTATGATAGATAACATGAATAACTAAATTCCAGATCTCTTACATGTAGATAATGTTAAATGAAGCAATATTAATAAGAAATTGATATTATTTTTAATAAATTAATTCTATGATTAACTAGTAGATGAAAGCAAAGAGTTTAACTTGTAAATTTAGGATTTTGATAGATTATTCTTAGTCAAGTTTTGATAGGCTATACTTAGCTTGGATTTGAAGTTAGTAACCTTTCTAAAATCTAACTAGCTAGTATTCTAATTGATGTGATTTGATTGATGTTTATATTTTCTTTGATGATTTATATTTGCACACCACTTGATAAGTCATGCTTAAAAACAAAGATGTTAAAATCAAATTAAAAAGATCAACTTTTTAATACGATGCTTGACCTCTTTCATGCTGAAAACTAAGAAAGAAAAAAATAATCATTATATCATTAGTTTAATAGATTCTATCGTCTTTAGGTTTATTTGTTTGAAATTGTTAATCAAACACTTTCAACCATAACTTTCTTATTAACTCATTAGATTAGAGATAAAAGTGAGATTGCAAAACACCTGAGATTCTTATGGAATGACTTGTTTGTTCTACAATTAACATTGTACACTTACAGTAAATTATTCACATCACCCACATATAAATAACCCCTCCGAACTATAAGGGATTAAAAATTAGAATGCAGAAAACTTAGGGGAGAGAGAGAGAGAGAGAGTGAGTGAGAAAGCAAAATGAGACGAGAAAAGCTCAGGACTGTATCCTTTTCCACACACAACTTCACTATAGGATTGTTAACGGAAATAAAAAGAGTCACCCCCTTATACTTCCACCGTCAAGTCTCTCCATAACTATAATAATTTCTGTAAGAGTGTAAAGAGATGATTTTATCTTTGTTAGAGTAAATATGCGTGGGTTTACAATCTGACTTTTTATTTGTTAGTTTTCTCTATAATTACATCATTATCGTCTATTATTGCTGGCGAAAGTAGACTTCGACTCCGCTGTGGAGTTGCTCCACCATAACCAAGTATGAGGAGCTCCTCCATAACCATAATCACACCCCCCAACCCCCCCCCCCCCAATAACTAGTTCCTACTGCAGAGCAAGAAGGCCCGGAACAGCTCTGCCACCGTCTGTGAAGTTAACCCTAAAGTCGGTGCAGCAAAGGTGCCTAGTATCAGTGGGATGCTTCCTTGTGCGGTATTGAAATCTCCTCAAGTATTAACAGAGATATCGTCTGTGTTGGTGCAACTGCGTCTACTATTGTCAGTGAAGGTAATCCAAACACTGGTAAGAATGGACTCACGTAGTCAGTGCAGCTAAATCATATATCTCCTCACTAAAAACTTTTATTGTTGTGGTTTCATCCGCTACAGGTACTGTGAAGAATAGTACTAGAGCAGTGTCATCTGCTTCTGATACAAAACTAAATAAATATAGGCAAGTTAATTCTAACCCTGATATTAAATCACCTCTAGTCGACACCACTAAGCTAGTTATCTCCATGACAAATTCAACCCCTTCCCTCAGCAACAAAGAGAGGAAGTGGCCTTTCTACAGGTCATTGACAATCGCATATATAGCCAAGAAACAACTAGAGAAAGTTGTCAGATTCAGTGGAGGTAATCCATGTGTCTATGCAGATGTTAACAAGCTCAGCGGAGATCCTAATCCTAAGCTCAGAAGAGCCAGTACTGTCGGTGCAGATGCTAGAAAGCTTGACAGAGTTCGTAGACTCAGCAAGGTTAGTAGTGTCGATGCAAGTACTAAGTACATCACAGTAGCTAGTGTCGCTGGGGATTCCCGTGTCGATGGAGATGCTCATGTTGCCGGGGTTCATTAAGTACTAAGAACCTATGTCACCAAGCATAATATATGGCTGGTTCACGAGGATACTCTTTGCACAACATCCTGGAGACTTGCATAAACATCTCAACCACCTATATTTAGCACGCCTGATTGCTCCAACAAAAGAAGATGCATCAGTAAGGCCTTCAATGTTCAGCTGGTTATATGAAAACTAACCTATACTTCGTTCCATGATCACGATTCCAAAGAGATCCCGATACCGAACGAAATAGTCTCGAAAAGAATCAGAACTCTTGGCTGCTACCATCAACCTGGTCAGTCACGATGTCAAACCAACAGCCTATCAATCACTGAAGGCAGGTAACTCATCATCTCCTATTGAGAGTCAATCCATTATTAAAGAGGGGAGTTTCCAAAGGAGCACACCAATTTTCCTAGTGAACCCACTCCTCTTTGGTTTTTTTTGTCCGGGCTCAAAGGACACTTATAAAGTTGGCTCTCTAGGAAAAATGGTGTGCTCCTTTGGAAACTCCCCTAAAGAGGGAGGAGTATACAGCAATATGGGTCTAAGGCGAAATGCTTAGAAACAATCATCCCTCTTAACACCATTACCTCATCCCATAATCGAATATAGGGCTAAATGAAGATGGCGAAGCTCACTCTTTATACATTTTGTCGGATACTGTAAGTTTCTCCCAGCTTAAAACACCAACATCGCCAATGACGGACAGGAAAATATATTGCAAATATTGAAAGCACAAGAAGAATTCTCCAAGCAAACATAGAGGCTATATTGATTCAGCTCCAAATTATTGACTAAGAGTCAGGCTTCGGAGAACTGGGATAGTACCAAGAATCCCGAACAAAGTATCTCTGGGTCTAGGGGTAAGGACAAACAAGTGCGCAAGGAAAATGGTAAGGAAGAAGATGTTGGCTGCCATATCATTACCAAAGTTAAAATAACACTAGCACTCCCGAGGAAAGGATAAAGCCTTGGAAGATATCCAGACCAAACTCGAAACACTGGCCCATAAATAAAGGCTACAGCAGGCCAGAATAGCGAGACCTTACCCGCTAGAGTGTGATTTAAAAACCACCACAAATAAGACAAATACCAACGTAAAGGGTCACCATAGCTATTTTGGTCTATCCTCGAAAATGTGGTAAGCAACAACTTCTTCATGATTCATCTATTCGTTGCGGATTGCTTTGATTGGCTCAGAACTCTTGGGTCTATTAACTCATGGGATGATATGGAAGCTCGAATCAGTGCTCTTTTCTTTGAAGATGATACCAAGGTCATCACAATGTTTAAAATACCCATAACAGTAATATAACGTTTTGCTTTTGTTAGATTATGTCACATGCAGCATAACGCATAACGTAGGTTATGCAATTTCATATTTATTTAATAAAAATAATATAAAACTATATAAAGTAATTTTTATAAATTGAAAAATAAATTAAAAATATCTAAAAAAGAATATAAATCCATTATGCAATACATAATCTATTCTCATTTTAATTGGATTTTAAAATAATTTTCACATTTATCTTTATAATTTATATTAAGTCTGCAACCGTAATTCCAATCATCATCTAAATAAGAAAATAAGATTCTAATTTTTTATTTCAATTTTATTTATTAGCATTATTATAATTTATATTTTATAATATTTAATTTATCTTATTTGTAATTATTAATTTCAGTTAAGTTAAAAATTCAATGGAATCAACAAATAAGATATTTCAGTAACCGGAGAGAAATTATAATAAGCGAACAAGGAAACAATTGTAAATTAACAAGTTTGTATTTTCGAAAAAAACCAGAAATCTTTCCATTGCTATTGAAAAAAATTGAAGTTACAGAAATTTCTCTTTGATCGACTACAATGAAAAGATTTAAGAAAAGAAAAATAGATGAGAGAACCTATAAAACACATTGCTTTTTTTTACAGAAAATCATGGGATCGAGACAGCTATGAGAATTGATATGTTCCTCGTTGACGATCCGACGTTGAAACTTGGTGATGGTAGAGATTTCTTAAGCTCATTCTTCTCTTCTGATCTTGGAAGAAACTCGGACTCTTGCATGGAAGAGAGATCTGCCAAAAGTTCTTTTTGAGTCCCTCTGGAAGGGTATTTTTAGGCTTTAGGTTATTGAGAGAGTTTTCATATAGATAAAAACAGAATCTTATTGTAATCTTAATAAGATATTTTAATTTCCTTTTAATAAGATTTGCTCTAAAATTCGTTGTATAAGGTCCTGATCCTGCACCAAATATCAATTAAACTCTGACTAAGTTTTGCTGAATATACAAAATGGTCCGGGATGGGGCCCAAATATATTGCACATGAGACTGAGGCTGGCAATGCTGCGCAAGGCGAGCGGCCAGCCTCGCCTCACGCAAGGCTAGCTGGCCAGTTCGCCTGCAAGGCGAGGCCTAGTCCCCCTTTTTTCGGTGTGGAATTTGGATCAATGCGGGGATCAAAATTTTCTCGTTCTACAGTACCTCCTCCAAAATTTTTAAAATTTTGTTTGTCTTGGAAAATTTGAAATACTTTGGTTTCTTATTCAAGATCTTTATTCTAATTCTGGACTGTTTACTTCAAATCCAACTATTTAAGGTGCCCCGAGGCCTTTCTTTTTCTCTTTATCTTTTTGTCAAGAGTCCAAAAAACCTCCTCTTTTCTCCGGATTCTCTCGGATTCCTCTCAATTTCTTCAACCCAATGGCTTCTTAACGATCTTTCTTAAGCCACAGCGATGATCTCTCCGCCCCAAAGTCGTTGTTGACTGAAATTTTAATATCAATTCGAGATAAGAGTAGAAAAACAAGATTTTTGAGGCACGTGGCGACTGTGTATCGCGAGGCTAGGGAGCTTGACCAGTCTTGTGTACAACTCAGCAATTTTTTTGAGCTTCTTTTTTTAGGATTTTTCCGACTCTTTCCTCTTTTGTTTTTGACATCCAATTACTCCAATGGCATTCTCCCTAAGCGCAATTACTTCGAGTATCGAGATGGACCTGACAATTCCGCCCGATTTTGGTTTGAAGATCAGGTGCCAATTTTTACTCTAGGCAATTCCAAGGTGCGTGTTGAAAGACTCTCTAAAGATAGTCAAGTAATTCTCAGGGAGATGGCTACCGATGCACCGTTAGAAGGGACAAGCCGTCGTTCTTGGAAGAAACTTGGTTTTTGTTTGGATATATAGTTGCAGTTCGGACGAGGTTCTATGTGTGAAAGAGTATAAGTGGCTCCGGAAAGTAGAAGAAGTTCGAATATTTCTTTCAGATATGGTTAGAAGTTATCCGCTAGCATATATCCAAAAATTATCAGTCCCGTGCACTATGAGTTGGTATGTGACCAAAGAGTGGGATGGGATAGTTATCGGCAACTTTGGCAGTATAAATGTTTATTAGGATGGCCCCAACAGATCCGTCATTGACCTTCTCCCTGGTAGGTTTAATAAGGATCACCCCCAAAGTGAAGTTTTCCGAAGAACCAACACTTTCTTGAATAAGTTCTTGCTCAGATGAGGGCAGTACCCATCTTATAATTTCAGAACTCCTGGCTGGATTTATTCGACATAAAATATGTGGTAGAGTAGAATGATGGGTTTCGTACTCGTCACCTTTGGGGATATTCTGCGAGAAATTGGTCTCTTTAGAGCTATCAGGAATGTCCAATTTGGCCTCCCTCATAGCATATATTACCTGTATAGTATACTTGAGATGTTCAATCTGCACTTGGATTCTTTCTTTACTCCGGTGGGAGAACTTGGCTTCGCCCTCCATGAAATGTTCGAGGTTTCATTGTTGGATATAGGAGAGCTGCCATATGAAGACTATGTGCCTACTTCAAAAGGGCTGGATCTACTAAAAGAGCGGAACAGGTCTGCATACGAGACATATTAGGAGATGTTGTGCCACTTCATAATTTGTGCTGATATTTCTCACATAAAAACCCGAAGAGTTTGGCAGAAGACGTGAACATTTACTTATTCCGCAATTTGCACCATTCCCAAAGCAAAGTAGCCAGACATGAGGGGCTTAGCAATGAAGCCATCCAAAAGAGGATTTTGGATCTAGAAGCCGCTTCTCATATTGCTGAATCCGATGAAGATGGATTCAAGGTGGGCACGAGGTTTGAGAGCTTTCATCACCAGGCCAAGTATCAAATTTTTGATAAACAACTTCTTGCTGGTTTCTTGATGTTGTGGCTTAAGAGGTGTATTGTTCCCTCGCTTCTAAAGGAGGTCATCGCTATTGACGTGGTGTACTCGGCGGTGCTCCTTGCCCATGGTCGGTCTCTTGGACTTTTTCCCACCATGGTCTGCAACATGCTGATTAGTCTGAGAGAGCTTCATACCAAATTTGCCAAGGCAAAGGCTATTGTTAATGCTGAGGGGGAGACAATATACAAAACACCAAACCCCCAAGTCGAGCTACTATACACATATCTGATGGCTTGGCTCGTATTTCACTATCCCAGCTTAATAACAGCTCCTACTTAAAAGGATCCAACTTCCCTGCCTTACGTGTAGCATTACGAAAACTCTAACTGGACGAGCTATTACATGTCTCCTACTCGCAAAGCTCTTCAGAATCATCAAAGTTACAAATATATATAAGCTTCCCTGAGTTTCCTGGAGGGAATTATGGTGACAGCTTTAAGGATGTCCACGGACCAGATGGCTATACCATTCTATCTTCAGGCTGCTTTTGGTAGTTGGTAAATATCCATCCAGACCACTTGGTGTATCGTCAAGGGATGACTTACCATATAGAGCCTTATCTCCCTAGTCGGTTTACCCATCAATTTGGTTATTCCCAATTATTTGTACCCGAATCTGAAGTTTGGCTTTCAGGGAAACCTTTTTGAGGGAGCCCATGCTTGGTATCATTTTTGCACTGGCGGCACGAGTGCTCAATTTGCTCTTCCTCACAAGGTGCCCAATATACTCCTTTCTCTGAGTTTCTGCATTTGGTATCATGTTGTCAATACTATCACGGACTTTCACGTGAGTCGTGACTGTATAAGGGAAATTGAAGCTTATTACTCTCAGAAAAAGGGTGATAAGAAGACTCGTCTCAGGAGCATAGATAAATTTCTTAATTTGAAGGACGATGATAAAGCCGAGACGAGGAAGAAGCTTGCCAGGGTTATAGTTGAGGCGACAGCTATAGAAGCTGACGTTGTAAGGCAAGGCAATAAGGCCAAAGTTGTGGATTAGGTAGCTAAGATTCAGGGAGCAAAACCTTTCGTTGGTGCCTCCACTAGGGGCACTACTCAGAAAAGACTTCAAGTCAGTGAAGCTAGTCTTCAAAAGGGAGTAAGACAAAGAAGAAGTATCGATATGTTCCTACTTTTTTAGTAGCTATTGATGATAACCCAATACTTGAGGTAGCGGCACCAGTGCAAGAGGCAGTACCCCCAGTAATGGAGTCGGCATATCAAGCACCGGTGAGTGCTAGTTAAGCACTTGGGATGGGCGTGTCGGAGCCAGCTGCCATGGTCCCTCTAGATCATGATATACCAGCAACTACGAATGCTCCCGTAGGGCCAGTACTTGTGTCGCGAGCGGCTGACATAACCGCTTTTCCGCCGGCTTTGATGTCGCCTTCTTCAGTGTTGCCTCGCACTCTGAATACTAGGCTAGCTTCTCCTAGTAATGAAGTTTGCCAAAAAAAAAATTTGTTTCAGCAATTTTATTATAACTTGGCCTCATATTCCTCTTTTCCTGATATTTCAGGGGCTAGGTCTTCTTGTAGCTACACAGGAGCTACAATGGATGAAGAAATAGCATCCCTAGGTGTACGAGACGTATTAGGAGGTGATGTGTCACTATTGCATCTGCCAAAAAGTCTCTGGAATAAGAAATCAAGGGGTTAGCCAAAAATTGTGGGCTAACTACCTATTTCAAGATGTTGATCACCTGGAGGTTGCGGTGACGAAGTTGGATCCTCTTAGCCAAGCTAGTATTGAAGCCAGGATAGCTCACTTGGGTGCCACCTCGTACGTGGCAGAGTTAGATGAAGATGGGTTTAAGACGGGCACAAATTTCCAGAATTTACACTGTCAAGCACAGACTCCAATCTCCAATAGAGGATTGATAGCGGGCTTCCTCATGCTCTGGCTGAAGCTCTTTGTCATCCCGTCCATTCACCATAATGCTATAGTTATTGAAGTTGTGTACCCGGCCGTCCTCTTGGCTCATGGAAAGCCTCTTGGACTCCTGCCCGCGATGGTCTACAAGCTACAGAGTGGCCTTTGAAAACTTGCAACCTAATTTTTCCCAGAGAGTAAGAAGAAGAAGAAGAGTAGAAGCGTCGAACCCAAAGCTGAGATGTCAACTCCCAACCCCAGAGTGGAGCTACCCTACACCTACCTCTTTACATATTTCGTGATGCACTTTCGCCTCCCGAAGACAGTAGTGGGGCTAATTCATCCAAAGATATGAGGGTTGTAACTGGAGAAACCACTACATGTGTGCCATTCGAAAAACAGTGCACAGCCAAAAAAACTGTCATATTTATCGTTATTTCCATGACTTCTCTGGAGGAGCTTATGGAAAAGAATTTTGAGATATTACTGGTCCTGATGGCTAGACTACCATTTCTTCTGGTTGCTTCTGGTGGTTGATCAATATCAAGACAATGCATCTGCTATATCATCAAGGGTCAATTTGCTTCCTTCAACTGTATTATCCTAGTAGATTTGCTCACCAGTTTGGATATTCGCAACTTTATGTCAGTCACCCCAGCACTTCGTTGCAATCCAATTTGAGGGATTGGATGAAGTTCAGTTAGTGTGACATATTAGTCAAAACAAAGTGTATAAATAGGTTTAAGTGTTGATTCAAATCCAAAAAAAATATTACAATGATAAATTGTGCTTACAGGTACAAAGTGATAATCCGCAACGAATGCCGTGGTGACTTCATTGCGTTGGATATTAGCGGCAAGAGGGGGAGATCTAAGTGGCAGAAATGTAAGGCACTGCACATTGGAAATAAAAAAAAGCACTAGATTGACTCGTGAAGCCACCATATGTCCCATGTCCGGCATCGTCATCCAATAATCGATCTTTGGAAAGCCCCGGAAATAATTAAGTGCTTTACGGAGCTCCACAATCCGATCAATACTCCCAAAATTTGGAATGTAGGAGACGTAATTAGTGTCAAGTTCAAGCAACAAATCTCGCCTTATTTGCATCCAGTGATCCTCCCCTATACCAAGGCTGTGTGCGATTACCCGAAATCCGCAATTTCCGTCAAATTTAACATCGCCAACATCAACTATATATGGCAGCATGAAAGACGGCAATGAGTTATCATACTTCAAATTCGGCCTATGAATAGGTATTAACTCCGGTTCTGATAGGAGCAGTCCGGTTATGATTGGAGCAGGGTCCGGGTCTGCTAAGCATTGAAGTGGTTATGCAAGTTTAGGTTCTGGTTGGAGTGGCTCCGCATGGTCCCTAGGCAGCGTAGGGGAGACCTTCTTGCTAGCCAACTTAGAGTACTGTATAGAATAAATTTTATAATTAACATAATTTAATGTGAAATATTTAAAAGAAGTTATTATATATAATAACGTACCTTCCGCACAGGAGGCCTTTTTGGAATTAATTTATACGGTCCGTGTTCGCTGCGGAGAATCAGTGCCTTCATTTTCGAGGAAGCACTGTAAGAGCCCGAGGCTAGGATCCCGTCGTGTCGAAATATCAAGTTTCCTTTTGCGTCCAGCTATGTGTCCGATCACCTTAGGCACAGGATCCGCCAGGGAAGAACTAACTGTATTGGATATCTCCCTTAATTTCTTCAATCTTCGAGTCCGTTCTTCATTATCACATTTAATAAAGTTAAGAATAAAAACCCCACATCTTTCTGGTACCACACACCTTTACCTACCAATGCTTTACTCGGTGCCATATCAAGCTTTCGCCAATGTTGGTCAATGCAATCCAAGGGAATTGGTCGGTTGTCTTTTTTATATATTGCAATCTCATGAGCACATGGCAAGTTGTGAGTTTGTTGAATGATGCAACCACAGTCAACAGGATTAACGCCCACAGACTCAATTCTCTTTACTTGGGATAAGATTAAATCAATGCATGAATTGATACTGTGTCCCGTAATTCCTTAAATTCTGCAAGCATAAAACATCGTTTCACAATAGTCAAACTTTTTTGAAAAGATGCCTTAATCTCAGTATGTTGAAGTTCAAGTAATGTATGTATATTGCTCCAACACTTTTCAAAGTCGCCTTGACTAGTTCGCAGTTGTCTCTTCAATTTTGCATGGGCATTCTGCTCGGTTGCTGGTCACGTTGTCCCGATATTGGCACATATTTGTCCAATAACTAACAAACTTCTCCTTGTGTGGATTTAACTATGTATTAATAATGTAGTCAACTGCTTCAGGTTTTACTCGGAATTCAATTGTTATGATACTTAGATTTGCATTGTACTCGTCTAGAGTATCAGATAGCATGATCAACTTCCACATTAAAAAGAATTTCTCCCACTCAGTCTGTTGTTCTAGCAATTTCTTGCAGTTAGTCAAGACATTCTTATTTATATGCCATCTATAAAGAAGATGCCAGCTCGTCGGGAATATGAGCTTAACTGCATTAACAAGCGATAGATCTCTATCTGTAACTATGACACTTGGATATACATCGTTCAGAAACAGTCCACGAACTTGTCAAGTGCCAGGAATAATTAGTTTCCCTTTCTTTTTCAAGGAAGGCAAAAGCAATGCAAAATGACATATTCGTTGAGGTTACTCCAATCATCTCTAGTAAAGGATATTTGTACCTGTTCATTTTATAGGTACAATCCATGATAATAACACCAGGAAATGCTCGGAGAAGATCGACGCCAATAGGATGAGCCCAAAAAAGATCCGTTACTGATTCTGTTTGATCATTGCTTCGATGCCATTCGATATACTTTAATTCAGAAATTTTTAATGACAACTGTTGCATCTGCGTTCGACCGTCTTGTTCATTGGCTCTAAACTTGTGTCGTGCATTATATATTGTTTTCATTATCGAAACATTCTTTGGATCCTTTTGCTTCAATGCTGTCAGTATATTTTTTGGTTTCACGTAACACTTCGACATTTCGATCACAACATTAGTCTCGCTTTCAGACAATCTTCCCGCATACGAGTGTCCTTCGAAATAATCTGCTTGAGGATGATTATGCACACCGGATAAAACCGTTAGGTTATATTCGGGGCCCCCCGTTGATATCTGTTGACCTTTTAATCGAAAAGAACATCCACATTTTTTACTGCCCCTGTAGCCCTCATCAATCTTTAATTTCTTGAATCTTGGTTGTCCACCCTGTTCACATTCAAACCATATTCTCTCCTTTTTAAATTGACCTCCAGTATCAGATTTTGAAACCATGATGACAAATCCTGATTTCTTTCCAATATCGCGCACCCACTGGCAAAGTTCGTCTCGATTTGTAAAAATCTATAGTCAAAATAAAGAGGATATATTTTTTTAGTGGAAATATTCAGATTTCAATATGAACAGGTTTTCTAAATAATATCATACATGATTTGTTGTGAAGTCCGAACCATAATCGACAACTATTTCATTCTCGACTCGCATACTCTGCGTCAAAATATTAACCCTGTGTATTAATAATTTAACAATATTAATACTTATTAATTGATAAGACTTTTGCGAGGAAAAAAACTATACTGATAACACTCTGTCCGGACTTCCAGTCCAAACAAATTCTTTTTGTCCAGACTGAAAGTCCGGTCCGAACAAATTCTTTTTGTCTGGACTGAAAGTCCGGACAAACAATTTTGGTCCGGACGGAGTACTTTTGACCGGACTTTCAGTCTGGACAACGACGTCCTCCCCCGGGTTCTCACACCGTATCCAACTGAAAACTCAATGCAAAAACCCTAATTTCATTCTACTCAATATCTATCAAAATTCAAAGTTATATTTGGAATAATTTTATACAAAGAAGATGGAATCAAAACTGAAGAGTGTTTTGATCGTCGAATGGAACCAACGACATCGTTGTATTCTCCATTTATGTCTCGTTCGACACAACTCAAAAATTCTCTTTTGTTTGGTTTTCTAATGGAAAAAAAACACAAAATGAAGAAAAAATTCTAAACTACCAAATTAACAAAAGAAAATGAATAGATGGAGAAATGAAATGTTTTTTTGCCTTAAAAAAAAAACAAAAAAAACTTACTTGTGGCAAGCGGGAAGCATGGAGGACCCGGGAGGAGGAAGAGAGTAAAATGGGACATATTTCTAAAGGGCAAAGTTGATATATATAGAAAGTTATTAAGTGGGCTAACTAGGAAAAAAGGTGTGCCCCTTTAGAAGTTCCCTGCTACTATCCGCTTCACTGGAAGAAAGTGTTGCGGGAGAAGGAGTTGGCGGAGAATTTGCAAGGCAATTGAATGACTATTGATGACCTGAAGGCAGCACAGAGACTTGATTGGCGACGGGTGTTGGGCAGCGCAAAGCGACAAGAGGTGGTGGGCGCTACTGGAGATTCAACGGGAGAGGGAGAGGGAGAAAGTGATGGGGGGAGCTCTCAGGCTTAGGAGTTTCCAATTTGGGATTTTTTTTTTTTCACTGTTTTTTTTATCTCTCTTTTTCTTTTTTGATTTTTTTTCTTTCAGATCTGTTTCTTCTTCTTCTTTTGAATTTTATTTTCAATGATTTTTTTTTTTTTTTTGGCAAAAATAAGACTTTTCCTATGAAGAGATGAGGTTGTTTATTTATTGATACTGATTATTAAGTTTTTGATGAGAGATTTTGTAAATTTGGTAAGAACATAAATTGAATGAGGTCCAACTTTCTTAACAAGATAATCTGAGGTGGCATTGAGTTGATGGGCCATTGGGATCTGACATGATTCTTGACTTGACCTCTTTAACCATGCAAAGAGTATGAAATTCCCTTCCATCAGATGAATGATAACGATTCTCTCCATAAGCAAACATAGGAAACATGTGCTACCCCAACCAAATCTCGATATCTCAATAATTGGCTAATCCCCAATGGAGTAGTGGGTGAAAAGTGACGAGATTAGAACTTAAGATGTTCTCTCCTCAAGTGTTTGGGATGCTGCTTGCTACTGCAGCTGTAGTTTGTCCTGGCTCATTCAGAGCATCAGAATAATGAGCCGTCATCTCTTAAGAAGATGCAAGCCTAGTACATGCCACTACTCTACTACATTCAGTCCCCAAAATCAAGGAAAGAGGACGAATAAACAACAAACATCCCAATGAAGAGGAACACAAAGAAAGAAACAGACAAATCTGCTGGTGCGAACGAGAGGCTTATTAGTTGTGTGATCCCCAACAATGATTCAGTCTGTATCCAGGCATATCCATCCCTCTATCTATCCATCCAACCACCCATAAGATGCTGCTGCTGCTGCTGAGGTATCACCAGCGCTGATCTTCTACAGCACCAATCCAACATCAGGAGTTTAAACTCTGCTTGAGTTTTGTTTACTTCACCAGGCATATTTCTAGTCTTCATTGCTTACCAAGTATTCTGTAACCGCAAAAAGAGGAGAGGAAAAAACACCATCGTAACTGATTGGTATGAGATAAGGTGATCCTAGCTAGAAATATGTCATTGTAACAAGCAAAGTACATGGTACTCTTTTTGGAGTCGGCTTCATGTATTCAGAATCATGACATATTGTTAAACACTCTTATTTTATTAAATTAGCAGTTAAATGATTCCTTTTTTTATTATTTTTAGAACAATTTAAACAGATAGCTGTAACAGAACAAGCCAAGTTTTTGCTCTGAAAGATTCAAAGAAAATGAAAAAGACAGGTCAATAGCACTTTACCCAGAAACTAACTAGGACAAGTGACGCATGCCAAAGCTCTCCTTGTGATTTCCGATTATAGATATCTCCTCAATAAACCTCAGGGCAACGCATGCCAAAGCTCTCCTTGTGATTTCCGATTATAGATATCTCCTCAATAAACCTCAGGGCAACATGTGTGAACATAGTTATTGTAATTAATAAATCCTTAAAACATCACAATATTAAATGATAAGGATTTAAAGGTCCCCACAACAGTGAATAAGGATCAATAATAAGACACCATCAAGACCTTGCCTTTTGCTTGCCCAACAACTCGAGAACAATAATATAATCGTCGTTTCCACCAAATGAAAGATTCCAAAATATTCAACTCTCACATACATATTATCTTATCACTGAAAACAGAAACAGGAGGAGAAAACAAAGTTTCAGTCAAACCTAGTAGAAAATTTTACTACTACTAAGCTGAGATCATACTAAAAGGGAAATAAAAATAGCGAATTAGTCCATCTAGATGGAAACAATACATACATCTATGTGCATATTACTAGTTAATTAGTATGTCAATGTTTCAAAGAAATTATTCTTGTCTTTATGATAAAAACGTAGTCGAGCCAAATCCTGGATTTCATATAAAAATAAACCATCCATTAACCCTAAGAAAATAAAAATAAGCATAAACCATTCATTAATCAAGCAAAGCTCGCAAACATTCAATTCTGTGTGGCTGCCAAAAACCTGTGACATGACATGCTTGAGAATATGATATTTTGGTGACCGACTTCCTTTGTTTTCACAGAACAATTTAACCAAAGCAACAAAAAAAAAAAAAAGTACTAATAAAGAGAACTGACATTCAGCCAAGACTATCAAACAAAATTGCTGTCAAGATATCAACATTTCTGGCTTTCTCAACAATGCTTACGCACTAGACTTAACCAAAATCTCTCCATCAGACTCAGCATTACATGATTTATTTTTGATAAGCAAGAAAATGTGTCAAAAATAGAGGTTAACCAAAATCTCTCCATCAGACTCAGCATCAGACTCAGCATTACATGATTTATTTTTGATAAGCAAGAAAATGTGTCAAAAATAGAGGTCACTGGCTCATAGCCTGACCTAAGACCATGTTAAGGTAATGCAGATGAGATTGAAAGGAAATATCATTAGAACAACTAAAACAAAAACATTCCCGAAGCTCACTCCTACAGCTATTCCTCATGCTACTTCCAGTCTTTCAACTATGTGCACTAGCCACAAGAAAAGTCTCATACTTGTTCACGTCCCAGTTCTTGTTCAGGGTTTCTATGCTCAGAGAATAAAGATATAAAGAGGTACTCAATGAGAATCAAGTAATATCCTCCATACTGATACAGTTAAATTACGACTCTGACATTTGATTTATTTCACTAATTGCATCAGAATTTCCAAAATTCAGGAATGAATCTACACTTCTTATTGTCTTTTATAGAACCAATTCTACGGCTAACCATTTCCTAAAATATGAATAAGGCAAATCAAAACCTTTCCATATCAACTCATTTTCTTGATCCACTTAGCACATTCCAACTTGGCAACACCATATAACTATCTCAGTGCAGCCTTGTAAAGAATCAGTGCTCGAGTAGAGAAGGTAACAAACAATAGAAGCAAAGCTTTGAACATTGAGTGATGTTGTATTCAAAGATGCTGCATGTCGAGCATCTGGTGGGCCATGAAAAGTGAGCAGGGAATGCAACAAATATCTAAACAATCTCATGAGGATCAAGTGTGGGGGATACCAAATTTCTATGATACCTTTTAGTACTCCTTATATTGATAACAGTGATCACTTCCCAGTTTTCCCTCTAACCACTGTGCAGTACAATGGTTTCCATAGAAAAATCAGCTTGCGTACCTGAACTCCAATAAACAACTTCAAGGATTCATGAAGTGATGACAAGACATACCTCACAGTTGCCAAACAGAATAACCTCAACCTGTCTGTTTTAAATCTCCTAATCTCAATGCCAAAATATTATCTCTTGATTCATCTGTTTTCCTGATCTTCATGAAGTTCCCATTTGTTTTCTAGGTTTCGTTTACTTTGTCAGCATCTTAAGAAACCTAAAGAACTCTATTACTCGACAATGTAACCGAAAAGCCTTAAAGTCACAGGGACCATCCAATTTTGATTCACATGTATGAAGCTCAGTTCTACAATAGCATGTCCTACACATTTTACTTGTGCTATACTACCTTGCCTCATTGGATAGGAAATATCCTGAAGAAGAAGGTTAAAAATCTACATATATTGTGCCCCCTAGTTCTGTGATGCCAACATTTCTTATTTTTTCTGAACAATAGTCCCAATCCCATAAGTTACAATTTCATAAACTTTTGTATTACTTAGTATATATGTCTCAAATGCTTTCATCCTGTTAACATAAGATTATTCAGATCCCTCTATAGTTGATCACCAGATCTAGTTGCTCCCAGTCATCCATCCATTTATTCTGCCAATGAAAAATGCACGTTAAAATTCTGAATCGAGTTAGCACCTTCAAGATTTTTAAATCTCCTAATCTCAATACCAAAACATTATCTCTTGATTCATCTGTTTTCCTGATCTTCATGAAGTTCCCATTTGTTTTCTGGGTTACGTTTACTTTGTCAGCATCTTAAGAAACCTAAAGAACTCTATTACTCGACAATGTAACCGAAAAGCCTTAAAGTCACAGGGACCATCCAATTTTGATTCACATGTATGAAGCTCAGTTCTACAATAGCATGTCCTACACATTTTACTTGTGCTATACTACCTTGCCTCATTGGATAGGAAATATCCTGAAGAAAAAGGTTAAAAATCTACATATATTGTGCCCCCTAGTTCTGTGATGCCAACATTTCTTATTTTTTCTGAACAATAGTCCCAATCCCATAAGTTACAATTTCATAAACTTTTGTATTAGTTAGTATATATGTCTCAAATGCTTTCATCCTGTTAACATAAGATTATTCAGATCCCTCTACAGTTTGATCACCAGATCTAGTTGCTCCCAGTCATCCATCCATTTATTCTGCCAATGAAAAATGCACGTTAAAATTCTGAATAGAGTTAGCACCTTCAAGATTTTCTTCTTTTCATGTTACTCCGCATCTAAGGATTTCCTTGAAGTGGTGCAGAAAATGTATTTCTTATTAAACATATGTTTTTATCAGGTCAAATGGAAAAGCAAGATCGAAAAGAAGTGCACATCAATCATCATGCTTCAGTAATTACCTCCGGCGACAAGTGGCACATAAATAGAATTAATTTTCAAAATTGGCTCCCATTTCTCCTATCCAAGCTCAAGTCACAAGAAATGGGAGGTTCCTAAATATCAAATATCAATATAGCATATCCAATTAATAATTATTTTTCACCCTTCCAACTCTTCAACCAGCATCCAGAATTCCCTCCTTAACTGAGTGTCCTATGCACACATTTCTCATGAACATAAAGCTTAGGCAGCCGTCCCATAAGCATGCACTCGTTTCATATCTAGATTGTTTCTAATTATGCTAACATACATATCTTTCCCAAGTTACTCCAGTTCAACCTCAAATTGATATGATATGCACATGAACCCTCCATTGCCTGAAATTTTGGCTCATTCAAAATATCTGATCATATAGACCTTCAAGAGAATGCCTAAATGTCTCCAGGTGCTTGATGGTCATATACATCTCAAGATACTCATCTCTAACGCAACTAAGATACTTCCATAATAAGATTTTCATCGTAATGTAAACACCAACAACTTTACACTTTCATCATTTTGATGATAGAAACAAGTTCACGAGACCAAACTTGTTTCGGAATAGCCCGTAGCAGAAGTCCTCTTTTTTTATTCATTTCTTTATTACCCTAGAAGGCCCCTGGTGGGACTGAGAGAAAGAAATGGCAGAGGGCAACCATGCGTGGTTGTTCTCGACCGGCTCCAGGAGACAGCTAAACAAGCGACTCAGCTCATGAATGCGGCTAGATCATCTCCAATCACAACAATGCTCTCTTCTATGCTATTTATTTTGTTAAACCTCCCCTAGAAACTGATGAGCAATAAGGAGAAGACATGTTGATGACGAATCCAATTAACTTTTAAATATATGATTAACTGTTCACATTTTGTGCATGCACATGTTGAGAAGCAATTCCAAAGAAAACATTGGCACCCTCCATCATCTTGAACCGGTAGCATAAAAGGATGACATATAATACAGCCAAAAGTAATAAAGTATGAGTCAGTCATGTTCGTTTGCATTTAGCTTCATATGTTCTAGCAAAGAAGCTTAATTTGCAATGACCAAAACTTAAAAGTCTCATAGTAATTCTAGAAGAAACCAAACTCTACATTCTCTTCATACAGCATCAGCAACAACACTAATAATACAAGTGGAAAAGAAAACTATAAGCAACATACAGTCAATTATAGGGACAATACCCGATATACTACCTATAAACTGTACGAGATGCTACATATAACACAAAAGTTAGTATCATAATAAAAGGAACTTGATATCACAGATGTGAGTTAACTTGATATAACACAAAAGTTTTAGCAGTATCATAATAAAAGGATTGTAAACACTGTAATTTTCGGCCCACAGAAGCATATAAAGAGCTTCTAGCAAGTTCAGATGCAGCATAGGTAAACATAATAATTTAAAAATAAAATGGGTTATTTGGCTAATTGAGAAGAATTTGATTCAAATCACAAATAAGCTTATTATAACAAAAGGGTATTTAGAAACAAGAACTATCTACAAGGAGACGAACCATTTGAATGATTTCAGAAATTTAAGGTACATTGTCAAAAGTGCACAAGTATATATTAATATTCCAACAACATTGGCATATGGCTCAGATACCTCTTTGAACCTCCATGATCTGCCCACAACATAATTAAAGCGACCACTGCCACGAACCGCCCAACTTAAGGCCTCTTCTCAATGCAATAATACAACAAATTAAGGCAAACCCACTGTCACATAAGTAAAAAAAAAAGGGGAAGAAAAAAATCTAGAGAAAGTGAAGGAAAAAAAAAAATGTAAAACTCTACACTCCCTCATGCAATGAGCTCCCATTCTCTGAAGCAGAGGCCTAGAACCATAGGCAAACTTAATAATTATCTGTTTTGATGAAATTATTTTCTCCAGTTTTGGCCATATCTCAAGAATAGAACAATGATATAACCCCTTATATAACTCCTCATAGTCACTAATAAACCATAAATAATCTCCCTCTAATTAGAGCCATAGCACAAGTATCATAAGGGTGAACTTCTTAGTTTCAGAATTCACATATCTAACTTACATTTCTCATAGCCTATGCAACAGACTTGGTAATGACTACTACTACAACAACAGCAACAACAATGGTAATGTTGATGATGGCAATATTGATAGAATTTACCTGAATCTCCCCAATTCGACTCAATCCTCACCTGTAGGGAAAAGGGTCAGAACTTTTCGACCTCCATTCCCACTCCTTTCCTCCAAATCATCCACATAAGATGCGGTCATTGGACCTTGGGCCATCGGCTGAACAATACTATGCAGTCCACCAGGCCCCATTCGATGCAATCCGGCAGACGGTGGCGTCCTGCTCAGAAACCCGTGATCAAACCCTCCTCCCCCAGCACCCCCATTCCCTGCCGCCGCAGCCACAGACCCAAAATGCCCAATCTGCCTCTGATGGTAAAACTGCTGCTGCACGGCCGCTGCTGCAGCTGCAGCCATCTGATGGTGGTGCTGCTGCAGCGTGGCCATGGGCACGAAAGGCACATACGGCTCCGGCCCAGGTCCACCGCCACCCCTGTTAAGGAAGTGGTGCGGGATAGGCCCACTCGAAAACAACTGGTCATCGGCGGCGGATATCGGTCCGGCGGAACCTCCGCCCGCCCCGCCGCCGCCTGCGGAGCTGAGGCCCTGCATGCGCTTGAGGTACAGCCTGTACTTCTGGAGGTGGCTGGCGACGTTCTCACGGGTGAGGCCGTCGACGCTCATGAGCTGCATTATGGTCTTGGGGACAGCGTTCTTGATCCCGAGATGGGCGACGGCGTCCACGAATCTCTTGTGGAGCTGCGGGGTCCAGACGAGGCGAGGTCTCTTGAGGGTCCTAGCAGGCTCGTCCCCGCAGTTGGTGGTGCCGCCCCCGCCCCCGCCGCCGCTGCTGCCGAGATCGGCGGAGTCGAAGTCGGACGGAGGAGGGAGGTGGTGGTGGAGGGAGGAGGAGGTGGGAGGGAGAGGGGCAGAGTTGGAATTGGTGTGGTTGTGGTTGTGGTTGTGATTGTGATTGTGATTGCTGGCGTGGGTGGGGATGTCGAAGGCGAGGGCGAGGTCAGGGGTGATGAGGGTTTGGGACAGGGGCATCAATTCTTCAGGGGTTGGTAGCTCCTCCTCCCATCTCGCGAACCAGCTCGGCTCTTTGCCGCCCGCCTCTTCCCTCATCTTCGTACAAAATCTGATCTTAGATTTGATCTTCCCCTTTCTTTTTTTTTTCTTTTTTTTTTTTTTCTTTTTTTCTTTTTCTCTCTCTCTCTCTCTCTCTTGGATTGATTGATTGTGTGTATCAGATTTGGAGGAGGAAGAGGGGGGAGGTGGGCTCGAGGTGGATCTTGGCTTTCGGTGGGATGTTACTTGTTGCTGCTCTCTCTCTCTCTCTCGTTTGATTGATTAATTACTTTTGGAGGTCTTTTTTGTATTTTTTGCTGCGGTAGTGGGGGGATATTGATATTATTGTTTATAACTAATCCCTATTCTTTAGTTTTTTTTGCCCCTGGAGTTTGATTTCAATATTTCATGTGCTGCTCCTGCCTTTTTATTCGGAGCATGAGATGAGTTGGGAGCGGGTGTCAGCTTGTAACAGGTCGGATCTTGGGAGTTTTTTTTTCCTTTTTCTTCTTTTTTTTTTTCTTTTATGAGCGTTTGGGTCTCATCTTGTGAGTTTATTACGAATCTAGGATCCTTAGCTTACCTGCCCTAAGCTTTATTTGCTTTTGGGCGTCTTTAGTTTTTTGTCCGTTCTGGCTTTCGAGCGCGTTAGCGCGGATCGGAGAAATTGCGCTAGAGATTTAATTTCTGCAGCTTTTTGTTGAGAAACTGACACATCTTTTCTTACCAAATGCAGATGGTTATGCTTTTTGACTAGGCATTGAGATGAGGCGTGACAAGGATTTCAAAAACTACATTCGTTTGAATCACCTTACGTACTGCTACTATATTTAGCAATTTTAGGATGCCTGCCAAATCCAAAAATAACAACATCAGTCAGCTTTATCACGAGTTTAGGTTCACATATGATTCATTATGCGCATAAATGGACTTTATTTGCTTTGCAAAAGAAAAATATTTGTTTTACAAGTACAACTCCAGAATTATATATATATTTAAAGAGATTGATTCCCCATAAATGAATATAAAGGGTTTGGATGGTCTAAAATCTAAATTGGAGTTGTAATATAAAAGCCATACACAATTACACCACAAGGAAAACCAAAAATGTTGATCCTAAATAGCATGAAGTTAAATCATAAACTTGAAAATAAATTTTCAGATTGAGGTTGATTTTGTGTCAGACCTTCATTTCGAACTGGATCTGCACTCAAAGAAATTTATTGTTTAAATTTCTAAGAATCCAACATTACAGACTAACAAAAGTAAAGTAAACTTTCAGGATTTAGTAGACTGGTTTAATAAGCTCTTGGATGCTCCAATCACATTTGTGTAAGAAAAGAAGCAATATGAGCGGCTAGGATTTTCTATGATCTAAGATTTTGATGCATATCCGAGACTTCTTGAGTGTGGAATATTTATACCTAGGCAATATGACCTTGGATAATCATGATTAAGCATTAACTTTACACTGTGATAAGTCTTAACTTAGTTGGCAATCAATTTTCTTTGGGTACAAGACTCTAGTTTGGAGAACAAGAAAATGAATCTGAATCCTTCTAAGAATTACCGTTATAGCTGTTGCTAGCGGTTGTGATCACCTAATCATTTGATCTCGAGGGAGTAGCATGATAGAAGATTCTTATGACCTGGTGCCATTATTCAATATACCGTAGGAATGAGAAGATCTAGTTTGCTCTCATTACCTTCTTTGACGCTTAAGTGTGATTCACTTGCCATATATGTATTCTTTAGGTCTCCTTGGAGCAGCGTCTATGCCAAGGAGATGAGTTCTATCCTTTTCCAACCCTCTTTGATGGTATCTCACATGCCACATATGTATTCTTTATATTTTCTTGGAGCAGCACATACGCCAAGGAGATAATTTCTCACTCTCGGTCCCCTTTGACAGTATGTCACGTGCTAAGACTTGAGGGGTTTATTCGTTGATGACGCTTGTACATAGCGCGTGCTTTTGGCTCTTTGTTAGCTGCTCGATAGATCACGTACCATGAGCGTGACCTCTAGCTCTTATCAGGTTTAATGATATCTAGGCCAATGTTGAAAATAATGCGTTATGAAACCCATTATATTACGTTACGTAATCTAACGAAACTCCAGCGTCATGTAACAACTAAAAATAACTCAGTGCACCGTAACAGTACATTTTTTTATATTATTTTATATTATTTTACGTAACGTTATGTTAAATTACGTTATTTACTATTATTTTTTAGTAATATCTATATTTTTGTTGCTTATGATTTTGATTATTAGCGAACTACTGAAATTTTGTTACTTGATTTGGTTTGTTTGATTACTTATGGAATTACTAACTTGCTAATTAGTAATTATTTCCTTATTCGCTTGTTGTAATTCATATCCGATTGCTCAAATATCATACTTGTTGATTTTATTGAATTTTTAGCTGAACTGAAATTAACAATTACAAATAAGATAAATTAAACATTTAAA